>CAMXCT020003673.1:0-46688 GCA_947184155.2 Cladocopium goreaui | reverse complement strand
AATCATCATCCCAGCCAAGTTCAAGGGCACTGATGAGCACACACTGATCTACGGGCACATCCTGCAACTGGGTGACTGTCCTATCACACGTGAAATGGTTGGCAACGATTCCAACCCTGATGTGATTGACACTCAAGTCATCAAGCTCCAAGTCTATCGAGATCAGCTCAACACTGAGTGGAATAGATTTGCAGAAGCTCCGATTCGAGCAATCATTGCCATGATGGATTCTTTTCAACTATGCCGTGGTTCCAACTGTGGAGCTAGCTGCAACAAATTCCATCCTGCTGTTGATGAGAACATTGACAACATGATCTTTGAACTTTGGGCACGGAGCTTTGTAGACGACAATGGGAGAAAGGTCGCACAGGATAAGGCTACGCACTCTGTCTTCACGCGCATCCCAGATGGAGCTTTGTCCAAACTTCTGGCCACCACTCCCCACGGGATCTACATTGAGCCCCGTGGTGACAAGCCCAGGGAGCATGATGATCGTTACCGGGTCATTTGGATGCCTGGAAATTCTCACGAAGAGGTGGTGCATCTCTGCAGAACCTATGACAAAGCCATCTGCCTGGTCCGTATGAAACAGAAGTACGGCATCAGAGTGAAGAAGGATGATGAACAACCGGCATGGGCTCATCTCAGGCCAGGGATCGAATACATGGCCATCAGTGTTCAGCACATCTATGAACTTTTCCCAATACCACATGGCACACAGAAACATGCAATCAGCAAACTCTTGCGTGATTGGGGGTGGGCAGCCAGACCACTTCATCCCGGAAGAGGGTCTTTTGCACACATGGCTTGGCGAGTGGGCTCTGAAGGACCTCCTCCTAGTCCAGTTCTGACTGGCTTCAACAATGATGTGGTGGTGACTCAGATCAAAGAGGTCAAGACACAAATGCCTCAGCAGCAGTTGGTGGCATCCACCAAGACACACAAGCATCTCCGTGCAGCCCCAGTGACATCGTCCAGCGCCAAGTCAACTGGAGACCCTTTGTTTTCAGCCCGGCAAGAATCCTTGGACGAAACCAGGTTCAAGACCTGCTCCAGCAAATGCAGGAGATGGTAAGCATCGACTTAGTGAACTTCAAGATCAACTGAGCAAGGACATTCAGACACATGTCACAAAAGGGTTGGCTACCCAAGCACAAGCGGCAGTTCAAGCGGCAGCTTCCTCAGCGATGGCACAAACAGAACAACAAGAGACACGACTTCAAGCTCTTGAAGTTGGCATGCAGGAGCTCAAGGGTCAAACTGCACAATTCACCAGTTGGTTCCAACAAGCAGGCGAAAGACTCAAAACCACCGAATCAACCATGACAGTCATGCAGCAGACGCTGAACCATTATTATAAAATCTTTGAGGCTCAAGAAATTCAAGACCCAAAAGAAACAAGAAGGAAAGACTCGTCTTTCCAATCAACTCACACCAAGACAAGTTTGACACCGCGCATCCTTCTTTTTTTAACCACGATGGGGAAACGAGTCATCAGTTGAATTCAATGAGACATATTTGAAATTGATCTGGGCTACCAGTCTTTTGAGGATCAGATGTCTGGTGGGGACTTCAACACACATGAGTTGTCTCGGGATCGAATATGAAAACCAACAATGAGGTTTAGAATCAAAGTATAGATTTGTAATAATTGGAAATGTCTCGTCATAAGAATCAAATCTCAACACCATCCAGATCGTCCCAAAACATTCCACGGTAGCCAGAATAGAATTGTTCAAAATTCAATGCATCTTGGTCGTTTTGTTGAGCAAGATGATCTTCATATTGTTGTTGTATATGAGCAGCTTCATTAGGATCAACTTCTAGTTGATCAGGTTGCGATTCAGAGTCAATCTCTGTAATGAGACTGAGTTCTGGTGAAAAGGAAACATTGTCATCAAATTGAGATTGTGGAAGCAAAACAGGTACGGATTTCACAAATTTGGTTCGCATGGCGACTGAAAGACAGTCAGCTGCTGCAAACAAGGAGGAAACAAGGAGCTCCGGATTTGGGAGGCTCTTGAATTGATGAAAGGAAATGAGTTCGCGAATTAAACAATTCAGAAAGGATAAATTTGAAATGAATTGATCAAGGTCCGGAGGGAGAAGAGAATTTGCGAAGAGGAAGACGGAGGTAGAAGGATGATCGACAAAGAAGCTGGAAACTGGTTCAAAATGTCCAGAAAATGAACAATGGATGACTGAACAAAGGAAGGCCCAGTGGCGGCCTGTGAAACTGTCGAAGATGTTCTCAAGAAGGAAACAAACGATATTGAGAAGACGAACGAGCCGTTGTCCGTTATCGATGTACATCGAAAGCCATTCACGAAGAGTCTCGCTCAGAGTATCCATACCTGGCAAGAAGAACGAAAGAAGAGGGTGAGGAGGGAGGGAGAAAAATTTTCACTGCAAATGTAAGAAATCAATGTTTGGTTCTTGAAATTTCTTGAGCCATGGCCACGGAAATAAAATAATTCAGAGGGAATTTCCGATCTCGCAGATTTAAAATAAAGATATGTCTAACGATGTTAGAAAAAGTTCTTATTATAAATCTTTGAGGCTCAAGAAATTCAAGACCCAAAAGAAACAAGAAGGAAAGACTCGTCTTTCCAATCAACTCACACCAAGACAAGTTTGACACCGCGCATCCTTCTTTTTTAACCACGATGGGGAAACGAGTCATCAGTTGAATTCAATGAGACATATTTGAAATTGATCTGGGCTACCAGTCTTTTGAGGATCAGATGTCTGGTGGGGACTTCAACACACATGAGTTGTCTCGGGATCGAATATGAAAACCAACAATGAGGTTTAGAATCAAAGTATAGATTTGTAATAATTGGAAATGTCTCGTCATAAGAATCAAATCTCAACACCATCCCATCCTCGTAAATTTGATTGTTATGAACCTTCAAGTTTTCCGAGAAATTCCTTGATGATGAAGTCAAAGACTTCCAACGGGAAAACAAAACATTCAGCGCCAAGGTCTCGTACTTCATCCAGTGAGTCTCTGGATGGTCCATCCGCAATGTTAGAAGAGGAGTTCACTCTGGATATCCAGGGTACGAATTGAAGCCTCTGTTCCAGATCAAGAAACAGGTAGACAAGGGATCTTGATGAATGGTTGATGGAGCCGGCATTGATCAAAGCTGATTGTGCCGCAGAATTGTCAACGTGGAAGAACACGCGCTTTGACCTCAACTCTTCCTCAAAGGCGATGCAAGCCATGATGACTGGCAGAATCTCCAATTGATGAATCTTCCCACCAACAGTTTGAACTTGCTCATGGGTAGGAGAAAATGAAAAGGCCTTAAGGCAATTTCCACGTTCATTCACCAACACAGCACCGACTCCAGCAACTGAATCCGAGTCACCAGTTGGCTCCAAGGATCCGTCTGTGAAGACATGCACTACTTCAGACTGTCCGAAAAAGACTTTCCTCGGCATACCGACCTTCAAATGCGAGATCATGATCTCAAGAAGTCTCCTTGTGTTCGGATCTATCCTCTTAGAGTGTTTCTGACACTCGTACCTTCCCAGGTCTTTTAATACGGATGCGGCCGTCCGCCCGTACAGTTGCGAGCATGCGAAGCTAAGTCTGCTCCTTAGCCCCTTTGCATCACGACCACATATCTTGCCAGAGGAAAGGACTGATCCAATCCGTTTGACAAGATCTTCAACTCGCTGATCGGTGTTCTTGATCTCAACAGAGTCGCCAGGCATCTTATGCAGGTCAAATGCAACACCCAGAGCGCTGAAGATTCGAGCAAAATCTCTGTTTTTCTTCTCTGCTGTGCTGAGGTTAAGTCCTAGGACTTCGAAAATCGTCTTTATGGCTAGGTCCGTACCCTTGGCCAACGACTTCCTCGTGACGACAGAGAAGTCGTCGTAGTATGAGGTGACAGGGACCTTTAAGAGAGTGCAGCAGATGTTGTTGATGGCTGCTGCTGTCCTCAAAAACGCATGAACGGAAGCAATAGCGCCAAATGGCATAGTTGCCATTTTAAACAGTCTTGGCTTCTTTACGTTGGGATCGAAAACACAAATGATCGCTTTCCCACGCTCACTTGCATGAATAGGAAGCTGGCGGTAAGCGGCCTCCATGTCGTATGTACGACCCAGCAGATCGTCCATGCCTGATCCCATCAGGCGCTTGATAAGGGCTGCAATCTCGTCAACCCCTTGCAAAGCAATCTTGTCAGTGGACCCAATGGTTGCATTGATACTTGAAAAGGAGAAATCGTCAATGGCTCTGGATTTGTCACCCTGCTGGATGATGAACCTTGGTGACAATATATCTCCTTTATCAAGATCCTCCACATTGACTTCCTCGACCATCCAACCTTTCTGGACTTCCTCCAACGTAATCTCTAGAAGATCCGAGGCCAACTCTCCAGAAGAATTCCGTTCACACCTGAAAATCGCAGATTGATTGAGGAAGGGAGAAAGAGATTCAAGAGTAGACTTCGAGATCTGTGGAGGCGTTGTTTGTCTTGTGAAAAGTCCAGATGGGTTAAGCCAGCCAGTAAGTCTGAAGCCAGCTTCCAGATCCCCAACAATGTCCACGTCTGGATGTTGTATCGAAGACAGTAACTCTTCAAGAAGACAGAGACGTTTCTTCGAATTGATGGCCTTGACGACACCATCACAGTTGTGCTTGCGCTTCCTTTCCAAATTGTTCAGTTCTTTCGCCCGGTCCAAAATGGACTTCAGAGTTTGTGCTTGTTCCCTATGTATTCGTCTTGAGGCTTTGATATCACGTCTTCGATGGCTTGAGAATACCAGCCCCAAGAGGAAGAATCAATTTGGCTCGGATGTTTTGTCCCTGCCAACTTCTGTAGATAGGTACTTGGAGAAATTGGAACGAGAACCTTCATCTTTCGTGAGTCATCTGTCCGAGTTGAATACTGAGCTTTTGAAGACGACCCATCATCAAACTGAAGCTCAGGAGGGAAAACAGTCCCTTTGAGAAAAGGAGAATGAAGTTTGTCATTTGGAATACAAATATCAGGTAATTCAGATTGAGGAACCCAAAAGTCTTGAAAAGACGAAGGTAAGAAAGAAAATTAAGCACCACGAGGTTGAACGCCAACTGATCCTCGAAGAAGGTGTCGAGCATGACGTGGGTCGCTTGTGTCAAAATCAAAAATGTGAGATGGTGGTGGACAAAAAATGTTGAAGAAGAGCAATGTCAGACAGGAGAGAAGCGATTGCAAAACAAAGTGGACGAGGATATGCTGCTTCTTCAGCCGTATGAAAATGAATAGAATCTTCAGAGAAGGATCGCCAAGGAGCATGTTCATGAGCTTCATCACATAGAATTGCCAAAGACGTAAGGTCGAAATTTGCTAATAAGCCAGTGCGTTTCGGGCGAGAGCCACCGAACATACAATTGTGTAGCAAAATTTTGGGGAAATTCTGATGTCGTTGAGAGATCCAAGAAGTAAACCAGAACAAAGAATCAAAGGGATTCTCAATCACCCAATAGAGGCCAAGTAGGTCGCAAAGAGATGCAATACGTTCACAAAGTTCATAAAGAGAATTAGCTGACAAGACCCGTTCGAGATCCATGCCAGTCAGATCTGGTAGTCCATCTGGGCATAGGTCAGATCTCAAAGGGCTTGCAAAGGCTTTGCCAAACCTGTTCTTTGCAGGGATATTTCTGGCCCGTGATGCTGTACCGCACGGAGGTGCCATCCAAACGAGAAAAGGCTTTTGGTGACGGATAAGATCCAATAACAAAGATTGGTCATGCTGAATGGTAAGGTCCAATTGCATTACGCGAAACTGGTGAGACTGTGTATGGTCAACCGCAATGGCCTGGAAGCCAAACTTTACAAAGGCTGAGGAAAGGTTGCACGACCCAGCAAATACTTCAATGATGAGGAGCTCACCGATGGATGGCATTCTGCTGGATGCTGACGAATTCGGATGTGAACCTGCAACTGACTTCGAGGGCAATGGTTCTTCATGCATCGGCTGTGCATGTTCTGAGCAAGAAGAAGATAGTCAGGCCTGGTTCTGGCCAGGCTTCTTATTTTTGGCATGGCATGTTTGGTAGGACTGCTTGGCGTCGCCACACGACCATGACATACAAGAATGATCACCTTTGGAACACGAGTCCTTGTTGGGGCACCCATGGCTCATGTTGAAGTCAAAGCATTTCGGTTTGCCTTCACGGGTGCGCGGGTTCAAACCACGGAGGGGTGCAGGCATGGGGACAGAAGGCTGTTTGCCTTTGCCTTTGCCTTTACCTTTCGAAGTTTTGCCCTTGTAGGGACCATCACGTTCTGAACGAGGACGATCGGAGTTCTTGCCATAGGACGAGGGTGTAGTAGCCTTCGGAGATGGGGCCGCAGAAGGAGCTTCCGGGCGAGGAAGTAGGTGGAGAGAAAATTCTGGGCTGACCATGATTTCTTGAATGAAGACGTCCACTGTCTGAAGCGAGATCTCAATGCCAACTTTCTCCGCAAGTTTGGTCCAAAAGAATTTATCGGCTTGGATGATCTGTTGGAGGCTGGCCGCAACGTAACCAGTCGGAGCTTTGACTGAGAGCTGGGCAAGAAGCAACTGATGGTACTTGTTGATCTGGGAGAAAGAAGTAACCTGAGCAAGATCCAAAGCTAGGGCCCGTCTAAGAAAGCAATTGGAAAGCTTCAAAGCATCTGAAGTTGACGTATTTGGCAACGATGATTTCTTAGATGTAAGGTGACCCTGCTCAATGGTGAGAACTTCCTTGTCCTTGCTGGTGTTCTCCACGAGCTCTGTATCTCTCTTGGTACAGCGATGAGGTGGAATGAATTTGATAGATTTGGACTCGATCATTGCGTATGCCAAATCGATAAGTTCAAATGATGGCTCAGTTTCGCCTTGAATGATCACACCGACTAGACGTTGTTTTTGTTCAACGATTCGTGCTTGTCGCTCAACCGGTGGAAGCTTCTTGGTGGTTGAGTCGGACCCTCCAGGCAAACCTGCTGATAGCACTTGAGATTGAATGGTTGTCATAAAGAGGGTCTGTGCCTCAAAAATCAATCTCTTCACAAGGAACTCATCCGACCCCTCAAGAACGATGTTCTTATCCAAAATGAATTGTTGGAAATCTTGCGATGAACATTCTCCTGGCGTAGTTCCAACAGCAAAGGCCATAGAACTGAGAGAATCGATGCCATGTACTTGGAGGGAATTCACACATGGAGTAGAGAGTCCAATCTCTCTGGCTCTTGCAGAAAATTGGGCTTTGCTATCCAGAAGTGCCATGATTGAAAGAAGAATTCACTGAGAGAATCAAAAGTTCGAATGGGATTCTTGAGAGGAAATTTGCAGAAAGGAAATGAAAAAGAGAAGGGAAGAAAAATGCAAAAGTCATGAGAATGCACCATGATCAAGCACACCTGCTTTTTCGATCAGCATTCGTCATATGAGCCAACTAATTTGCTGGCGAAACATTGAACACATGTCGGCAGCGGGTGTGAAGGGAAATGGTCAAGACGTTCATACGTCTGTGAAAGTGCTCTGCCACAAATCAATCTGGTATGTTCAGCATTCACCAAAAGGTGTAAACGATGGGTTTGTTTGTGTTTGACAGGGAGAAATTTCTCCACATGCTGAAAACACTTGTTCTGTAATGAAGAGGGAAAATCAGGCACAATATCAACCTGATCTTCGTCGTCAACGAATGAAGACGAAGAGGATGAAGATGATGAAGATGACGACTCGTGGTCGCAGAGCTCTTCGGTGTCAGCAGGAACTTCATCTTGTGGTTCTGAAGCATCTGGTGCAACCAGATGTGTATCAACCTGATGACTGTCAGAATCAGAGTGCGGAAGTTCAAAAACGGGTTCATCTGAGTCAGCTTTGACTGGCGCTTCATCTATTGATGTATCTGGAAAGTAACCTGAACGGGTAGAATCTGGAAGAAAGATGCCGGTCTGGATCTCTACAAGTAGGGATTTGAGTTGGCGTAGAGGTTCTGCAAGAAGATCACGACTATAGGTTGCCAGAGTAACTTCACTTCTGTCCAGGTGATATCCCAATAATTTTCGAGTATGTGGATCCAGACCTCTTTTGGCTGCAAAACTCAAACAGGTATGCTTCAAAGAATGTGAACGAACGAGATCATTCTGGAAAAGTTCTCGTAGCAATTTCGTAATCTGAGAAGAAGTGACAGGCTCATTGGATAATTGATCATCAGCTTTGACAGGAAGAAACGGTGAAGAAAGTTTGCCTGATATTGGTAACTTCAAATGGCGACGAGCTTGGATGTAATGATGAATCCAAGGTTGTCCGGATAATGAGAAAGCAATAGCCGTAATTGGTAAAAAGTGCAACTTCTTTGCTAGCATGGCAGCAGTTTTGAAATGTTGAGATGGTAACTCGATGTATTGCGGTGCAAAAGAATCTGGGTCAAAGTCGATGGAGTGTGCTCCTTGTATGTCCTTCCATCGAGATCGTGCATATAAGGCAATCAAAATAGATCCATAGAGAAGCTTCAAATACTGATCACAAGAGGAGCAGCACAGCGTTTCCAAATGAATAATTTGATCGACTGAGAGTGGTGGTGCATGCTTGATTTGTAAGGCAAGAGCCTTGTGGCCTGCACAGATGCCTTTGATTCGAACTGAAGCCAGTGAAATTCCTTCATATTGGCATCCGAGAACGTGAATGGCAAAGTTCACTGATTGAAGGATCGACTGTAAACCAGATGGTTTAGCAGAATGTTGTGTAAATCACGAAGAAACTGCCAAAGAACATTTTCTGAAAATGGGATAAATTGTTTGTCATGTAGATCACACCAGGATTTGAAACGAAGAAGATCCATAGAACGTTTAACGATGGTACTTGTAGCCTTCATCGACAGTGCAGCGCTAAAACTGTCATGTAGGTCCCATGGGTCTGATGAGGACATGAACATAGTTGATCCTGAGGTGGAGGCCAGCATGGATATAAACCTTGAAATTGCAAGATGACGAAGTCCATCAGAACGTCCTTGTTGAAGATCGGAATATCCAAAGAAAGAGGACCAGAAAGATTGTGTAGGAGCGTTCAAAGAAGGGGAAAATGAATTGATAGAGGAAATTGCCTCATTTGAGGAAGAAGGTAAATTGGAATTGAAATGTGAATTGATTGAAGAATTTGAGAAGAAATTTGAGGAAGAATTTTGAACGAAAGATGATTGAAATGAAAATGAATCGAGAGGAATGGAATGACTAAGAATTGAGAGGGGAGATGGGTGAGGATTGAAAATACGTCTCCAAATTCCTCGCTCCCAAGGCATTTGAAAGACAGGACGAGAGCCATGGCTTTCAACGGTGGCTCGACCTGTGCGAAATTCAATATGGAATGAAGAATCCATTTTGGAATTGAGCCTAGATGAATAAGAAGAATTGGAGGTTGTAAGAAATTGAGTTGAGAGAATTTTGCACAATTGTGCACAGACCAAGTGGTCGACGATCCAGAGGGCCACAATTGTGGTCCTGTCAAGCAAGAAGAAATTGAGATTGAAAGCAAACATGATGCAAACTGAAAATTGACATCAATTGATGAAAGCCAATTGGAAGTTACGTAAATTAATCACGTGAAAAGGAAGGCTGATCAAAGACTCCACGAAGGTGTCGAAGATGTCGAAGCCGAAGAAGATCGAAGAAGAAGGTCCTGCCAGGGGTTATCAGCAACTGCGGCGTAAGTATGAAAAGCAAGAAACAAAAGAAAGGGAACATACAAAGTTAAAATAGCATCACAACGTGAGACGAAAGTCGCAAGGAAACAGAGCAGCGACAAACCCCTTCTTTTTCTCATTCCATTTCAGAGGAGCTGGTCTTCGACATGTCCTCCCCTTCGGCCAGAAGGCCGTTCTGCCTCAGCAGCCTTTCCGAGTTCCGGCAGATCTGATTCAGCCTGCGAACCTTGATCCCTTGTTTGTCCAGCTGGTCTTCGACTTCGTGGAGGGAGGCTGCAAAGGCTTTGAATTTTCTGCCCAAGACATCGTGTTGAGCGTCACGTTGTTCCAGATATTCCAACCTGACCATGATTGTTTCGAGCTCCTTCGACTTCTTCTTGGAGGCGACGCGTTGTCTGAAGCTGGATGTCCTCTTCTTAGATGGCATCTTGTTGGTAGAACCACGGGGCTTGGCCTTTGGCTTGATTCGAGCCTGCATGGGCTGGAAAAGGAGCTGATGCACCTGCTGTTCCAAACGCTCCAATGATGAATCCAGGACCGCAATGAGAATCTCAAGCTTTGCAAGGTGACGAAGAAGGTCTCGAATGGACTGTGAAATGGTCCACAGTTGAGAGCGCACCCAGCTGAAGTTCTCTGCGATCTGATTGATGCTGAACCTGAGGCGGAAATCCAATCCTTGGGAAAGCTCATAGAGCTTCTGGCAGCTTGTTCGTGCATTACCGCAACTTTGCAACCAGGATGGCATCGCAAAACTGCTAGTGGCCTCGGAGTAGATCTCTGACAAGCTCAATGGCAACGAAGGCAAAGTGAAGGCTGCACACATAGTAGCGTACCACCCCCAGACATGACTGCGTTTCTGCTCCAGCGTCTGGTTTCCAAGACGGGGCATCCCTGGAGGGTTCGGCGGCGTGCAAGGTGAAGGCACATTGGATGACATCGCTTCCAAAGATCGAGAGGATGTTCTGAGCAAAGATGATCAAGTCAGAGATGTAGGCCAGGGCGAAATGCCGACAAGTTCCAGAAGTCCAGTCAAAAGATTGCGAATTGTAATTGTAGCTTCACTGAAGGGACAATCGTCACAAAAGGAAAATTCGAATTTGCAGATAAGGCCAAATTGAAGTACAGAAAAGGTCAAATTGAAATCCAGAGAATTGAATGGCACAAATTGAGTGGCCCAAATGGCCCAAAATGGCAATATGAAGGTCGCAAAAGAGCGAATGTGGGGGAGAATTGAGCCGCCGGGGCTGATGGAGAAAGTGATCAATCGATCGCTCAGATTCCCAATCTGAAATGCCAAAAGGATTGCAATCAATTGATGTCAACTGAATGGCCAACTGGCAGTTAAATGGTAATAGAGAAAGAATTGAATTTGAGTTGCAACTGCAACACGGTCCTGACGGAGGTCGTCGAGGATCAAGAAGCCAAGGGCATGAACCTGTCAAGAATGTGTGAGTGAATTAAAGAAACCAATCAATTGTATGATGAGAATTGTAAATGAACCACTTTGAACGAAGACAATGCAAAGTTCACTAAATTGAGACAGCCACGTCGATAAGACAAAGATGCTGCGATTTGGGCCGTCAGGAAATTCAACAAATGGCAGCGGGACAGAAATTTAAGAATTTGATGAATGAATATGTGATATAAAGAAATTGGATGGTGCAGCACAATTGATGCAAATGGTTAAGGAAAAAGGCAAATTGCCGTGACAAATCGCTTTTTTTTAATAAAAACGCGTTAATCCTCAATTTCCCTGGTGTTTGTCAACTGACGAGATCAATCGATCGAAGGAGGGAAAGAGGGAGTCTCAGACAAAGAATATCTCTGAATATGTAAGTCAATCGACGGACCAATTGATCAATCAGAGATTTACTGTGAGAAGAATTCATCACTACTGGGTGGTTGGACAGTTGTCGAGCGTTCGTCTGAGATCAGATAGATATTGGCGATCAAAGTCTCTTTGGATAAGCCAGAATCTAAAGCACGTTGAACAGCGACCATGAAGAGATCCAAAGGAGTCGAAGTAGACAAAGACGATCCAATAGCCGGGGAAATAGGATTGGTTACGAAAGGTGTAGAAATGGAAGATGTAGAAGTTGAAGATATATGAACAGGTCGATCAACACGCGACAAAGGTTCCCCGAAGGCATCATCACCGTTGTCTCTCATGGCACCAAAGAGAAAAATTTTCACTGCAAATGTAAGAAATCAATGTTTGGTTCTTGAAATTTCTTGAGCCATGGCCACGGAAATAAAATAATTCAGAGGGAATTTCCGATCTCACAGATTTAAAATAAAGATATGTCTAACGATGTTAGAAATAGTTCCCATCAGAATGAGATTCACACTCTGGGTAGCACCTTCCAATCAACAATGAAGAATGTGAAGGATGACTTATCATCAGAGATGAACGAATCCTTCAACAAGAAGCTCAGACGTTTGGAAGCGCTGCTTGAGAAGAAGCAGAGACAAGCTTGACTAGCGCAGGGCGGCTCTGGAAGTGGATCAACCCAGAGGCCGTGCAACAAGATGAGATCCAAATTTTCTATTGGATGGTTCTTTGCTTTCTTTGCTCTGATGTTCCAACCTACCGTGGCTCTTCAGCGGCAGGATCCCTTTGCCCGGCACTTCTACATCAGCTCGGCAGCTTCGGCTGACCGAGAACATGGGTCGGGGGATCTCTGTTGCTACGTTCAGGATCCATGGTTCAAATCCTTCCTTGATATGGGCAATTCACACACTGAAGCCTTCAATGGATGGTACAATACGATATGGTGAGGCAAAAAAACCAGGCCCCACCACGGGTGATTTGTTGACTGTGGGTGTCAACAATCCAGGAGGCCTCAGGCAAAAGGAGGACATATTGCTGGGAATGGGTCCGGGCATTTGGGCCATGACGGAGACTCAGTTATCAGCCACTACTTTCAAAACATGTGCGGGCACACTGCGCACTAGCGGACGTGCCCTGAATCGAGATGTTCGATTTCATGGAGGTGCACCTGCTCCACTACGACATGGGTCCTCTTGGGCTGGTAGGTGGACAGGTATGGCTGTGCTTGCCGACTTCCCTACGGCGACACTTGATGTGCCATGGCCCATGGAGCATTGGGACAGTGGTAGAGTGCTCATGACCAGGCACTGGGTCAATAGCCTTCCAGTGACTTTGGGCACCTTCTATGGTTACGCACATGGGCCAACTTGGCCAAAAGCAACACAACTGAGTGACCAGCTGTTGGAAACATTTACAGTTGAGCTCATTTTGGGCACGAAAGGGGTGCGTATGGTGGCTGGGGACTTCAGTGAAGAGCCAGGGCACCTCACACAACACCAGATTTGGATTCGACATGGCTGGCGTGAAGCACAGCAGGTTGCTGAGGAACTTTTTCATCACCAACCACTTGCTACATGTAAAGGAGCCACTTACCGAGACCAACTATGGCTTTCACCGGAAGCCATCCAACTGCTACGTGACCTACAAGTAGAAGAAGATTTTGTGGACCATGCCACTGTCTCAATCCAACTTCAAGTGCTTGCAAAGATGGGCTACATTCATGCTTGGCCAAGGCCTGCGGAATTTCCTTGGGACGAGTTTGACTCTTCCACATGGGCACCTACATGTACTCAGTCGTATGTAATTGGACAAGATTCAACCAAGTTTCTGCACGACTGGGCAACTGAATTTGAGAACGCAGTTTTTCCCGAGAGCGCCTGCGAAGGGTTCTTCGTAAAAAAGCAGCCGTTATACTACATCTTCACACCTTCACACCTGCAGATCTACATCTTCACACCTTCACATCTGCTGATCTACATCTTCACACCTTCACATCTGCTGATCTACATCTTCACACCCTCACATCTGCAGATCTACATCTTCACACTTTCACATCTGCAGATCTACATCTTCACACCCTCACACCTGCAGATCTAGATCTTCACACCCTCACATCTACTGATCTAGATCTTCACACCTTCACACCTGCAGATCTAGATCTTCACACCTTCACATCTGCAGATCTACATCTTCACACCCTCACATCTGCTGATCTACATTTTCACACCCTCACACCTGCAGATCTACATCTTCACCCCTCACACCTGCAGATCTAGATCTTCACACCCTCACACCTGCAGATCTAGATCTTCACACCCTCACACCTGCAGATCTAGATCTTCACACCCTCACATCTCCAGATCTACATCTTCACACCCTCACATCTGCAGATCTACATCTTCACACCTTCACATCTGCAGATCTCCTCTCGCTCTTCTTCTATTCTCTCTTAAGGCGGGGGCGGTGCCGCCGGAGCGCCACGAAACGCAACCCTTTCGCACGAAATGGACGTTGGACGTCCAAAACCTAGGTAAAATTGCGATTTTGAAGCGTCCCCGGCAACCCTTTCGCACGAAATGGACGTTGGACGTCAAAAACTGAGGAAAAATTGCGACTTTGAAGCGTCCCCGGCAACCCTTTCGCACGAAATGGACGTTGGACGTCAAAAACTGAGGAAAAATTGCGATTTTAGGTCCATCGCAACCCTTTCGCACGAAATGGACGTTGGACGTCAAAAACTGAGGAAAAATTGCGACTTTGAGGTGTCACGCAACCCTTACGCACGAAATGGACGTTGGACGTCAAAAACTGAAGAAAAATTGCGATTTTACTTAGTCAATCGCAACCCTTTCGCACGAAATGCACGTTGGACGTCAAAAACTGAGAAACTGCGATTGGACGCTTTCGTTTGTGTAAAATGTCTGTGTGTAAAAGCCCTCTGTGTAAAGCTCGTGTGTAAAAGTCTTTTGTGTGTGTGTAAAAGCGTCTGTGTGTAAACGCGTCTGTGTGTAAAAGCGTTTGTGTGTGAAAGCGTGTGTGCGTGTGTAAAACGCATCTGCGTGTAAAAGCGTCTGCGTGTAAAAGCGTTTGTATGTAAAACCGTCTGTGTGTAAAAGCTTTTGTGTGTAAAAGCGTCTGTGTGTAAAAGCGTCTGTGCGTAAAAGCGTCTGTGTGTAAAAGCGTCTGTGTGTAAAAGCTTCTGTGTGTAAGAGTGTCTGCGTGTAAGAGCGTCTGTGTGTAAAACCGTCTGTGTGTAAAAGCTTTTGTGTGTAAAAGCTTTTGTGTGTAAAAGCGTCTGTGCGTAAAAGCGTCTGTGTGTAAAAGCTTCTGTATGTAAAAGCTTCTGTGTGTAAAAGCGTCTGCGTGTAAAAGCGTCTGTGTGTAAAACCGTCTGTGTGTAAAAGCTTTTGTGTGTAAAAGCTTTTGTGTGTAAAAGCGTCTGTGTGTAAAAGCGTTTGTGTGTAAAGGCTTTTGTGTGTCAAAGCGTCTGTGTGTCAAAGTGTGTTTGTGTAAAAGCACCATGTGTAAAAGCGTTTGTGTGTAAAAGCTTTTGTGTGTACTTTTACCGCGCGACATGGAACTGTTAGAGATTGAGGGTGAAAATGCTTGCTAGTGCATCCGTGCTCGGACGTGTGGAGCTCGTTTCGTTTGGTGCGGTAATTTGTGTGGGAATTGATATGTTCATAGTGAGCTTCACTGTTCAGTTTGCATGTCTATGCGACAATGATGTTTGCATGTCAAACGCAGGAGTCGTGGTCTCAGGCTTCGAAGAACACATTCTTTGCATTGCATTGTGCGAGTGCGTAGCAGGTTAGTGCATGAAGTTGTAGAAGTTACCAAGCTGTTGGGTTCGTTGTACCTTTGTGGATGGTTCCTTCGAGAACGGTGTGATGCATGTAATTTACAGCATCATGGTACCGAGCCTTTTTTGGCAATTTGTGTGGGAAATTGTATATTAAAATGCAATGCAACAGCAATACAACTGCTTTCGATGGTGCGCGCTACACCAAGGTTGAGACCACACAACGATGCTGTTGTTTGGACGAGTGTCGCTCAATGACAGAGTATGGTCCTGAACTCAAACTTTTTGTTTTGAAATCAAGCATGTCATGGCATTGTTTTGAAATCAAGCATGTCATGGCATCGAGATCTGTTGCAAACGTTTGCAGACATAGTGAAGTATAGTTCCTGGGCTCGGATGTGAACGAATGGACAAGATGCGTTTCGGTCAGTGTGAACATGAAGATTAGCATGAAATATTAGGAAACAATATTAGGAATTAGCGAACAGATATGAATGTCTCGGGATTTCTGAATGCAACATGTTTGGTTCAAGTCGCGCACCCGTGACGTTTGTGAACGCATTGTGGTCGCTGTTTCATTTTTTCTGTATTTCTGTTGAATTGTTTTGAGTAAAGTAGTGCAACATATATCAATTACAGCATCAGGGTACCGAGCTTTTTTTGGTGATTTGCAGATTTGCATGGAAATTTCCTTAATAAAATGACATAACACATGTCATGCAGATGATCATGGTACCGAGCTTTTTTTGATGTAGTTTCGTTGCTATGTCGAGTGTAAAGTAGCGTAACATGTGGCATCTATGGCATCATGGTACCGAGCTTTTGTTGTTTATTTGTTTATGAAAAGTCCGATCATCAAATTATAGAAATATGTGTCATTCACAGCATCATAGTAGTGCTGAGTCTCGAGCTTGCAGGTCGTCGCGACAATGGTGCTTTGCTATGTCAAACTCAGGAGTCGCGTTCTCAGTTTCGAAGTTGGAGATCTAATACTTTGCGGTCGACTGCGCAAATTCATACAGATTTACCTCTTTACTACAGGCGAGTTGCACATTCCTGGGCTCAAATCTCTCGCACGGTGTGAACAGATTTGTCGTGATGATGTAGCAGACCAAAACAATGTGCGCTGTTGATGTGATGCTCTCAGCTGTTGTAGAGCTTCTGTGTGTTTGTGTGTGTAAAAGCTTCTGTGGGTAAAAATGTCTGTGTGTAAAAGTGTCTGTGTGTAAAAGCTTCTGTGTGTAAAAGCTGTGTAAAAGCCTCTGTGTATAAAAGCTTCTGTGTGCAAAAGCGTTTGTGCGTGAAAGTGTGTGTGTGTGTGTACAAGCATCTGGGTATAAAAGCGTCTGTGTGTGTGTGTAAAGGCGCCTGTGTGTAAAAGCCTTCTCTGTGTAAAAGTGCCTAGTGTCTGTGTGTAAAGGCGTCTGTGTGTAAAAGCCTATGTGTGTAAAAATGTCTAGTGTCTGTGTGAGAAACCTTCTGTGTGTAAAAGCTTCTGTGTAAAAGCATCTGTGTGTAAACGCTTCTGTGTGTAAAAGCGTCTGTGTGTAAATGCGTCTGTGTGTAACAGCTTCTGTGCAAAAGCGTCTGTGTGTAAAAAGGTTCTGTGCGCGTGAAAAATAATAGGAAGGATACGATGCAAACTCCGTCTCTCTCTCCCTCTCTCTATCTATGTCTCTCTGTGGTTGCAAGTCACGTGTCATATGATGCCCTTTACCAAGCAGCACAGTGCGTGTGCATGGGTTGTGACATGTATCCTCTTCTTGATCAATCTGACTTTTCACAACTTATCCCTCCATAGCTCATATACAATTCACCAACCATTCACCGACTATTTTTTACGACTACCATACTCAGAGCAGCTTGAAAAAAATCTTTTTCGCTCTCGGGCCAACCGTCGTCTAGTTTTTCAAGGTGCTGCTCAAGCTGGTGGTTTGAGAATACCTGACAGGTGCAGAGGCCGGGCTCAACGTCTGAAGCCCTTGAAGCGAACCCTGGCCACACCAGTTAGCAAACCCAGCAGAGAAGGTGAAGTTCGGATGGCCAATTCGATGGCTGGGGCGGCAACACGCATCTGGTTTCGACAGTTGCGTCGTTTGCAGAGCCTGAAACATGCAGTTGCAGCAGCCAAAGACACACCAGCCGCTGTCTCCTACCGCATTGAACTTTGGGAGGCCATCAAACGATCAACAGGTTTCTCCCCAAATTTTTGCACATGGTGGAGCCAACAGGGGCATGAAGTTGATGGAGTACCTCAAGTGCTGCCCACACAAGTTCCACATGAATCGGTCGTCACAATGGCAATGTATGACAGCTTTCTTCTTCACTTCAGAAGGTTTGAGAAATGGCATCTCAACCAGCGTTCCCAGAGTTTGAAGATGAAGTATGTGGGTTCTATGAAAGCTCTTTACAATGACCTGCGTGATGACTCTAGACCAGGCATCACTACTTTCTGGAAGGATGGGCGCTACACCATTTTGGCCGTAGAACAGCAGGGCCAACAAATTCATTTGGGCAAAAATGTACAGACTCATTTTGACTCCGTTTGGATGCATGATCAACATTTGATTCCCATTACCTCGGCATCGGAAGATATGTGCACAGTTTCTTCTTCTGATGATCTGGCTCCAGGTGATGAACTGACCCAGCGTTCCTTCATTACGGATACGGACGATATCCTCCAGGCTCTCACTGAGCACTGGAAACCACGATGGAACAACTTGGCTGAGCTCCAAGACGCAGATTGGCAACGGGTGGTGGGATTCACTAAACACTACATGCCACAGATGCATTTCCAGTGGGCGGATTTGGATCCACCATCCTGGAGATCCATGGTGAAGAAGTTCAAGGCCACAGCAGCCAGAGGACCAGACGGCTTTTCTAAAGCTGATTTACAACATTTGCCAGGACCCTTCCTTGAGTCCTTGTTGGGGTTACCGCATGCTGTTGAAACCACAGACACTGAATGGCCTTCACAGCTCACTTCTGGCACTGTTTTGGGGCTCAGCAAAGTCGACGGTGCTCACAATGAGACCCAGTTCCGACCAATCACTTTGTTTTCCACGATATACCGAACATGGGCTAGACTTCGAACCCGGCAGATGGTGCGTCAACTAGCACAATACATGCCGGCGGAGGCACTAGGGTTTTTGCCCAATCGAGAGAGACCACGGAAGTTTGGTTGCAACTGCAAGCCCAAATCGAACTGATGCTCCAAAGCCAACATGATTATTCTGGTTTGTCAACAGATTTGAAGCGTGCCTTTAATAATATTGGCAGGAGACAGGTTTTTCATGTGGCACAGCATTTTGGATTTCCATGGCAATTGCTGAACTCTTGGGGCAAGTTTCTGGACCAGTGCACTAGGCGTTTCGATGTCAATGGTTGCCTCGGGGCGGAAGTCAGATCTACATCCGGTTTTCCGGAGGGTTGTCCACTGTCGATCCTAGCGATGTTGAGCGTGAATTGGTGCTACCACGTCTATATGAAGGCTTTTAGTCCAAGGGTCGCGGCATACTCTTTTGTGGATAACCTGACACTGGCGGCAAGAGAGGCACACCAAGTGGCACAAGCCTATTTTCTACTTCGTTCTGTCTGCCTTCTTTTTGGACTGAGCACTGATGATGACAAGACCTATGTTTGGGGCCTTTCCAAGCAATCACGTGATTCACTTGGTCTGCTGGGCTTTCCTTGTTTATCAGATGCAAGCGAGCTAGGGGGGGCAATGACTTTTGGCGCTTCACGAAGAACGAGGGTCTTGCGGCGAAGAGGTCAACAACTCCACCGCAAGTGGCAACGATTGAGGAGGTCCATGGCACCTGGGCCTCAGAAACTGGCCAGTTTATCCACGGTTTTCTGGCCTCAAGCTTTTCATGGTTCCTCAACATGCCTGATAGCTGACAATTATGCCAATGCATTGAGAAAGGAGGCTGTCAAGGCACTGAAGCTTAACGGATCAGGCTCAAATCCGTTGCTGCGTTTGTCCTTGTCAGACACCATGCAAGCTGACCCGGGTTTTTATCAAATACAACTGTGTCTCGCGACTTTTCGCCGTTTGTTGCGGAAGAATGTGGACCTGCTGCATATGTGGCATGCTTGGCACCAACAGCTTGATGGTAGATTTCTCCCCGGTCCTTTTTCGAGACTTGCACACTGCCTTTTCACACTTGGTTGGCATGTCACTCAACCGCCTTTCATCATGGATCATGAGGGTCATACGTGGAACCGGCAGCGGATGGATGACAAAACACTTGACACTTTGTTGCAAGATTCTTGGCTCCAGTATGTTGCTGCACAGACCCGGCACAAGACCATGCACGGTTTACAGGGTTTGGACGGCTTTCTTACCAAGCTGGACTGTTCTCAGATGTGTTCTTTGGACCGTGCCAGAGTTTCAGCACTTCATGCCGGTGCCTTTATGAGTCATTATGAACAAGCCAAGTTTGACCCAGAGAAAACACCGATGTGCTCACTTTGTAACACTGAGGATGACAGGCAGCATTGGTTAAGATGCCCCAGATTCCTTTCACTACGAAATCGAATTCCTGGTTGGCGGCCAGACAATTTGGAGCTTCCTCCTTGCACACTGAATCATCTGCTAGTGCCCCGACTGCAGTGCTTGGTAGAGTGGAGGGCCAGCTTTTGTCAACCGGAGGATCATGGCATGGTTTTCTTTTTTGCGCCCCCTAAACAGGGTTTTCACCATTTGTTTTTGGATGGATCCTGTTTTAATGACAAGTATCCCATGCTAAATGTTGCGGCTTGGGGAGTTGTAGATGCCACAAGCCAACAAGCTATTGCTGCGGCGCCACTGCATGGCATCACTCAAACCATCGATCGTGCTGAGCTCACAGCGCTTTTGGCGGCATTGCTATGGCCAGCGGGCACTGAAGTGGGCATTTGCCTCTGGTCTGACTCCCAATCAACCATTCAAGTTGCTGAATATATTCGGCAGTTTCAGGCTCTTCCAGATGGCGTTGCAAATCTGGCGAGAAGTCCTAGATGCCCTTCAAGACCGTTTAGAACTGGATACTGAGTTCCGCTGGATCCCATCACATGTGCATCACACGTCTGGGGAAGATCCTTTTGAAGATTGGGTGATTAGATGGAATGATGCTGCAGATAGGCTTGCATGCAGTACCAATAGGTCTAGACCATGTTCTTTCTGGAGGCACTACCAGTCTGTGCAGTTCTATTTTCTGGTGGCGGAGGATGGAGGACACCCCACTGGATCGCAGGATGAGCTGCAAGAGGTGGAATCATCAGAAGCCGAACCGGACTGGCTGTGGGTTTCATGGAATGACAATCTGCCAATCAATTGGAAGGTGAGATGCTTGCACGGAAGTTTCAAAGTTCCAGGGCTTTTCCTGGTTGATCTCATCACATGGACTTGTGCAACTGAGAGCTTAGAAGGGACGGTTAGGTTGGTCAGTGATGTTGAATTCGTTTTTCTTTTCCTTTTGGACAGAGAATTCAAATTTCCTTTCAAATTGGATGGGTCGCAACAGTTTCATTTGAGGAAGCCAGACTCACTTTTCCAAAGGCCCACGTTTGCAATGATGCTACGGCCGGTACAGGCGGCCATAGATCTATTACTTGATTTTTTCCCTCACGTTGTGCACAGAACGTCTCCACAACCCAACATTGCTTTGGGTTTGTACAAGTCTTTCGCTGGTTTGCGAATTTCCATTCCTGACCAGATGTGGCAGGCTGCACTAGAACAACTGAGGGGTTTCACTGAGACCAGAGCAGTGAGGCATTCAAGAGACCTGGCACGGCCTGTGCCGTGAACGAACATGGCTGCGGCCGCACTGCATTGCCGTGCGTCGCAGCTGAGCAATCCGTCCGCAGTATATAGTGCGACACTTGCCAGTGCTGCGTTTGTGCTCTGAGCCAGGGTGCACATGTCCTCAGTGGCACAATCCAGAACAAGTCGACACCCGCGATGCTTTGCTTGATGTTTGGCGTCGACAATTCATGCGGGCTGGCTATCGCCCTGAACCCCCCACAAGTGCCACCATGTTTGGAGTCAGCATTCGCGTCCCAACTTGCCTTGTCGTTCCGCTGTTGGAAAGCCGGAGGTACTGCAGGCATCTATGCTGAACCACGGTCCCTGGATTCCCGATCCATCCATGATGATTATGCAGTGGTCTGGGTTCCTCGCATGGAAGCATGAGGCTCTGAATCACCTTTGCCAGACCAACCCGACAGCCATAGGCATCACTCGAGTGGGAGACAGGGTTGGACATCGCCTGCCAAGCTGCTTGCTATGAGCCATGGTGACATCGTGATCACGCGCCACAAAGGCCCAGTTGCCCCAATCCTGCCACCATTGCACTGTGCTCAGCCCAAAATGCTGCAGGTGCTGCGCCTCCTGATCCATGGTCCAACGGTGACCCCTGGGAGGGTATGCCACTCCCAGTACTGGACAAACGGATGCGTCTGAGGGGCTTAAGCAGCTTGAGACGAAGCTTGAGACGAAGATTCAGAAAGCCGTCTTGGCCAGCTTGCCACCTTCGGCCAACCAGATGGGAGTTGATGATGTCCCTGATCGGGTCCAGGCCTTGGAGCAGCAAATGGCGACGTTGGCCCAAAAGCAGGCTCATCTTGAGACAAGCCTGACAGACCATGCCAATCGACAGTCTGCACAGTTGGCCGCAGTCACCGCACAGGTCCAGAACCAAGGAGTTGAACTGCGAGGCCATATCGAGAGCCAACAGCAAAACCTTCAAGCCATGTTTGAATCCCAGATGTCCCAGATCCGAAGCCTTCTCAAGCGGCCCCGTGATGACCTTGAATGACGGTGGGGGGCGCCAGTTGTGGCACTTCTGCTTGGTTTCATGCTCTTCTTCTTTGATGGCAGTCTGCTACATGAGTGCCAAGATCGAAAGTGACCAATGATTTCTCTGTTGGATGCTTCAATCCCTCGGGATTGGCGGGGGAGGCACAGGTGATCAATGAATACCTACAGCATGGTGATCTTTATGCCGTTGCTGAAACTCACCTGTCGACCAAATCGGGTTCATCCTTTCGCAGAGGTCTTCGAGTTACCCAATATCCTTTTCAGTATCTTGTTACGGGAAACCCTGTTCCTGTTCGAGTGCGCTCCCAAACTGCAGGTGGCTGGAGAGGTGTTGCTGCTCTTTCCAAGCATCCAACCCGCGCTGTTCCCGTGCCTTGGAGTGATGATTTGCTTGGAAGGTTTGGGCCCAACCCCCCTCGTTTTCCGCTCCGGGGTTGGTCTTGGATTAGACCTTAGCGGGCTCGCCATCTGCCCGCGGGCGCTGCTGGCCGACTTTGCAGCTGCCTTCCGTCTTGTGCTCTGCCATCTTGAGCAGGTGGCATCACCTTCGCTCTTTGTGGAGCGCTACCTCGACTTGGACTATTTGATCCCGGCCTTCACTGTTTGATTTTTCGCTGTGTATTGCGGGGTTATTATTCTGGGTCCTTCCACACCATTCGCTGGCTTGCCCGACTGGTTGTGCTTTATTTTCATTTAATATAATTCTTTGTGGTCTCTCGATCCCACTGGCTGTCTTGTACCCTGGCATCGACTTGACCACTTTTCATTTGGGTTCATTGTATTTGGTGTTTGCCTTGCTGAGTGATTTTCCTTGTGTTCGGCTACATCATTTCCTTTGACATCTTTTTCCGGGTTCCACTGGCTGTCTTGTACCCTGGACCTGGATTTATATTGGTGGTTTGATTTTGATTTGGCAGCGCCGAGTGATTTTCCTCGCGCACAACCACTACCTCTGTCACCACTTATTTGAATGTGTCTTTCGATTTTCTTCATCATCTTTGTGATCAATTATTACGGCTGTGGTACTGACAGGAACTCTGCGACGCAGGTTGCGAAGACAACGTGCGACTGCGAGAGCCCTCTGGCACCAACATCGCCGAGGAACAACAATTTTGACCAAGATTCAATTGAGGAAGATTTTCAGTGTGCTTTCGACGCGCCATTCAAGAGATTCTCAGTTTTTGAAGCGGATCAGCATGGCCTCACAGGAGAGCTACGAGAGCTATGCATGGAATTGCCCATGTGGGCGCCTCTGTGGAAAGAGACATTTCCACTGCCCGGACTGTCAATTGCATTGGTCGTCTGGCACCCCTCATTCCAATCAGCCCAAGTCACCGAGGGCACAGAACCAGAAGGAGAGCTGGGACTGGGATTGGCAATCAGGAAACCAGACAAGAGGACGTGGAGCCCATCAGAAGCAGAATCATCAGATGACGAGGAGTGCAAGCGCAAGAATGCGTGCTGCCAAAGGCCAGAAGAAGGGGAAGGGCAGGAACAAAGGACTGCATATGACTTCACCCTTCGCGCAGGGCACTGCGACTCCATGGCCGAATCCCGATACATCTTTTGCTTTCCCGACTCCATTTCCAGCCACAACTGCGGAAAGCTCTGCCCCCAGAACCAATGCAGATCTCGAATTGATACTTGCAGTCAAGGAGCAGTATCCAGATATTACGAAGGCACCATCCAGGATCCAATCAGCAGTTGCCAAGGCCGACAAGACAACAGCAAAGCAACTGACTTCGGGCCTGTCTTATGTGGTGGGCAATGCCACAAAGGAGCTCCATGCATTGAGAGAAGCCAAATCCAAGCACCGAGAACGTTGGCTCAAACATCTCAGCGACTCGGTCAAGTGCTGGGAACAGCAATTGAAGCTGTATACAGACCAGCAGGCGAACTACAACGGCCTGATCAAAAAAGCCACGCAGGAACTCAATACTGCGAGGCAGACCTTGGAGGTGCTCAACAAAAAGGCGGCTGGCCCGGAGGAGGTCGACCTCGAAGCCACCGACCCAGAAGACCAAAAAACAGTGGATGCAGAAGCGCAGGCGATGGCTCAACAGATCCAGACTGTTTTGCAAGCTTGTGCCAAAGCAGCTATGAAAGAAGAAGTGATGGAAGTATCAGATTCGGAGGATCTACCTGCCGGAGGACCAAGCAAACGACCTCGTTCGCTCGAGCCCTTTGGTGGTCATGCATCTACTTCAACGTGATTTTTGGCAGCGACTCGCCGTGTCTCTTTGGCGAGAATGGGTGTCGTGTGCCAAACCTTGTTGGCCTGCCGCAGATTGAAGAAGCTACGGTGGCGTCATTCACAATTCCTGCAACTGCATGCCATAGCGCTATTTGGGATCCTAGTTTTCTATTTCAGGATACATTTGCAGCTCTTGGTAAAACAATTCAACTGCAGGGAGATGTGATCCTCTCTTCTTCTACATGTACTCCAGTACTGCCGTCTTGCATTCGAAAACAAAGTTCTTCTATCAAGAAGAAGAAGACAAGATTCAATTCGGTAGTGGAAAGTATTACCCCCAATGGACTACCTGATGTTGAGCCACTTTCGGGTGTGATCGCAGAAGGTGATGTTGATGAGATCAGCTGGATGGTACGTGCATTTCATCGCCGTGAACCACCCAGCAGTTCTGATGTTGACTCTGATTTAGAAACACACACTCCTACTTCACCTGAGTCTTTTGGCCATGAACAGATGTGGAGATCGATTCAGATCTATGACATGCATGCGAATTACGGACGTGGAAGAGTGCAGGTTCAGCCTCCTGAAGCAACATTTGCACAAATGCGCAGACTGCTAGGGTATACCCATCACCAAGTTGCAGAGATTTTCGATATTTGGCCTGTGCCGCGTGACCTTGACGCTGCACACATTTCTCCAGTTCTACTTCTTCAACATGATGATGTTTTATTTGGAGACCATCGACGAGCAGTGCTCCTGGATGTCGAATTGCATGGTGAGAGGTTCGATACTGTCATTGAGATTGATCGTTACACCACCTTTTTGCCGACACCAGTGCATCGAAGTTTTCTACTGCAAATTGCTGGAGTTGCCCCTTATTGCAGACTTCAACAGGACCGATGCCTTGTTTGGCACAAAGGCAGCCTTGTTCCCCTGCAACAGCGTGGACTATTGAATCTCCAGCATGGTGATTACATCCGAATTGCAGTTCCGCCATTTGTGCAACCATCTGTGCCAACGCATTTTGCTGTTAGAGCTTGTCAAGCTGGCATGAATGCACTTCAACTTGTCCAGCATTTTCAAGTCCATGGAGCTGACACTGAAAGCCTCCACACAGCTCAAACAAATGAACAAGAGACCATTGAAGAAGGTGATGCTCAAACGTTATTGCAAACAGCTTTTCAGCGAATTTCTGATTTCCTGAAGCAGGCTGATGTGCCATCACCTTTGAGCTGCAGTTTCACTGATGAATTTCTCAATGCAGTCCGCGCACGAGAACAAGCTTTGGGAAATCAGCCGCTTAGAGCTGAAGAAGTGCCTGAACTCATTGATTCTTCTCAGTTTGTACGCCAGCTTTTTGATATCATTCATGATGCTGACCTACCCATGCCGGTGAACGCAGTGCCAGTTTACAATGTTGAAACATGGTTCACTGATCACCAGAGATTTCAAAGGTGCCATTTCACTAGGATTGTGCGACTAGGATTTTTACATCGTGCACCCGCAGACTGAAGATGCTGACACCAGTGCTGTGACACAGGTCATACTTGTACAAAAGGCTGTGGAACGACAGTGTTCCATTGTGTTATCCATTTATGACAGTGCATATGACAATGAACGTCCTCATTCTCATGCGGTTGTGACTTCCAGCCAACTTCAATCGATCATTGAATTGGCAGATTTCACTGAATTTTGTCCGCCAGAGGCCAGAGGCTCCTACCAATGCTTGCTCTCTTTGGTTTGGTGGCATTCCGATTTTGATGCACCAACAGCTCGCTTTACGACATGGCTATGCACTCCTTTTGACTGTGGAACGCCCTTTTGAGGTTGACTTTTCAGTTTTACGAGATGCTGACGAAGCGACTCTGAGAAGCACTTTAGAAGCAGCATTGGAAAACTTCTCGCAGGCCATTTCAAGGGATCTGAGGAGACCGCAAGAGGTCATTACTCCTGTTGATGACACCTGGAGGCCTGATTGGCACAACAGCATCGCTGGCGCTTTTGACATCGAAAGCAGTTTTGAGAGACCTGAAGAAGGACCAATCGCCTATATTGAGACATGGTATCTGAACGGTCAATCAGCCACTTGGAGCCAGCTTTCCAGACGTGTGCGATTAGGAGTCAATCAGGACGCATGGGAAAGCTCAATCATCGAGACATGGCGAGATCATAGTGATCGAAGATGCCCTTTCTTCCTTTACTTTGTTGACCCGGCACCGCCATCCCATCACACACCATATTTGAGGCCACCTTTGGGACACATCATTCTTGTTCAGCAGCCCACTTTTGATTGCGCCGCAATTCTGCTTACTGCTGTTTTACCAGCCGATGGGAGAGATGAGCTAGTTCGGGTAGCTGCCTATACCCTGAACAGACTCTCCATCAGTGCAGCACTTGAATTGCTTCCATTGCCTTCAGCTTTTCAGTTGCCCAATGTTCGTGTACGCAGAGGACGTTTAGTCTTTCCTGAACAAGGTGCACCTAGTATAGGTAATGGTGACAGCATTGTGGTCGAGAGAGCTCAACAGGTTTTTGCTCTACCACCCAATGAACTGCAAGAGGAAGAGGAGACATCACTCATGCAGATTGAAGCACAGATTGTCTCTGAACCGAACCTTTGGACTACTTTCAGTGCAATACCCGATTTTCTTGCTGAGCATTCCTGTAAAGGACTCTCTCAGGATTACAAAATTGATGGATCTCCATATGACCCACCGTCGCTGACGCAGCATATTGTAAATGCTGTTGCACCACAACAAGTTCGTCCCCTGCATGAAGTTCCTCCAGAACTCTCCCAGCTTCATGATGCTTTCCTGAGGGATGCAGCGGTTGCAGTTGAGGAAGAAGGACCTGTTGGCTTCATTGACACCTGGTACTTGATGGGTCCCAGGGAGTATGTCACAGAGCAGTCGAGGCTACTCCAGCTTGACCAATACGCTGATGAATGAGAAGCTGCTATCAGGGAGCTTTGGGCAGATGAGATCGACAACAACCTCCCCTTGCATATGCATTGGGTCACGCCTATCCCTGAAGCTTTGATTGGCCGTGACCGATTGGGCCATCTGATTTTGACACAAGCAATTCCAGACCATCTCACTGCTGTACACTTCACCATGAGATTTCAAGGTCTTGGTCGCACTGCAGTTGGTTTTGCTGCGGCTTTGCTTCACAATCCAGTTCGCTTTGCACCAACAAAAGACTTACTCCAACTTGCTAGGATTTGCCTTAGCAGGAGATGTAGCATGCGCTTCAATGGATTTGTCTGGAGAGAAGCAACTGCTTTGGATGTCCCGCGAGGAGCCAGTCTTGAATTTCGACTTGGCATCCCTGAAGAACGCTTGGGAGACGAACACATTGTTGAACCTCAGCCCATCTATCATGAGCCTGAAATCGAAGAGCCACTCGAACCTGTACACCCACCTCTACATGAACAATCACAATTTGTTCGAGACCTCTATGAATCATGGCTTGACCATGCTGTAGATGGTCCAGGTGGGCTAGAACAGCTGCTCCGTGTCGAGACTTGGTATGTGGAAGGCAGCTATATCCGGCACAATGATGAGCAGAGAGGGGTTGTGCTTGGCAAGGACTATTGGGAGTGGGAAAGAAACCTCATCCATAGATGGAGGGATCTCATCAACCCCACCCAAGAAACTGACTTCGTCATTGTGTCACCGACACCACCAACAGCTTCAACACCTACGGAAGTCCATATCATTCTCTACCAACAGCTTGGAGCATTCAACTGTCCCAGCCTTGTTACCACGTACGACAATGGAGTCCTTCGAGGAGCTCCTTACACGGCTGCGATTTTGCTCCCAGCGGCTGCCAGTCGAGATGAGATCATAGCGCATGCTGGTAAGACTTTCGTCTGCCCACCATATATGCCAACTACAAGTTGCACTTGCTGGTATGAAGGCATTGAATTGCATCCTATGAGACTTTTCCAATTGGATACTCATTTATGCTCATTGTCCATCGCCAGCTTAGAGATGACTTCTGGACTGACCCCTCAATTGAAGACGAGCCGCAAGATGAGACAGCAGCTTCAAGCTTCCTACAGATATCGGCCAACCGCGTCCACTCTGAAAGACCGTTTGGATGCCGAACCAAGACGAAGCGGAGCTCAATATGTTAATCTTCAGCACTCGATCAAGGAATTTGAAGTTTTTGATTCACATTTTTTCATGCCAGACCTTGACCTGGAGATTGGGCCTTGGCACTCTGCCTATCATTGGATACTGGACTGGTGGGATTTTGCGACCCCTGGCCATACTTTGTGGATCTATTACGATGGTTCCTATATTGCACACGAAGCATCCGCTACAGCTGCAGCTGCAGCGTTTCTGCAAGTTGATGACCACTGGCAGTTTGCTGGAGCGATTTCTACCAAGGTCATTCCTATGACGCAGAACATTTTGCATCAGCAATTAGCCTTAAGTTGGCCTATGACATCCTCAAGCTCCATGAAGCTGTTGGAGCCAGCACTCCAGAGGTCCATTTTTGCTTCGACTCCCTCACTGTAGGACACCAGACAAGTGGCATTTGGAGTTGCTTCAAACACCCACTGCTTGGACAAGTTCTACGCAACATCCATCGGCTGATTGAAACCAGGTTCTGCCCCAACATATATATCATTGGCATGTGCGTGGACATTGTGGTCATCCAGGAAATGAGCTGGTTGATGTGCTTGCGAATAGTGCACATGCAATGCAGCCGTCTCCTGCGGCAACCTGGCTGAGCCGCATTTGCACCTCTACGTTCCTTGAGGCCTCCAACTGGTTTTGGATCATTTTTTGATGCAGAGTTCACTCCCCACTGGGAAGGCTTGAAGCTCAAGCTCCCAATGCCAGACAGTGAGCTTATTGGCAATGAGTTTCCCTTCACTCCACGCCCTGCTGAAAGTGAAGAACAGGTGCAAGGTGCTAGAGTACAACTTCGACTGGCCACGTGCAATGTCCTTTCGCTCTGTGGTACACGTGATGAACAAGAATGTGGCATCAATGGGCCAGCCCGTCAACAGATGATTTTGCAACAGGCGGCAGAAGAGCGAATTGCCATTTTAGCACTACAAGAAACACGTATCAAACGCCTACATCAACTGCACTCTGAGGATTATTTCCTCTACAAGAGCAATGCCACCGAGAAGGGCCACTATGGCATCATCATTGGGTTTGCCAAGTCCGTTCCCTATGCTGTTTGCAACAAGCAACCCTGCTATTTCAAGCAGAGTGACTTCTCTGTCATTCACACTGACCCAAGGGCACTCATCATCAGAATCAGTGCCCAGGCTCTTAAGTGCATTGTAATTGCAGGACACGCGCCACACACAGGCAACAGCCTGGGTGATTTGCATGCCTGGTGGTTGACTTTGGCAGGGCACATTCCCAAAGTCTATGACTCCTGGCCGAAAGTCCTTCTCTGCGATGCCAATGCCAGTGTGGGACACTCGATCTCTGACCATATCGGAGGCCACCAGTCTGGCACTTTTGAAGCAAAAGCGGAGCCTTTTGAAACCTTTATTTGCGCCCATGACCTGTGGCTTCCGGCCACATTCTCTGAATATCAGATTGAACCTGGGATGACATGGACGCATAGTTCAGGGAAAGAGAGACGCATTGATTATGTTGCGCTTCCTCGTGCCTGGACGCCAACGTCCTGCAAAGCATGGGTCAGTGACATTATGGATCCGTCAATTACAAAAACTGACCATCTTGCAGTATGTGCCGAAATTGCATTTGATGGCCCGACATTTGCACGTGAACAGTATCGTCATCGGAAGCTGCAATTTCCTGATGGGAAAAATTTGGACCTCTCTGGCTTAGCAACGGTGCCCTTTGTGCCCTTTTCCGCCAACGTGCACTCTCATGCGGGATATCTGCAGACTCAACTTGTGCAGGCAGTCTATCGGCAGCAGGAGTTCACCAAGCAGAAGCCTTTGAAGAAAACCATCTCAAATGATACGTGGCAGCTTGTTCTTCAAAAGAGAACGCACAGAGCGCACCTTGCAGAAGCCCACAAACTGCAGCGCAAAACCGTGCTTGAATTGATTTTTGTGCTATGGAAAGACCAGGCCGCTCTTGTAGAACCGGCTCTGATTTTCAGCTATGACAGGCTGCTTGCTCAGCAGGATGTGCTGGTTGCACAAGCATTGGCCGCCTTTCGGTCACAAGGGCGACTTGTTACAGCTGCACTACGACGAGATGATGTGCGCTTCTTTCAGGCTTTACTTGCTGAAGGTTCTGAGCATCTTGACCCGGGGAGTGTCAAACACTTCTGGAATATCTTGCGGCGCTCCATACCAAAGTTCAAACAAAGACGGATCCATTTGTCACCTCTCCGTCTTGAAGCCTTGGAGAACCAGATTGTGCCACATCTCAGTCAGTTGGAGCTAGGCCAAGAAGTTCTGCCTGAAGAGTTGGTACAGCAATGCCATGAGAGACAGATTGCGGGTATGCAGCAATTGACCTCTGCAACTGTCTCTGCCAACTCTCTGCCCTCTTTGACCAGTTTTGAGACTTCTTTACGACTAACCACAGCAGGCAAAGCGACAGGACTCGACCCAATCCCGTCCTGCATACCTCACGATCAAGCACCAACAATCGCGAGATTTTATTATGCTTTGCTGCTGAAGATGCATTTGTGGTGTGTGGAGCCTCTTCAATTTAAGGGCGGCATTATGACCCTTATCCCGAAGAAAGGAGATTTAGGACAAGCTGCCAACTACAGAGGCATTCTCCTTTTAGCCTCTGTTGCCAAGAGAATTCACAGCCAGCTGCGAGCCAAGCTTATGCAAGTGCTCAATCATCAGCGAGTTGAAGGGCAACTTGGAGGCTTTCCCCATCAGATGGTACAGTTTGGTTTCCATTCTGTTTTGACATGGACACACATCCTGGAGAAGAAAGGATACAGCACTGCAGTCCTATACTTGGACTTAGCCAATGCTTTCCATCATCTGATACGAGAACTTGTCCTTGGAGTTGAAAGTGAAGAAGATTTCACCGAAATTGTCAACACGCTTCATCGTGCAGGCCACCCACTTGAGGCCAGGCAAGCTGGTCAGCAACTAGCTGGCACCTTGGAGCGATTTGGCTGTGACGAACGGCTGCTGCGCCTTCTACGTGATGTGCATACCGATACGTGGTTCACTGTCACCCAGAAAGAAGTTGTTCACACCAGGAGGGGTACCCGACCTGGTTCCCCGCTTGCTGACGCGGTCTTCCATGTGATCATGGCCCATATCATGAGCCTGGTCCGTGACTGGTTGCTGAGCTATACTTTGCAGCAGCTGCTTGCTCCACTTTCCATGCCAACTCTCACGGTAGTTTGGGCTGATGATGTTGCAGCACCACTCGCTGCAAGCCGAGCGACCGACCTTCTTCCCATGATTCAAGAAGTCATTAGCTTTGTTGACAAGCAATTCACGCAGCATGGTTTCACGGTCAACTACGACCTCAACAAGACCAATGCGGTTGTGAGTTTTCAGGGACAAGATGCACCCCAGCTCAGGAGAGACTATCTGTTGACAGATCGGCCGGGCATGACCTGTAGCCTTGATTCAGGGCAATCAATTTGGCTGCACTTCAAAAATAGTTACAAACACCTGGGCTACACGTACGCAGCTTCGCAATCACTGGAAGTTGAGCTGCGTCAACGAATTGGACAAGCCACCAGCGCCATGGCCATGCTGGGCCGTCCAATTTTGACGAACAGGCATTACCCCACCAAGCTGAGAATCCATCTCTTCCGAGTTTTTGTGGAAACCAGACTTTTCTATGGCCTGGGGACTTGGAGGACACCTACGCTCAAGCAAATGAAGCAGCTCCGCACTGTTTATGTTGCCCTCCTGAAGAAGGTGCTTCGACCTCGGACCACAAGCTCACCTTACACATGGCAGGATCTTTCAGCTTGCCGGTACCCTTGATGTTCGGCATTTGCTTGCTTTGGATAGGTTGAGGTATGCCAAAAAGCTGTTGGTGATGGTCCAGAATTCTTACAGCAGCTTGTTCATCTTGAACATACATGGCCTCGCTGCCGATCTGGCCTGGCTAGGAAGCCTTGTGCCTGATCAGTTTCCACAGCCAGCCGGGCAAGATCTCACGGAATTGATCGATTATTGGCAACGACCCGCTGTACCTTGGAAGCGCATTTTGCGCAGAGGCTGGCGCATGCGCAGGAGCACATGATGACGAACACACATGAATTCCATCGACTCTTCATTACTGTGTTGAAGCAAACTGGTGCAGAACTTACTCCGGTCTTGGGAGAGGCAGATGTGCAGTACGTGGAGAAGTGCATCGATGCCCATGTGGTAGGCAATTTGACACGCCTCAAGGCCTGGCTTTGCATCGAGTCAAAGCACATAAACTTTTTGCACCGAAACATGCTATGACCTGTGGGGCGACGTGCCCATGCTGTTTGCGCTTCTTTTGGACGAGTGCACGACTGCAGCAGCATCTGGCATACATCCCACGAAAAGGAGGAGTCAACAGATGCTTTCAAACCTTGACTGACCGAGGCTTTCAAGGAGAATACACAGCTGTGCATGTCTCTCAAGCAGTCAAGGGCACGATTAGATTGGACTCGCTTCCCACTGCTGGACCGCAGCAAATGCTGATGAATGTGAGAGATCGGCAAAGGGCAGAAGTTCAGGCGGAAATTGCATCCCTTGAAGAGGAGCTCATTATTCCAGTGCTGCCTGAAGACCACTTGCGAGTTGGACAAGAACTTGCACAAAGATTGACTTCATGCACGCAAATATGGATTGAGAAGTTTCGAGGCTGCGATCGTGCAGATGTCCCCATTGTTGAGCTTGGTGACTGGTGGATGAGACTGCTTTTCGCATTTGATGCTTGCTTCGAACCGTGGACCGAACTGGTTTTTCTGTCATGGGGCCAACATGTTTTGCCTGACATTTTGGCTGCTGCGATTGACGGAGATATCGAGATTGCGATTGAAGAAGCTTTTTACGAGCTCTACAAGGTCCTCCCGCGTACAGAATGCCTTGACCGTATTGCATTTCTACGCCAGAAATTGGACAACATCAACCGCGCTGAAGCTGCCGCTCCGCTACCACATCGCTCACGCAAAATCGGCACGGCCAACACTGCAGAGTGACAGCGGACAACACAACTTGTTCCTTCAGCCTATGAGTCGCAGGCAGATTGGCTCAATGTTCTAAGGCAAGTTCAGTGGGTTGTTCTCCCTATCGAGATGAAGCTTCCGATCTACAAGGACTTGTAGGGGAGGAAGCACTTCCTGATTGTCCATTTGTTTTCTGGTCGCAGACGTTGGGACGATGTACATTGCCATCTTGATGCATGGGCACGGGGCCGCAACTATGAGATCACGGTCCTCTCCATGGATACAGCCATCTCGATCACGTATGGCAATCTTGCTGTTGAAGCAGCATCGTGGCAGCGCCTGGTGGAATGCTACGAAAGGGGCTGGGTGTCAGCGACACTTGCTGGCACACCGTGTGAAACCTTCAGCGAAGCCAGATTCCAAGATTTTAGTGAACCAGATGCAGATGAAGGACCATGGCGACTGCCGAGACCGCTCCGGTCTTATGAGCGACTGCTCGGACTTCCCGCTCTATCTCGCAGAGAAGTGGAACAACTGCATGCTGGGACCAATTTCTTTTTGCAGGGTTTGGTTCTTTTGGGCTACCAGGTCGTTAAGGGGGGCCTCTATGTGAGTGAGCATCCTGCACCACCTCGCGATGAAAGCCGGCCTTCTATATGGACCTCACCCTGGATGCAACTCATGCGAGCGCATCCAGAGATCAACCTGCACATCATCCCGCAATGGCCTTTCGGTGCCACTGTACCGAAACCTACGGGGCTTCTTGCATTGCGTTTGCCGAAGTTTCGATCCTCCCTCTTCAAGCATGCTGACCGTGAAGCCTGCAGGCCCAAAGAGGTAGCCATAGGCAGAAATGCAGATGGCAGTTTTAGGACTAGCAAACACAAAGAGTATCCCCCTAGGTTCTGCGCTGGATTAGCGCAATCCTTTACTGATCAGCTCAAGGCCCTGGCGTCCATGCCCCCTCGGCCATCGCCAAGGCGACTGTAAGGTTGGCAGGCTATCCCGGAACTCATGATGGTGGAGCGTGGGCAATGGCTCCAGATTTTTGCAACAGTGGTGACCTGGCTCACATCACCACAAACAGCTGGAATCTGCAGCTGAGCTCGGTAAACCTCCAGCATCAAAGGGATTGGAGTCACAGCAAACCGATGGCTTAAGACCTACACTAGTCAAGCCCAGGCCCAAGCCACCAAAACCTGAGCAAACCTCAATCGCCTCTCTCACCGATTCCCAAGAACAAGCATCATGGAAAAGGATGTGGCTATCTGGCTCAGCCACCAAAACAGGTCGTGGCATTGGAGTCGCCATCCGAACATTGAGCAATGAGTAGGTGAGCTTACCCAAAGGGATCGTTCCACTGAAAGAAAACAGCTGTCTGTCAGTTACAGTAGACATCAAATGATTCACCATCGAATGATCGTAGGTCACCATGTTGGCCACACAACAAACTCGGTCCCCTGATTGCAGGAGATTGAAATTGGGTGCATACTCATCCATGGCACAACAGTCGACAAGGGGTTGGTAAGAACCGCCTGACCCGCTGGAAGGTCCCTTGAACCCAGGCTAATTTCCATCATCATTTCTTCATAACCGTTCCAACTTACGCACGCACAACATGCACATATACAACTTACTCACGCAGCCGTGGCACTTGGCGACATGGATCGTCACTTTGCGTGGCAGGCGTGGCACGTATGGCACTGGGTTGGCTCTGGTGGCGCGCTCGGTTCCCACGTGCCCGAGTGGTCGCCGCGGCTTTTTGCGTGGCAGGCATGGCACTTGGAGACATCCATCTTCGTTTCACGTGGCAGGCGTGGTACTTGGTGACATCTACTTGGATGACCGGCGTGGTTGCTAAGTAGTTGTTGCCTGTTAGCAAAGATACAGAAGTGACTTGGCAAACTTATAAAGGCACACATATGGCTTGCATAGAGGGCTACTTAGCGGCAACTTATGAGGTACACATAGGGTGAGATACAGAAGCTTGCTATGTATGCCATGGCATACTTACTAAGTATATTAAATGGCTAAGGGCACACATACTAAGTACACCAAGACTGCTTATGTAAGTAATTTAAGTGGCACTGGCGCGCTTGCTATGTAGGCCATGGCGGACTTACTAAGTAGGCCAAGGCGGACTTACTAACTAGGCCATTGAAGATTCTTATAGTAGGTAATGGCGGATCTTTAAGTGCAGAAAGAGGAGGCCGAAGTGGATAATATATAGAGAAAAATGCATTGATTTCTTCCGGGCTGTCAACTTGGAATAATTTTTCACCGCAAACTTCAAATCAGAAACTTGAAACCTGTAAACATGGACTTGGGACGGCCGAGCCTAAAGAAACAAGAAACTGAGCTATGCTGACCTGCTGAGTCTTCGAAGCTATACTTAGGGTTGCAGACGAAGACATTGAACACACATGAAACTCAGCTGCATTGTTTTTCCAAGAGAGCGTTTGCCAACAATGCGCATTGCCCAAGAGGAGTCTGCATGCAGAGCCTCCAGGATGGCAACAAATTGAAATCAACCAATGATATAGGTGGTTGATGGAGTGCAACTGCATGCGAGCCTATATAGCCCAGCATGTTTGTTGCACCTTCGTGACAGTTGCAGTGATGTTGATGTGTCCGGATCTTCCTGGCGCGCAAGGTTTGGGAATGGATCTTTAACTATAGGCGATTGTGATGCATCTATCACAAAGCAGGCTGGGCAATGGCTCGCTTGTACTCTGGAGGTGACATATAAAAAGCCAACAATAGAAATCCAACTCTGGGGGAACCTTGTTGAGACATTACAACGACACCAAAAGACATGAAGCTTTCAGCCTATAATCGAAGGCAGGTTCTCACAAACAGCCTGCAAGATTCTTTTTATCATTGTCACTCACGCCGTCATCAGCCAATTTGCGCTACCAGCTCGCCCAAGTAGAGCATGCGGCAACTGCAGCCTGATTTTCAGGCATTGGCTTAAAGATGCAAGTGTCTCGAATGCACTCCAGCCCGAATAGAACTGGATCCAAACCTTCGCAATTGAATATGTTGCTTCCCAACGGCTCCCAAGGTTGAAGGCAGACCCATTCAGCATCATCTACAGAAGCAAAAAAACAAGACTTGGCCTAGCAAAGGGTCATTGAGATCTTCCACATGACAGATCACCACATCATCCTTGAAGACACGGGCTCCTGGTGCGTAGTAGGCAGAACGAGCCACCTTTGCGACACGGAACGCGCCCAAAGTTCGATACAGCAATTGCTTGGTCGCCATCGGAGCTTCTTGGGGCTGGCATATGCCGCCGTAGAAGGATTGATCTTGGTCTTCCAGCAGGGAGTCAAGCATGTCGCACGCGGCATCCACCATTACAGATCTCTCCCAGGCACTCCAAGTGTTGCAGATCAACTGAGCATGTCGCTTGATCTCTTTGTGCTTCCGTTCGTGGCAAAAACACGACACAAGTGTCCCATGCCTCTGCAACATTCTGCAGAGATGGAGGCTGTAGTGATGCTTTGGCAAGAACCGTGTATCTCGATATGCATCCTTGAAGGCTGACAAATGTGCCACAACTGCAACCTCCAATGCTCTCGGGGTTGTCTTGCCCAGTTTGACCTGTTGAAGCAAATCCAAGACATGACACAGTCGAAGATATGAGTCGCACTCAGCACGGATGGCGTGCAAATCCTGTGTTTGCATTGCTTCAAGGAGAAACAATCTTAATACACTGTAAACTGACAGGCACTCACTCGCCGAGCACTTGATGTCTTCATTTTGATCTCCCTTTGCAAAGATTTTTTGTCCTGTGACACCGCGGCTTCTGATAGCTTGCGGCCAGATAAATTTTTGAAGTTCCTCATGTAGATCAGCTTGCGTGATGCCGATTTCCTGGAGCTTCGCCGCAAGGAGGCCAGCCTCCACATTCCAAAGTCCAGCCACACAAAAGCAATGCATCCAGTCAAACATCAGGACGCTCACGGCTTTGATGTCCAGTTCCGCCGATCGCAAGAGTCCATGTGGGTTGTAGTTGAAGCCAAGAGCCTGGGTCATCTTGCTAAACTTTGCCTTGGACACTGGGCCGTGGGCCTGTTCTTCAAGGTAATCCAAGATCTTCTTAACGCTGGCATCAGTCTGGGCGTCCACCAGGGAAAGATCTATGGTCGTGCTCGGAACGAATGCATCCTGGTGATGATGGAGCTCCGACTTGTGGTCCGCCAGATTGCGACATAAGGGACAACATATCGTTCCAGCTGCCCCTTTCATGTCTATCATCTCCTTCAGTGCCACCTCATCGGCCACAATGACGTCAACAGCAGCGAAGAGCATGGAGCAGTGCCCATCAGCGAACCGCACTTGAATCCCTTCCCGCACATCAATCGGCAAGATGAACTGCTCGAGGCATCGCCTGAAGTACTCAGACATTTTACCTGGCAGCCTCTTGACATGCTCTGACCGTGCGATGCCTGCCAAGAACCAACACCTCTCAGAGGAAAGTGCTACTGGTCCAAACTCCTTGATGCTCCAGTATATGACTTGCACCTTTCTCTCAAGCCTGTGAGCCAATACGTTTCCAGGGCTGATCTCATCGGCATAAGCCAATATACTCAGTGGTCTCTGCCTGGACGGCTTGTTGCGATCGAGAACGTGCCGCATCATCCGCGCAAACTCCGACTCTTGCGCACAGAGGTGGTACAGCAAGGGGAGAGGCGCCAGAAACGGAAGCTCAACGCTCTTAGCCTTCATGGCCGGCTTCTTTCCTGTCTTCTTTTGCTCTGGCAGGGTCACGGAATAGGAAGACAGCAAGCATCCCAGCGGCGTCTGCACCTCCACAGTGGTATCCCTTTGCCTCTTCACCGTCTGCCTGGAGATTGCCGATGGAAACTCTCTGTCTTTGAGGTCCTTCAGCACGGCTTCCAAGCCACTGCGTGAGATTACGTGGCGTCTACAAAGTCGTCCAACTTCGATCGCCATTGCATGCAATGATGGCTCGTGCAGGCGTGCCACAAGTCACAGCCTGTTTAAAGCCACCATGCAGGATATGATTTGTTGTTTTGAAAAATAATAAGGGCATGTATTTCGATGCTCATTCCATGTGATAATTGCCACACAATAGACAGCCACGATGGCAAGAACATGCCTTTCGATTTCGTTACATTATGCATTGCCACATACATACAATATATAGGCCTTTCTATGGAGCAGGATGGGAAAAAAGCCCCTTTCGATAATGATTCCATGTGGTAATTGCCATGCGGTGTAGTATAGAGCAAGATGCATGTGTCTTATACGTTCGATCTAAAACATGTGAAAGCATGTTAACACAAGATGCATGTGTCTTATACGTTCGATCTAAAACATGTGAAAGCATGTTAACACAGTGTTCACACACACACAGATTGCTGAAAAAAGCGACGGACGCTTATGGCATCAGCAGGAAACACACTCCATCGCATGATTTCTTCTTGCATGCTGATGGCATCAACAGGAAACGAACGCTGTCACATGACTTCATCTCCCTTGGATGATGACAAAACTAGACAGAAAAAGTCGTGCTATAGCAAACCGATGTTTTTGTATACACATCCTCCAGCATGTGGAAAACGGCAAAGTCTTTTTGACCAACGCGAAGAATCTCTAATCCACATTCTCTGCCACCTCAGCGCGTTTCCGAAGGGCAATCCCATCTTCGATCAACCGGAGTGCCTTGTGAAATGATGCGACCTCATCATCTCGGAACTTGACTTTCTTGTCGTTCCTGTCTGATTTGTTGATGAACACTCGCCAACAAGAGGCCGCTGGGTTGCGATGCACTTTGCCCTCGAGCCAGAAGAATGTGCCGTTCCACGGCACTGGTGGGTTTGGCAGCTCGGAGGCGCCTTCCCTCGGTGGCTCTGCGGCCGCGCTCTTGACACCCGCCTTCGGTTTGGCCTTGCCTGCTGACGCCTTTGGGGCGCTCTTCGCAGCGGCCTTGGCTTTGGCTGCAGTCTTTTTCACAGAAGCACTGTCCACTTCTTTGCTTTCTTTTTCTTCTTCCGTCTTCTTGGCAATGCTCTTCGCTTTTGCCGCAGGCTTTTTCATCACAGGTTCTTCCTCTTCATCATCTTGCCTGTTGTCTTTCTTCTGCTGTGCCTTGCTTTTCTCACGGCTCTTCAAGGCAGCTTGCAAGTTTGCAACATAGTCTTCTGGACTCTTGGTCCCCTCAGGGGACGTCGCAAAGAGCTGCTTTGCTGGCGCAGGCGGTGTACTCTGTGCGCTCTCTGGTGTTTTCTGGGGAGCACTCTGTCTAGGTGTAGTAGTCGGTGGACTGCTTGAGACCATTGCTGTGGAAGCTCTTGGGCCTCCTGCAGCATCATTGTCGCCAGGGTCAGGCTCTTCTGCAGGCTTGTCCATAATGGCCTTGGCTGCAGCCTTCTTGGGTCGTTTGTTTGCAAACACCTCCAGCCCAAGAGAGTCGGCACTCATGCCTTGCTGATGCATCATCATCATTTGAAACATTGACATCATTTGCATCATCATGTTGGGGGCTTCTTCAACTGTGGTGGACATGGTTTCAGGAAAGGACTGTTTCCTTTTTGCCTTCACAGAGCCATGACTCTTGCAGCTGGGTAGCCCGGCAGTCATTCCAAGGCTGGCGTTGCATTCTTGCACCGGTTGGTTGTCTTGGAGGAAAGACTCGATCGAACACTTCTTTGGGGAGGTCGAAAGGACTGTCTGGAAACGTTTGCATCAAAGGCACCTTCTCAAGATGCTTGATCTTGCTTCGGAGCATATCTTTGAATTCCCTCACCAGCTTGTAAAAGGTCGCCGAATCCTCCGACTTCATGCCACCTGAAAGAGTTTGGCAAATTGCCAGGGTAAGCTCATGATGAAGAGACAACATGTGCAAACAATGAACCAGTGGCCAACACGTAGCCAAAATCACACTGACCATGCATGCATGCAGCGAATGATAAACTTCATCCAAGCTACAGTCTACTGCCGACTTCACGATGTGCGTGGCCACCTTTTCTGTCGGGAGATGGAGTCCCAAAGTGACGCATTTGTCAGCAAGAAGCTCGAGCTTCGTGTTGTTGTTTTTCTTGGAGTCCGCCATGAGCTCCATGTCATTGGTGGTAAAGTAGGCTCCAAAAGCCTTCACGACCTGTGATGGTCGCTTATTCCCTTTGTTGCCCTTCGATTCCACGTGTTCTTCCATTTGCTCACAAAGCACCTTGCCAAACGTATCCAGCTGATCCTGTTTCCATGGACCACTGGCCAAGGCTTCGGAGAGCTGGGTGGCCTCTATAGCTGTGATCTTGCAGGAGCGCAGCCGGTTCATCCACACCTTCGCCTGGTTGTCGACCATCTTGTCGAAGGTGGCTGCATCTGATATCAGCTGCTTTTGCCGTGCCAAGAAGCCCTGGATGCCATGGAGATCACTGAGCATCTGCGAGCCCTCGCTGGACCCAGCAGACTTGTGCGACATGATGGTCCGAACGTTTTCTTGTCACATCTACAGACTACTATTGATACATCTTAAATCACCTGCAGTATGCATGGAGTCGGCTGCTGCATTCACGGATTGACGACTCCATGTATATAGATCAACACTGGACGTGTCCCATGCAGGCCTCATCCTGGGTGGAAGGCACGCAGCGAGGTGGGGACACCAAACAATTGGTTGCCTGCCAGGTGACGTGGTTTAGAAAAAAAGGTCTTCTATTCTGGGGATTAGTTTCAGTTGTGGACTGCTGGTCTGCAATTGGCAGCTGACAAATTGAACCCTTAATATCAAAAAGATGGGCAAAGTTGAAAACTACACTCATATGACTCATACCAAACAACACTTGCGCTCTCGCATGCATTGTCAGCTTTTGTCCTCGGTGAATTGACCTGAATGAAAACCTATGCAGTTCGATGCAGTGACAATGTAATTTCTTGCATGTTCCAGATTTCTTCCCTAATCTCCAAACAGGAAAGCCAAGTTTTGAGCCTCTTAAGTCCCCTGTATATGTGGAGATGCTGGCGAGCGCAACTGCCCAGCCAGCTAGATGCAACAATCGCCCCGGCTAATTCTGGCCTCGAAGCATCGAGCCCAATGCCATGGGTCCTGCAAGTGCATGGGATGCACGCCGTAAGATGCATGGTACTCTCTATCTATCTATCTATCTATCTATCTATCTATCTATCTATCTATCTATCTATCTCTCTATCTCTCTATCTCTCTATAGCTATCTAATCCAATCTAATCTAATCTAATCTAATCCAATCCAATCCAATCTACTCCAATCTAATCTAATCTAATCTAATCTAATCTAATCTATCTAATCTAATCTAATCTAATCTAACCTAATCTAATCTAATTAATCTAATCTAATCTCAACCCATCTCATCTCATCTATAATTCTGGCCTCGAAGCATCGAGCCAATGCCATGGGTCCTGCAGGTGCATGGGATGCACGCCGTACGATGCATGGTGGCTAAATATATATATATATATTGATGGGGGAAGATTGGGCAAATGCTGCATTTTCTTTGTACTGGGGCATGTGTCCGGGCGTGCACATGGCTGTGGATATACCCCATTGCACGGATGAAAGCATGATGGGCAATTGCTCGCATGTGGTATTTCAAAAAAACAAATATCTCCAATCTTCTTGCAAGCAACAACGTGGAAAGGATCCGTGACCACCCATGTCCGCTCATCACAGCACCAGTCCTGACTCGAGGATTGCAAGCATCACCTGCCCAGCGATGGATTGCGGCAATCTAGAAAGTTGATGTTGCATCCATATTCACATCAATGCAAGAAATCTCAACTTTGAATGTCTAAACTGGATCCCATGCATGTAAATACCCAACAATGCAAAAGGACTTGAACTCAACCTCATCCCACCGGTCTTGCACCCAATGCCCTTTTTTTTTTTGGTGCCGCAATCCTGCTTGGCCAAAAGGAGTCTGTGGTCTTCGAAACTGTGAAAATGACCAATTAAGTGAGGACGGCAAGCATTACATGAAAAATGAATTATAGTGGTTCTTATCCATCTAGATTTATCTTTATATCTTAATCGTTTGAGTGTCTGTTTGAAAAATCAGCTGATGTGTCTATAGGTGCAAACGTTTGACCGCCATCCCAGCCAGCTGCGAAAAAACGCTAAAACGCAAATTAGTGAAGTTGACAATCAGCATATGTTTCTGCATGTTTTTGTCATCATCACACATTATGGGCCGTTAGATTTGAATACAACATGTGATGCATTGTCACTTCAACTCCGTGCAGGGCATGCAGGTTCCAAGCTGATCCTTTTCACCAATCACCTGTGAAATTACATTGATGGTTGACAACCGTCGCTTGCTAGGCCAGAAACGTTGAAAGAACATATATTGTTATTCAATATAGTTTGATTCCACAAACACCACACCAGATCAGCCAGAACCGAAAGAAAGCAAAAAGGGTGAAACGATACTGTACGAAGCTTCCGGTGCTGGGGCAGCCATCGACATGCTGCAGTGCTCAGATTGAGGGCGCCTTTTCCTGTTACTTGATGTGAATTTTATACATTTATATAATATACTATAGCAGCAGATCATTGGGGGTATTTTTTGAGGACGGGTTATTTGCCAAAGTTTTGCATTTAAGACGCCCCCAGTCTGTTGCCATTGAGTACACCTTCTGCATGCGCAGCTGGATGATCTGGCCATTTCATCCAAGCCTTTGGATGTCTAAATTTAATTTCCTGTCAGAGGCCATGAGTCCAAGTTTGAATGGCCCATGCAGTTGTTATGTTACTTTTGCTAGTTAAATTGTTTACATGGCCAATGGCCGCATTTCAAGGAATCATTCTTTGGTGGCTATGGCCTTCCATGGCTATTTCACTTCCTTCTGATGGCCTCTTTCAGGACGTCCGCCAGCTGGTTTACGCCCCGGATCGTTGCCATGCGCTCCTCAGGGCTCAGGCCGCTGCTGGAGCTGGATGCCTCAGCTCAATGACGTGCACTGACGACAAAATCCTTTGCTGCCAATTCATGCTATGACTCTTCATTCAACATGCATGGGCACTGCTCTCTGACACATGCGTCATCATCATGCACTCAATGCATACACCATGTATTTGATGTATGACAAAGCCAAGCAACCTCGTCCGTGGTCTCGCGCAGCTGCTGGAAGGTCTCCTCAAGAACGTGCGATACTCTGCATTCACAAGGTGGGCAAACATCATGTTGCACAAGTGTACTAAGCATGTAGAAACTCAACCTATACATTCCCATGCATACACATGATTTTGCTGGGCCAGTCTCGCAAAATATGCATCAAGCAGGACACTTGTGAACTTACACATGTGTGTATAAACTGTGCAAACCAATGCAACAAAGAGTCTTTGGCGCGCACCTGAGCGCCCCCCCGAGTGCGCGACCGCGTGCGGGTGGAATGGCCATCCCGGTAGGCCTGCAGCTCATCTGCATCCTTCCATTTGCCATCCACCCACACGCGGCCATCCTCATAGTGCACCTCCTAAGGGGCAGGAATCAACCGATCAAGCATGTTTCAAAGTAATAAAGGCCAATATTCAATATAGCAATTTGCATGTCAAGATTGCAACATAAATCCCTATATGTTCAAACTCTACAGTGCCACCGAAGGTCCTTCCTGCCAGCCCACCAGACCACTGTCGCTGCAGTTGCACATGGCGGCTCTGGTGGTGCCGCTCGGACCGCCACCTGCATGCACGCATCTGCCTGCATGCGCCACAGCGGCTCCTGCAGGCATCAAACCAATCAAGCAAACAGGATAAGAAAAAATGTTCATGCATCGTTGCATTGACGTGAGTCCTCCTGGCGCCACGGTGGGCGCGGCATCTTCTTGTTGGCCGGCTTCTTCGGTGGCGTTGCCGGCTGGGGGATCTCTGTCTTGTCCTAATAGTCAGATAGCTGGCTGCGCATTGCGTTCCACCACACTTATGCTGACTTGGATAGACCCTAAGTATCTATATCAAGATATGCATGACATACCATGCAGGTCCTCCACCTCGTCATGATCATCCTTCGGTGGCGAGGAGTGCACGCTCTCCGTCTCCTGCAGAGGCAACCAATGAACATACGACCTATACATGCAAACCGAACAGCTTATAGTAATTGAACTCTCGAAGATGACATTGATATACATGTGTATGCACAGACATATAGACATGTATTATATATATATACATATATATATATATCTATATATATATATCTATTTACATATGTATGTATGTATGTATGTATGTATGTATGTATGTATGTATGTATGTATGTATGTATGTATGTATGTATGTATGTATGTATGTGTATATATATATATATAAATGTATTTATACATAAGATTGATGAACTTCCACTGCATGACATCCAATCAGTCTGATGGCATCTGAGTCCTGCTCATCCTTGTGCCACCCCTGCCACTCCTCAGGCTGATCCTTGGAATGTGGCATGCCAACGTGCAAACGTTCTATAGTGCCAAAGACCTGCATATTGCGCGAAGCTACATGGAAACATGATTCAAATTCAAACCCATGTCCTCACTGAGTTTGCTGGCCGAGATTCCCCTTGGCCCCAAGGGCGCCACTTGCCCCACCACTCCTCCTCATCGTCTCCATCATGCTGCAGCAGCTCATTGCCAGCCTCATCCGTCACCCGCACCATTGCGCCAGCACTCGAGCGCCCCCGGACTGCACCGATGTGTGATGCTATGATGCCCTGCTGCTAGGATGGTTCCCTGCTGCTTGGCTAGTATGATGCCCTGCTTATGTGCTGCTAACTTCCAATGGGAAATTGGCCGTAGCTGACCAGGCGGGATGGTCGTAGCTGACCAGGCAGGAATGATGTGTATATATATATGTGTGTGTGAATGCAAGTATATATATATAGGTATATATATGTGAATATGTATATATATATATGTGTGTGAGTATATATATATATATGAATGAAATATATATATAATATATATGTGAATATATGTATATATAAACAAATCTATTTGTGAATATATATATATGTATATATATGTGAGTATATATACATATATATATATGTACATGTGCTTGTGAATATACATATATATATATGTGAATATAATATATCTGAATATATGAATATATCTATGTATATATAAATATATATTGTTTATTTAGGGATGTATACACTGGCTGAACCTGCAGCAACATTCAGGGATGACTTGCCGAGGAATCCAAAGGATTTGATTGGATGTGAATGTGCATAGGGAGAAAAATAAATAAAAAGTGGTAAACCCGAATGTCGAGGGAATGCTGTTGGGAGTTGGATATGCTTGGATGACAACAAACATACACAAACAAACTAAATGCCATTGGGGCCCCACAGGGGCACAACACGAAAAAAAAATGTGACAATTGCTGCTGTGAGTGTGGTGTGGCATGAGTTATGGAAAATCTCTAAGCCATCCGTCTGCGGAGCAATGCGACCGGCTGGAGGATCCACGACACATGGCAAGGAATGAAGCCCAAATCCACCCCATCAGATTCAGTATGAGATTCAACTCATACTTGGTCACATGAAACGCATGGCATCCAAGGGATTCATCCAAAGGAACTTCAATGATGCAGATGTTGATGTGAATCTACAAAGATTGAAGCAACCCGCAACCATGTTTGGCGCCTCATGGTTCCCGCAGTTGCACCGAAGACCTGCGCAAACAGTGATCACAATGGGGGGCACGTGGGTCCATGTCACCATTGAACGCTCTAATGTAAAGTCCATGTAAAGTCCATGAAAGTGTAAAGGTGTGCATACAGATCTATGACCCGCCCGGAAACCCGGCCTATAATTGGTCTCATCCGTGCTGCAGAGTGCCCGTACCTGGCGCGGTTCAACCGTTCAAAGTTCTTCCGAATGATCAGTTAAATGAAGTTTTTTCCGACAATTCCACGTGATACAGATTAGAAATGTGTCAAAAAAAACACAAAACACTTCAAACAACGCTCAACGCCATTTTGTGGATCCACAATGTTGATTTCAAAAAAATGTGGATCCACAAAAATTTGAATCACACACTTGTGTTTCCACAAAACCGTTTGGAATGCTTCTGGACCATTTTGTGGATCCACAATTTTTGAAACCGCCAACTTGTGGATCCACAAAATTTCACATCCAATTTTTGTGGATCCACAAAAATGCAAAAGATGAAAAAAAGGCCACGCGGTAGCGCTCGCAATTTTTTTTTTTAAGGGTTTAGGGTTTAGGATTGACTTCAAAAAAATAAGATTCTTTTTCTGAATAGATTGCATTCTCAAACATGTTTCAACTGCA
>CAMXCT020003672.1:506-57522 GCA_947184155.2 Cladocopium goreaui | reverse complement strand
TCTATCTGGCTGTCTCTCTGTATGTATGTATGTATGTACGTATGTCTGTCAGTTTGTCTATCTGGCTGTCTCTCTGTATGTATGTATGTAGGTAGGTATGTAGGTACGTATGTATGTACGTACGTGCGTGCATTCCTACGTAGGTATGTATGTATACATATCTATATGTATGCATGTCACCGGAAATTCCTGAATAAAGAGCAACGAACGCGCATACTAGGCTCTACAAGACCGCAAATCAATTCTCAACACTTTTTATAAAGTGTTTAAAATTCTTAGCATCGTTCAAAACCGACAAAAAGCGTAATGAGTTCCCCGAAAAGAGGAGGTAGAGGTCACTTTTGAATATATATATAATATTCGAAAAATAAAACATAATCTATTACAAGATAACAATAAAATTAATTATGAGAATCACAATAACAACTTCATTTCGGTATATTTGTCGGGATCAAAATCTAGTGCCCCCCCAAAATATATTGACATCTTGTAGGCATATATAGATAGATGTATCCATATATATATATATATACATATATATAATCTATACACGATATAATATGATATTATGTTGTAAACTGGTGGAATACATCGAATCCCGTCCGATGGATATCAAATGCTGTCTGGTTGCAAGCCGCAATACTGCCAAACTGTGGGCTATACATAACTATACACATGTGATTACAAAGCTTTCGAATCAGACACCCGTTTTGGCGACCTCAAAATCGGGGCCGGCATTGAAGCATGCATGCAGTTGGGTTACAAAGTACTTATGAACAAAAAAGGAGCGATGGTTCGAGACATCAATAGTTTGCAAAGCAGCTGCTGCACTAGTAGACGATGTAAGACTCCGTTCTTGCTTCATTTCCACCTCCATTCCCGTTGCCCCCAATGCACGTTTTTCCGTGCCCCCAATACACGTCACTGGACGGACCAGGGGGGAATCGAACCCCACCGTCACCCAATTGCCACCTGGTACATCAGCCTCAAAATCGACCACGGAGGCCACCCTATTCAGTTGGGGAAGTGCCTCAAAATGGTCCGTTTTAAAGCGACCGCCCCCCGGACCCCCTATTCTCACTTCGTTCGCAAAGAGCAACTTAAGCCAAGCTTGACAGCTAGCTTTCGTAATTTATTTATATCTATATTTTTTTTTTCCATAAATAGGAAATAAATTTCAAATTCAAGAATTCTCCAATAATTTAAAAGGAATAATATTTATTTTATTTTTCTATTTTTCGCGCCTGGATAATCCCAGCACAAGTGTTCTCCGCATGTAAACTCCTTGATCACAAAGCTGAAGTAATGGCCTGTTGTCGGGAGAAATTTCCAAATAAGCAATAATTTACAGGATATGGCCAGCCGGCCAGGGGGTCAACAGCCGAAGCTGGGGATTAAATGTTTCAATATAATCAAACACCGGGTCCAAAGAAGCAGGCACGAAGACTAGGCAACCAAACATAGAATTCAAAAAGCCAAATCCAAATATTCGCGCGGGTCGAACCAAACAAATATGGGAATACTACTCGTAGCAAATAAGATGGCCAACGGAAATTTTGCTAGCTGCCATCCATGCATCACAACAACCCACCCCTCCTATAGCGTCCTATCTTTGAAACTTCCGGCACCGCCTTGCGCGGTACTACTGGTATCTCATAAGATATAACGTTAATATTTCATAATATATATTTTTATAAAACCAACAGAAATTACACCACCGTAGGCCCCAAACAGTGGGTGGATTCAAGAAGTGATTTGGAACACATGAAATACAGCGACAGGAATGGTAAAAATGTCTGCAATAAGTGCCGGAGACCACTTTATATACGTTTGTTTTGTTCGGCTTCGCTTGCTTTGTTGCAACGCTAGATGCCAAAAAACGATGAAGGAAACATCCGATGGGGGTCCAACTATTTGGATCCAAACGCTCGAATCAAGCAGCATAGGACTGTCAAATAATTGGATGCGATGAAAACATCGAAAGATGAAAGTGAAAAATGCCATTATTCTCAATCCCGAGGCTCTGTGAACTTTAGAGTCTGCGCAATTCTCGGCGTGCGATAATTTTAGCTGGGAGACTTGGGAGAGACAAGCTGGGGGACAAGCTGGGAGACAAGGGAAGACGGACACACCATCCAACAAAGCGGGAAGGCGGAGACACCATCCAACACAGGCACACTGTGGGGAGACAATCGGAGAAAAGAGGAGACAAGACAAGGTAGGCAAGACCATCGGAAATTTTTGGAGCTAGCAGCAATCTGGGGTTGGTTCAGCTAGAAGTATGGTTGGGGGCTGCTGTGGTGTGTGCTTGGGGTTGGCTAAAGGTATCGGTATCGTGGGTTGGGTTCGTTATTCCAGGTCGGTTTATAAAGTTGGTTATACATGGTGTTTGTGTAGCGCTTGTTTGGCGTGAATTTAGTGTTGGTGCAATCTGTTGTTTAAGGTTAGTTTGCGGTTTAGCTAGGAGTCCACTTAGTTTTAGGTTGGTTCGAATAGCATGGTGTTAGGGTTGCTCCAGGATTTGCTTCGGCTTGGGTGAAAGAAAGTATTTTGGAATGTTTTTTTATCTTTTAAGATATGTTCAGGGTTGGTTTAGGTTTGGTGTAAGGTTTTGTTTAGATGTGGTTTAAGGTTGTGTTCCAAGACTGCATTGAAATTGTAGTTAAATTGATTTGGGGTTTAGTTTGGGTGGGCTTAATGGTAGCTTAAAATTTACTCCGGATTTATGTACTGTTGGCGCAATGCTTATTTAACATTTTTTCGGGTGTTATTTCTGGCGTGCTTAGTGTTTGGTTTAAGATATGCTTAAGTTTTCTTTCGGTTTGGTTTAGGGTTGATTCGTTGGGTCAGTGGTTTATTGCTGATTGCCACCTGTCTAAAGTACTGCGACTGCCACGAAAAAGTGATGCCAGGTCATACTAAGTGTTGCACCTGTCACGCAAAATCATTTTCCCAAAACTCAAGATCTGATGCTCCAAAATGCAGCCCCTCTCAGGAAATCAGCGAACGGACCTCCTACCATCTCTGATGAACATGTCTCTTGTACTGCGCCTGCCAGGCGACATGCATCTTTCCAGATCCTCTTCAAATGTCTCACGCCTGCCATCGTTTTTTTGGAAATGCCACAAAACCCTCAGGTTTTGCTCGCTTTTGACAAGGTGCACAATCCCTTGCGTCTGCCACGCGAAAGCGCATCTGAACGTCCAAAAGTGCCCCGTACCCGTCAGTTTTTTGCACTTTTGACTTCGAAATGTGCTTCGCGCCACAACGGCGTGCACTTTTTCGGCATCTCAACTTCCAAAAGTTGTCCGAACCTGGTGTGATTTGTGCATTTTGACTTGGAACTATGCTTCGCGCCACTACGGCGTACAATTTTTCATCTCGCTTTAGCGAGCCTACCTTTCGACCCTCCGGAGCCACAAATCATTGGAAAAACACAGTGTTTCACGACTTTCCGACCTTTTCGCACATCTGCATCTTCTTTCTTCTGACTCTTTCTCTTCTCTGATCTTCTCTCTTCTACTCTTCTTTTCTCTCTGACTCTTCCCATCTCTGCTTTTCATCTGTCCATGTTGTCGGAAGTTTGACTTCTAACCTAAACTTCCTTCGACTAAGCTACACTACATTACACTGCATTCGTTACACTACACCACACCACACCACAACTACAACTGCCACTACACTACACTAATTACATTACACTACAGCTACAGCTCCACTACACTACAACTACAGCTACACTACACCACACTACATCCAGCAGTTGTGGGTAAGGTGACCACTGCAACCATTGCGACCACTCCAAAAAACACAACTCCAAACCACCTTCCGGCCCATCAGTGGATTCGCTCTGCCATCCATGCATCACAACAACCCACCTCTCCTATAAGTCCTATCTTTGAAACTTCCGCCACCGCCTTGTGCGGTACTACTGGTATCTCAATAGATATAACGTTAACATTTCATAATATATAACTTTATATAACCAACTGAAACAATTTGTGAATTGTGATATCACTTTCCTCAAATCGCCCCGCCCTGCTTCACTTCACTGGGCTCCAGGGCAAGTGACAACGATAAAACTGATCAAACTGTTCTTGAGATGACTGGATCTTTGGGCCCGTTTGAGAACCTCCACCGCAGCGCTCCCCCTTCCAAGCGCCCCAACCCATCGTCATACCAGTTCTCCAGCTCATCCAGAACTCCAGCGTGCGATGTTCACATTGTGCGACAGAAAAGACAACACTAAAATCAGATAGCTTTGAAAATTGGCATGGGAACTATAAGAAATGCGTTGCTTGAAACTGCAAGGAGAAATCCAGGTTCAATATACTTAATATTGTCAAATACTTGGGGGAAAAAAGAGTTCCATCAGTTTTGTGGCTGGGTGCTGCAAGTTTATACCAATTTTATCCATGTCGGGTTCGTGGTTATCCATTCATTTTATTTTATTTATACATGTTCAGGGTACAACAATCCACCAGTCCTCATAAGCTGGGGTCCATCGCCAGTACTGTTGCCACAGCTGACCCAGCACCAGTGAGTTAGATGTCGCAACATCCAAGAATCAACCCGTCCACAATGCTCCATGAAGAGTAGGGCCCTTAAATGATTCAGTGCGTTCTGTCGTGCCTTAACTGTCAACCCTCCTAAACCCGTAACCAAAACTCTGTAGCAGGGATACAGTGGATACAGTTATCCAACAAACAAAAGATGGAAAGATGGGATGGTTTCAGGTCCCTAAGACGTGCAACGAGTGCCATGGCCATCGGCACCTGCATATGGGGGGTGGTCTTCGTCCGAGTCATCGTCCAGGGGCATTTCCTTAGTGATGTGCCATCAGTCACTCTTCAGTGGTGACAACGAGACGGCGAACCAGGGGAAGAAGAGAAAGAGGAAGATGAGTGACCGACTTACACTTAGAAACCAATTTTTCCAATTGTTTGGAGCCAACACTTAGAAACTCCCAAATGTCAGTTTCTAAGTGTTGATTTGCGTTAAAAAAAACACTTGGAAATGCTCTCAACACTTAGAAACCTCCTTTGGGGTTATGTTTGCTCCAAAATGTAGGTCGGTCACTATATCTGAACAAACACATAATACATATATATATACATATATATATATATACACGACAGACACATGTATGTATATATATATACACTGTGTATTTACATATCTTTGGAATTCACACCATCAATAAATGTGCATGTATCTGTGGATGTATGTATGGATGTATGTATTGATATATGGATTGAAAAATCACAAATAAACAGAGTTTTGAATGAAATATGTACACAATTTAGCTTCGCTACAAGATTTATGTGGTCGTATTCCTCGGGGAACCTAACACTTAGAAACTCTGCTTCTTGAATATGAATTCTAAAAAACATCAAAATAACATTCGACACACACACATGTATGTATATTTACATGCCTTTGGAAAAAAGTTCAAACTATCAATAAATCTGCATGTATGTGTGGATGTATGTATGAATGTATGCATGGATATATGGATTGAAAAAGGGGCTGGAATTGTTTTGGTTTTTTTTCCCCTTTTGGGGATTTTTTTCGGGATTTCCTATTCTGACCATTTTCCTTACTAGTTGCAGTTGGTGCATCCGAGTTACCCTTTGGTAATTTATGGTAATTTCACACAGCTATGGAAAAACCAATGAAGATCCACCATTTACATCCATTTACTGTATATACACTAAGCCAATCATCTACATGTACTAGGCCGTAATTCTACCCACTAAGTTTTTCAGGACCGGATCCTGAAATTTTCCTGGGATCCCACGCCTGGGTAAAACCTTGCGGCACCTGCGCAGAAAGCTTGATACGTTAGAACGCATTCACGACACCGAACTCTTTCGGGTGCTTTCACGTTTGCAGTCTCAACGACATTTGGTTTCAGAGTGAGAAGATTGAGAAGAGAAACCGACATGGGTGGGTTCACACATATATCATATTTCCACAAACGCATTTGCGACATACCCACAAATTCATGGCATCCATGGCAAAGTGAGAGAAAATGATGTCGCGAACAAAGATCAATCCTAGAAGCCAGTGCTGATCACGGTTGTCTTTTGAGACAAACAATTCCTTTCTCCAAGCTCTACACATCGGTTTTAAAGTCCTAACTAAAAAAACATATCATAGTCACAGTTGGTTCATGTTGGTTCTATCTTCCCAAAAAAAATAAACTAATTAGTTACTAAATCAGTTCATCTAGAGGCTACTTTAATTATCATGTATAGCTGGATATATATATATATATCTATATTATGATAATTAGCAAAATATGGTAATATCCAACTGTGGTTACTAATCCGATTTAGCTAATCGAACTATTTTCCCTTTCGATATCGCTGGATTCCTGGAACTGCCCCATCCTGTGGCATCGCATGAGTGACGACAACATCACCGGTGCCTACTAGAAGTGTCTTGAAGAGCTGAGATGAGTGGAGAAGATGTAGAAAAATGTAGAAAGGAATCTGAGGGAATCTGCGTCCTTGAAAGAGCTGTTTTGAACGCGATATGATGTGATATGCATGGCATGTATTTATTTTTCTACCAACACTTCACATATTTCACATATTTATTACATATTTCACATGCGCAATTCATGTCGACGCTTTTTCGTCGCAGACGAATTGGGACGATCCAGTATGGCACCTTGCCCTGAAGCATGTCGACAGCATCCTGGAGCACTCAGGACAGGGCTGATGAATTCTGACAGTATGACACAAGTATGACACATGGCCAAATCATGCTACATTGAAATATACCCATTGGACCCATCATGACCCATATCAACATATCACTGTACCGACTGTACCTATCTTTTTATATCACATCTTGTTCAGATGGGTACTATGACAGATCGCCAATTCAAAAACACGTCTCTTGCCTGTGCCATCTGCATTTCATCATATTTCATCACTTATCTGATATCATTTCCTGCTGGAAAGCATCTGACCCTCTCTCAATTCTCTCAATGCTTTCAGGACTTATTTTGATCGAGGGCAATCATGACAGACACATTTTCAATCTTCAATCTTTCATCGATCTTTCATCAAGTCAATCTTCTATTCCCTGGGTATATTCCGTTTGGTGCCCTTGTGCCCTTGTGCCCTTGTCCTGGTTGTCAGGAAAATCCAATTGAATCCATTCGATGCCCTCACGCTCGTAGAGCTGTTCCTGGGCAACGGAATAAAGATAGGAAAAGACACTTCAAATTTTCAATCTGTTGTCGTATCTTTCTATGTCTTCATATTTCTATAGAAAATTATGCATAATACATGAGTCTAATAGTCCTATATAGTCTAATATATAATATATTCTGATATGATACATAGGGCGCGTCAAGGATTGCGTATGAATATCGAACATCAACCGCATAATCGAACATCAACATGAGGCTGTGAATTCATGTGAATTCAGTGTCGGATCTCCTCCAGCTTGAAAACAAAGGAGTTTAAGAACTGCAAGAACTGCTGCAGCCGTTCATTCGTAAAGTTGATGCAAAGCCTGAAGCGGATTCCACAAGATGGCCATAGAGTTTAAGCGTAGCCGAGCGTAGCATGTGCCAACAGCAGCACTGTGAGGTCAGAGACCGTCAGTTCCGAGCTTCGCACTGCTTGAAGGAATTCTTCAAAGTGAAGCACTCGAAACCTGACACCATCATCATAGCGCAGCAAAGTCCGGCAAACACGACAACGAAAAGCGAACCGAGAACCAAAACGTTGCCAAACTCTTCTCAAACTACAGTATTCTTAAACCATTCTCAGACTACCAACCGTTTTGAGACGAGAACCGAAAATGTCAAGCACACCGGCGAAGAGCTTCATGTCCTGCAGCTGCAGCAGCCTAAATCCATGTTCTGCACAAGTCTAAACCGTTTCCTTGGAAACATGTTGGAACATGTTGGAGCATGTGCAACTCCTTGCAACTCATTGCAACTCCAAAGTTGCAAAATTCACCATTTTGTCAAGTGGTTGCATAATTGTTCAACGGATGACGGTCCTCGACGTATCCAATGGACATGCTTGTACTCTGCCTGGGGCAAACATGAGCAAACCATGGGCAAACCATGGGCAAATCTTGTCGGCCCCAAAATCTCCAAAGGCTCGACTTGGGGGTGACCCATGGGAAGTCATGAGCGTCAGCGACATGACATCCAGCCAGATTTGCGAATGTTTAGTTGAGGGATTTTCAGCGGACAAAAGCGGACTTTGAAGCTTCACGTGCACAATGAAAGAATGGACATCAGAAGACTCCGAGAATGAAGAACTAAAAGGTTGTCATTTTGGTGATATTTGTTTCATCTTAATTTGAAACCATTTGCACATGGATTCATTGTGTCTCCATTGTGTCTCCATTTCGTGTTGCACTTGTTGACTAGGGTCATCATCCAAATATCTGCGGCAGCTGAATGTAACACTATGTCGTATCTGTAGTACTTGCACTTCTTGGATATCGCCCACTCCTGGAGTTCTGCGCTTGCAACATTTTGCAACATCTTGCAACATCTTGCAATCCTAGGTGCACTATGTAGTTGAAGACAATGTCGTAGACTACTTTGGCCAAAGCATCTCGATTGTCTGCTGCTTGACCTGCCAAACTATGGGAATTCGGAATACTATCGGATCTAATCATTTCACTGATTCTTCATCCCAGAGATTGAGTTGCGTTTTTTTTGTGAAGCTTTGATCTATGTCTCGTACTGTATCTTGTATCTTCAGTGCAAAAAGTGGAAAATCCATGAAAATCGTCTGCCGACTGTGTCTTCCCAGGTCTTCCACTCAATCTCTGAGATCTCTGCGCACATTCACCGGGCTTCGGATCTTCTCCGTTCGAATCACCCGAGTATTGCACAGGGCAGACCTCAGCCGTCAAGTCGCTTCCTGACATGGACTCCACATGTCTCATCACGTTTCATCATGTTTCATCACGTTTCATCACGTTTCACGTGTCACTTGTGACTTCAAGTTGATTCAAAACCATTCAAAACCAACTAAAGAGTGACTTTGCAATACTGTGCATATCGGTTTTGCAGGTTAAATGGTCAAGTCCATGTCCTGCGTGCTGCGCATCCCGAGGATCCGTCTGAAGTGCCGTGCGATCTCCACCCTGAAGCATTGGGAAAGCAGCAACAGCCGAACAATTCGTGGCAGCAAAGCACATATTGAGAACATGGTATCAACATTGGAAATTAAGGCTTTGAGAGCTTGCTTTTTGAATTTGACATATGATTTCATACGTTTGAAAACTATACACGTGCATACATGCTTCACCTACATGATCATAAACTAGAATGATAATACTATACTATACTATACTATACCATACTATATATACTTTACCATACTATACCATACCATATCTATGTGTGTGTGGTGTAAAGATAGAATGATAGAAATATCGATAGATCGATAAATCGATAGATCGATAGATGGACAGATGGATAAATGGATAGATGGATCGATGGATCGATGGATAGATGGATGGATAGATGGATGGATGGATAGATGGATACATAATATATATATATGTGTATATATATATATACATATAGAGAGAGAGAGAGTAAGAAGAGTATATATATATATATAGGATCACGACTGCAATAGCAAGGGAAGGTCCCCTGCTAGGCGTCGCGCGCTTTTTAACGCGCAACGCCTTTAAAACCTGCATTTCGTGAATTTTGTCAAAATGCATCTTCCAAGAGGGGTCTCCGAAGTAACTTTTTTTAAACCTCATCGAGGCAATTGATGATGATGATAATGATGATGGTCATGTTGATGATCATGTTGATAATCATGTTGATGATGATGATGATGATGATGTTGATAATGATGACGAGAATGTTGATCATGATGATGATAATGATGATGTTGATAATGATGATGGGCATGTTGATCTTTATGATGATAATGATGATGTTGACGATGATGATCATGTTGATGATGATGTTAATGATGATGATTATGTTGATAATGATGATGATGTTGAAGATGATGATGATGATGATGATGATGATATGAATTGCAAAGAAGAAATGTGTGTAAGGAAGTAGTTGCACGTACGCTGGTTAACGTGAACGTTCTTATCCCCCCCAAACCCAACCCCATGCCCAAACGCCACCGGACACCAACGTCACCATATCAAAACCGAAACATCGACCGCGTGTCAAACCGTGACTTGCAAAAGTGAAAAGCGTGTCAAGAACGAAGATGCAAGAACGGTAATAAACAAGAACGTTATTAGCTCCCCCCCCAACACCCCCCACCCCCCCAAACAAACCCTGGCATGGCAACACGCAACAATCACCGCAAAATGTACCGGCGCACAAGAAAACAGTGTAGAACGTGGAATGAAATGGATGTTTCGAAAATAATGCAGACATGAAAAACGACAACACTCCGCGACGCCCTCGCGGGGTGCTTACCAAAAAACCAACCACAACAAATCACGCCTGGCGCTGCACTGGCTCTGAAGCCTGAAATGAACAACGCTTTGACCATCGGTTCGGCAGGCACGAGCACCGGCCAGTTTCAGAGCACCCCCACAGCTTGTGCAGCTTTGAGTACAGGCGCAGCTGTCACCTGGCCAGGTGGCCGAAACTGACATAGGTAAAATACAGGCAAGATGCGAAGGTAAATTAAGGTAACGAATGGTCCTAAATTATAGCCTATCGTACTATCTGGTAAACTGCCATCCTTCGCGCGCTGGTTGGATGGGAAATTAAGACCTGGTGAGCAGCTCTGGTGTTTGGAATCAACCCCATCCCCAACCAAAATGAAGGTTTCTGAAGAATGGGCTAAACAATGATTTGAAGAAAAATCTAAACACCGCCTGAAAGGAATTCTAAACGATACAACAACCAATTTTTACCTGCAACAAAAACATCATGTTCATCAGTTTTTACTCGTAAATATCATTAAAACTCAGATGGAACCATCAAAAATCATACAAAAATCATCAAAAATCAGGGAGTTCACCCACTTTACCCACATAAAACCCATCTAAACAACCCGTTTTAGCCAAAAACAAAAACAATGTTCGTGGTTAACCTAAATGGTTCTATTACAGACTTAAAAAAAAACATGGACTCTTATCCTCAAGGGACCTTTGATGATAAGAGTCCATGTGTTTATCTTCAATAATGTACGCGGAAAGAATTGTCGCACGTGAGACCTCTTCGCCAACACAACCACAAGTGATTGGCACTTGTGGTTTCACATTTCTCACCGTTGGGTCAATACGACCACGAGTGGCCAAGTAAATTGGCACTCGTGGTTTCACATTTCTCACCGTTGGGTCAATACGACCAAGAGGATGCCTGAGACATTACTGGAAACCAGTGTCAAGGTTCCTCATGACTCTGATGTATTTACTTATATCATATTATTATCATATAAGTCAGGTGGGAAAAACCTGGTAAAAACTCCCATTTGTGATATATCGATGTATATTCTTAGCAAATTACAAGTGTTTCTCATCAACTTTTCACAGGATGAAGAGAGCGGACCTTTGGGTGGGAACCTCCCCTTAGATACACAAAGTAGCGAAGTGGTGATCGTGGATTCGTGGATCGTAACCCCGCAAACCACTTGGATTCAAACTATTGATATACTGGGATGTATTGGGATAAATCCCACTTACTTCGCCACAAATCGCTAAATGTGGCAACATCAATTCTGTGAATCTATCCATAAAAACTACTGAAGATCCGAGGCCCAGAAAATTGGGGTTTTCGAGTTGGATGGCGATTGTTGAGGTTGAACGGTTAATTGATTAATATCCGTGTCTCCTTGATGCATAGGGTGATGAGCCCAGCTATACTAACCACACATCCCACCTTCAAAAATCATCCCTGTACCATCCCACTGTATGGCACAGTTTCACAAGAACAACACAATTCACAAGGTGACTCATGGAAATAGCTTATCTCCAAGCACTTCTGAATAAAAACCTAACCTTATGGATTGATTTTATGTAGGATGTGCAAAAAAAAGCCATGTAACTCAATTTTCTGCCCCTGGCCCCTCCCTTCAGTAAACAAACATAGCAACTGAAACTTCCCCATCTATATTTCAGGGAAACATCTGGCCAGTCAGGCTTGATAACCGCATTCAAACGACCAAGGTGCATATGGAAAGTGGATCACATGAACTGGAACCTCTCTCTCAAGCCTTATTTCTCTGCAGTCAACATGTCGGAACTGCTGTTCCAAATATGACCCGGCCTCCAGTCCTTGACTTCCATATCAAGTGCTGTCAGATCTCAGGCAGCTACTATGAAGCTCCAAATGTCTCACTTTGTCCAGTCACTGAGCCAAAACAATGACATACTCGGTGCGAAAGAAGCTATAGCCATTCCGATATTTCGACAGACCCTGGCTCCTGAATAATCCGTGAATGCCAAGCGTCAAACGCAAACATAAATAACTTTGTGTAAGCAAAGCTGAAAGATGCGATGATGCGAACGCAACTTAATGCTTTAAGGAGAGTTTTTGCATCGCTCTGCTCCTATTTTGGAGGGCTGTGAGACCTGCAGGGCCGTGAAACACTTTGGACCCACTCGTGGTGGTCACAATCAGAGACGTCAGAGACGGGTTTCCTGAACGCCTGCAGTTCGGGACCCCAGCCGAACAAAATTCGGAATGAATCTGCAAGAAAAACTGAGAAAAGTTGGCCTTCTGTCATTGAGAATAATCTCCTGGGTTCATTTCAAGATTGGAAAACTTGCGGTCTAAATTCTGAATTTCCTGCCATGTTTCAATCTGCCGATCTTACTGCCTATGAAATTGTACCTGTGAAATGGTATCAAGAGTCACAGAGCTTCACCAGCACTACCTACTCTGAACATCTCTGAACTATGCACAGATTCACGAATGAATTCACCAAAATTCAACTATGCTTGTTCAGGTTGGCCTTCTTACGTAATTCACTTCTACAGCTTCTACGTTTTGGAAGCGGTCCTGTAGTCACGGAAGTCAATATCGTCTTTCTTTTTGCTCCGGGCATCTCTCACAAAAGTTCTGTTACAAATTCTGCCGCGTTTGCATTAAGCGTGGCTGGTGCACCCCTCATGCCCACTTACAGGGCGTTATATACAGTATACATAACATTTTATAACAAGTCAGTTCGTTCACATAGGTCGTCTACACTATGCACCTCCCTGGCACGGTATGGAGCTATGATTGCGCAATCCATGCATGCTCAATGCGCATTCTGCGTTTCACTTCCGCTACATCACCGCACGTCCACTGATAATCTCCAACATAGCCTGACATTTTCATGAGCGAGTTTTCGTATCCTGCCATACTAGTACTAAGACTGCTCAAAGCTGAGATAAGCAATTCAACCAGCCACGTCAAGGAATATAAGAAGCTTTCTAGGAGTGACACATAGGAAGACTCCAACAATCCGAAAAGTGTATGCATGTACCATATCAATATGTCGTACAAGCACGAAACCAACGATTTTGAAGCAGTGCAAAACACACAAGCTTTGCCAGCGTGTCCTCCTAGTACACTTTCCCATGATATCATCTGTCACACCGTGGATGCCGGAAGTTTGCAAGGCTGTCCCGATCTGCAGTGCTTGCACCAGTGAGTTGAAAAACAACTATATGCAACGATCAGGGAACGATCAAGTTTCGGTATTTTCTGTCAGTCAACACAGGTCGGTGGGGAATTTGTCGGGTGTACCGTGTGTATCGTCCAATAAGATAGGACGATATAGACATAGATTATATTTGATGATATAGGAAGTTTCTGAATCGTCTCATACCTTTTGAATCCGTTTGATCCCTCGGATATCTAAGACTCAGGAACTCGGTTCCAGAATTGCATGCTCAACGACCAAAAAGAGTTCAAACGACATGTGACAATCGGCATGCTCTCACTATTTGCTGCCTTCTTCGGGTCCAAGTACTCTTGCCCTTCATCAGCCAAGCGTGCAAAGGACTGCTCCAACGGATCGATGTCAAGTCCCTCAAGGTCTCCATCCTGCGCCCAGGGCAGATCTTCTTATCAGCAATAAGTTGATATCAGTTGTGTATCGATGGCATAGCTACAGTACGAGCATAGCTATGGGCATAGCTATGCACAGCTCCTCCAAATCATGAGGGACACTCTGGATGCTCTGGATAAACAGATTGTGCAAGTCTCAGTTTCGACCTTCTGTTTAGCATTGTGCCAATCTGCCTTGAGGTTTGCCCACACTTCGTCAAAGGTGACCGCGGTGCTTCCTGTCGAATCTTCCTGACAAGAAGTGAAGATGACAATGCTCAGCTGCTTTGCAGAAAGAAACATAAAGAAGCATCTAACGCATGCCTTCCCAAAGCACCCATTCGATCTGCTGGTGGGTGATGTCAGGGTCAAATGTCCTCGTTTGGCATGAGCTATGCATGAGGACATCTGAGGAAAATAATTCGAATTCCACTCTGAAGACAGTGACTCAAGCGACTCATCTGTTGCAGTTGCAGTTTTCATATAGAAATTTGTCGCCATCCTCAAGGTCTGCGGGAGTTTCTTGAAGGTAACCGTTTTAACCGGTGACTTTGAAGTGTCCTGTCCAGGGATTGAGGTGAAACAGTCCAGCCCGAGTAAGTTGACTTAAAAAATGCTGACCGGGCATGGTCTTTTCACTTTGATTTGAAACAAAACTAAGATCAGCACAAAACTCCATGCAGTCAAGGCTGCCTCCTGACACGCCCTTCTGGTGGTTGCAGCAATCCCTCCTCTCTCTCTCTCTCTCTCTCTCCCTCTCTCTCTTGAACTTCCTGGATTTGAAAGGGAAATCACTTGTGGAAGAGACTACAGTAGGTCTTCTGTGTTTTCGCATGTTCCACAAAAAGAAAGAATCGTTGCTGCTACCAGGATAGTTCTTGGCAGGGTCTGATTTAAACTCTTCTACCGGCGTTCAGAGCTCCATTGCCTATACATTACATCATGTATTTGAAGTGGCTCTCAAGTCCCCGAATGAAATGCTTTCCATCACCTGCCTTGCTCATGGAAGATCTGTCGTTCATTGTGAAGGCAGGAGCCACTGGGCCATACCCAGTGCTGCTCCTGATGGATCAAAGACGTGACTAACATGACTTTATCCCCACCTCCATTCTCGGCAAGAAATTGAGATTACAAAGCGGAGCCTGCCCCCAGCACTTCTTTCTGCGACCTTGGGCCTTCCAGGTCAACGCACTTTCCAAGCAGTGCAGCAAGGCCACGCTATTCGATGCAAGATACTTGGATCTCAGGAGAAGAAGGAAAGGACTGATTTTGGTTTTTCTTTATGTTCCATCATGCCGCTTTACAACACAAACTGCAGTCAACTGGTGTATTGCAAGAAAAATCCGCCGACCCCGGCAGGCGCAAGGGGGAGCGCGTCAGGGCAGAGAGATTGTCAACAACAACAACAACACCAACAACACCAGCAGCAACAGCAGCATTAGCAACAGCAACAGCAACAGCAACAACAGCAACAACAGCAACTCACGGATGCACCAACCCTGCCCCAATCATGGAACATGCCTTCGGTCTTTGTCCCGCCTTTCCACTCCTGGGCTACTCTTCAATGACTTTGCCGACTTCTCAGCTCTGCCAACCCTGGGCACAGCCAAAAAGGATTTGATAGTTCCACATTAGTAATCAAGCGGTGACAAAGGCTTCAAACAATCGATTTGATTCCCAGACCAAGCGCTCAATTTCTGCACGACGACGACTATCCAATGAAAAGTATCTTCATTTTGGAGGATGAGCCATGGAGCGCCTACCATAAAATTCAACAACTCAACAGAAGAGGGATTTTCACACACAGAGGCTTTTACACACAGAGACTTTTACACATAGAAGCTTTTACACGCAGACGCTTTCACACACAAACACTTTTACGACACAGACACTTTTACACACAGAAGCTTTTACACACAGAGGCTTTTACACACAGAAGCTTTTACACACAGACTCCTTTACACACAGACGCTTTTACACACAGATGCTGATGCTTTTACACACAAACACTTTCACACACAGAGACTTTTACACACAGAAGCTTTTACACACAAACACTTTTATACACAGACACTTTTACCCACAGACGCTTTTACACACACTAGACAAAATTGGATCTTTTGAGAGATCCATCAGGAACTGAGTCCTGTAAACGTGCAAATTAGATGAGAAACAAATTAACCTACGTAGTACCCTTCGAATAATGGAAGTTCTCCCGAATGACCTTCGTGACCAGAATCGTCATCAAATAGAATAAAGATCAAACCAACAAAGGAATAGTCAAGGTGAAATTCAGAGTGTGACAACCGTGCAAATTGGACATGTCGGTCTTTGGGGTTTTGAGCTTAGCCCCTTGCTATTCCAGAAATTTGCAAAAGCAGGTACGTCAAAGGGACGTCTCCCTTTGATATCACAGATGACACACTGGCGTCTTCGTTGGTGCCAGTCCAGTGTGCATCCAGCGAAGCCCCTCCTTCTGCAGGACATAATAATCGAAGGCGTTTCCATTGTGGGCCTGAGCGAACTTGGCCATCTTCTACGAATGTTCGACTGAAAGAATCCGGTCTCAGATCTCAATGTCCAAGAAAAAGTATATTAAAGTGATACGAAAGTATGTGAAATCCTGTCTATAAAGTCCTATCAACTTGTTTAGATTCTTATGTTCTAAAGTATATGAAAGTGCTCAAATTCTCCAAGATCTTCCATCAGTTTCCCAGTCAGAAACAGATCAGGGGCCGGAGCCAACATGGCCAGCTGGCCAGAGCGACCAGAAGCACGCCACAAGAAAGGAAGCACCTGGCAGGGCTGGCCGGAAGTGGCGAATTACGGCTTTACTCAGCGAATTTGATGTCATTCTATGGGACTTTGACTTTGTCATATGTTTCAACAGAAAATGGGATTGGAATGATGGCAATGCCTGCGTCGATACGTCGACAACATGGAAGAGAACCAAGAACATCGGATGGTATTTCCAAAAGGCTATCAATTCGACGATGCCATCTGACCATGTTCTTTAATGACCGTCACGGAGGATCAACAACAAAACTACCAAATTCTAGTATCTACATCTGGGCGATAGCTCCATTGTTTGAGCATCCCTAACCCATCCTTACATGTGAAATCTTCACCATGTAAACCTGCCAGTTTTCTGTGGATCAAAAAAACATCAAGAAGACCCGGAACTCACTTGGCTATGACAACCGCTTTATGGGGCAGCAAATGATTTCCCTCTGGAACATGAAAACTAAATAGCTATGTCTTTATTGTGATTCAATCTCAATCCAAAATACATTGGTTTTAGAGTTTTTAGATCGGCTGTTTCTGCCAAAATCATCCAAAATCCCACATGTGTTTGTTGCTTCAAATATCGGGCACTGTCATACCGACTGCCTCGTGAGTCCAAACCTCTCGGAAATACGGCAGCGACTGGTCCTTAATGATAACATCATGACCTGAGGAGTTTCAGCGAAGATCTTTGCAAAGCGTCAGAATTGGGATGGCAGTCCAAACTTGTTGGGTTTGGATATGAAACAAGGACAAACGTAGAAAGGAAAGGTGCAAACGAAAAACAATGGGGTGGTAATGGAATGGAAATGAGTGAATCCGACCCACTAACTGGGAATCCAAGCAACCGAAACGTGGCGATATGGGAAGGGTCAGGTCATTAAGGTTTGCCAATAGCTGGAGCAATCTGTGGGTCCCAAAGTCTTAACTTTTGACCCACCCCAGTGTGAATAGAACCAATCGGTACAATTGGGTTGGTCTGAAAAGACCTCTCCATCCCGATTTTTCATCCTCATTTTAGATGGACATAGATTTCAGTGTAAATCCCCTTTGTTCGGAAAAAAAATCAGTGATGATGGATTGCCCCCAACAGTTTGTGATCAAGGTCTACCCAAGGTATGGGTGTTTATCTTCGTTTCTCCTATTACATGGACCAGATATCTCATACTATTCTCCAAATAAGATGGCCAAGTCTTGAAGTAACCCATATTTCGCCAATTCATGGGCTCAATCCCGACATTTTTTGGCGAAATCCGAATGGTTTTCTTGACTGAGGCGAGGCGGCCATGATCTTCTGCGAAGAGTCTGGCTGCAGGAGACCTGGGCGTGACTTGCAGCCGTCGTTCCATGAGTTGACACGGGTCGTGGTCATCATCATCATCATCACCATCATCATCATCATCATCAATAATGATAGTAGTAATAGCTATATGTGATATCTAATGATAATACGAGTAATACTAATAATGACATGGTAATAATAAATTGGGGATGTGTCCAACTAATTTGAAGCCAACTAAATTTCCAACATCAGGCTGGCATAACCAAATCGATTGGCCTTCAACAGGTCGACCAGCTGCTTGGCCCTCCACTTAACATCCTCCCAATTGAATTCGGGACAGCTGCGCACGCCTGGGGTCAGAGTTATTGATGCAAGGTATACGAGCAAAAAGTTGTGAAATATGCTTCGAAACCTCCTTCGGGGTTATGTTTGCGCCAAAATGTAGATCGGTCACTATATCTGAACAAACACCTATAATACATATATGCACGGCAGACACATGTGTGTGTATATATAGATATACATATACTGTATGTTTACATGTCTTTGGAAAAAGTTCAATCCATCAATAAATGTGCATGTATCTGTGGATTTATGTATGGATATATGTATTGATATATGGATTGAAAAAACAAAAATAAACAGGGTTTTGAATGAAATATGTACACAACTGATCTTTGCTGCAAGATTTATGTGGTCGTATTCCTTAGGGGAACCTAACACTTAGAAACTCTGCTTCCTGAATATGAATTCTAAAAAAACATCAAAATAACAATCGACACACACGTGTGTGTGTGTATATATTTGCATGTATATATTGTATGTTTACATGTCTTGGAAAAATCAAACTATCAATACATGTGCATGATGTGTGGTTGTTTGTATGTATGCATGTATGCATGGAAATATGGATTGAAAAAGGCGCTGGAATTGTTTTGAGATTGTTTCCCTTTTTGTTTTTTTTATTTCCTGTTCTGTCCTTTTTTCTTACTATTTGCAACATTTTGAACCTGGAAGCTGCTATTTGTATGGTCAATTGTTCCAGGGGGCCGGCGGAGTTTGATATCTTCTTGAAACCCTAAAAGAAACCCTCATCACTGTATGGTTAATTCCGTAGGATATGTAGAAGCAACATGTTCTGGTTAACACCCTAGCAACATAATTGAACATAAAATCCTTGCCGTTGTTTGACGTCGCACAGAATTCCCTGGTATTTACGCTATTATTAGGAAGTGTTTAGCAAGAAATGTAAAAACTTGGTTCTGCAGTATCTCTTCATGGGCCAAATATATGGTTGATTTCGACTCAATATGGATGTCGAATCAATATGGACGCAACTCACCTGAACCCTCCGTTTTTTGTGCAGGGCAAGAGGTGGTGATAAATCTGGTGGTGAAACACCCACTGTCCAACTTGGAAGTTGGCTCATTGAGGAAGCCGGTCAACCTCATCCGTTGGGGATATCAGAAGATCTGTTTGCTTCATCTGCACCAGGGGATGCCTAGAAGTTCCATGGTCCTACCTCTGGGCTCTCCGGACCCCATCCTCCTGTCGCTCCTTCTGTGAAGGTTTTGCCTCCCGAATCGAGGCCGGGGATGGGGATCACCCTGAGTCATTCCCTCTGCAATTGCTTGTTGCAGTATCAGTAGAATCAAAATAGACAAATGGTTTCCCCATGGTTCCCTCAAAAAACAAAATGGGTATGGGTCAAAACTCAAGGCCGGGAGCACAGATTCTGTTCATGTTCAGTATCAAGGATCCAACTTTTGGGATATCTAATTTTGACTCAAAACCAAAGAGGCAACCACTACTCTAAAGGGTCCATATGCAATCGCACATCTTCCCCACCTTGCCTGATCACAAATTCGTTCATGGCACCCACCGTCTGGTCCTGTCAAGAGTTCAAAAATCCAAAGCCAAGTTCATGTTGTCCGAAACTAGGGTACCCCAAAATCCACTGGTTTACACTTCATTTAGGGTAACTCCCCCATTTTTGCATAGCAGTTCCCTAGAAAAACATCGAACAGTTAAATCCAGTTAAAGACAGTGATACATAAATTGTCCAAAAAAAATCTCAGAACAGGATCTCTAAAGGTACTCCACCCCACTTCCACCAAAAAAAAGAGGGGACGTGGGATGAATGACAAGTATTCTAATCGCTCCAGCGTGACGTGGATGTGGAGATCATCGTCGGCACGGGGTTTCAGTTCCTCCTGCGACGAAGGACAGGTCGAAACTGGGTGGGTTGGTCAGGAAATGGCACCTTTGCCCAGCAAAAAATGATGGTTTTAACACGAAAAATGGGGATGAAACTTGAAAACATGAGATACGTGGGGATATATGATATTCGGATATTTCATGGAAACATATGGGATAATTACTATTAACAAATACTTATTACCTCATCCAAAAATTGGTGAAGTACCCCCAATTCATGGCATGGATTGTTTGGATCACGGCATTTGTAGTTTATTCACAGTCTCCAGCTGCTCAACTTGGCAGTTGATGCACGAAATCATCAGATCCACTAGAGGAGGTACAGTCCCGTTTGTTTGAATGATTGAATGATGGAACGATTCTGTACATAGATGAATTCTTCAGAGCACCGAAACACGTCTGAAAACAAACCCTTTGTCTCTGTCCCGCCTTTCCATTCCTGGGCCACTGTTCAATGACTTTGCCAAATTGGCTGGACTTCCCAGCTCACAACCAAAAAGGATGTGAGGGTTCTGCATAGGAATCAAGAGGTGCCAAAGGCTTCAAACAATCCATTTGATTCCTAGACCAAGCGCTCAATTTACACACGACGACGATGACTATCTAATGAATAGTACCTTCATTTTGGAGGATGAGCCATGGAGCAAAGGGTTACGTCAAAGATCGATGCCCTACCGAAAAATTCAATGGGTTGAACTGTGGAATCAACAAATTCTAGACGCACCTAGCTCTTCCTTAATCAAGGAGCATCTTTTCCTGCCGGCGGACCGTTGCCCTTTACGCCAAGCGCTGCGCTCTGCACCTCGCATTGCGCTGTTCATCCAGCTTAGCAAAGTGCTGTTTGGACTTCACAGCCCTCTTTGAAGGTCTGAGTTTTCTAGCTATCTCCAAGACACGAGGATCGGTCCAGAATGCCTGGGCTGCGGAGTTGTCTGCTTCTTTCTTGGATTTACTCTCCTTCGAATTCCGCTTTCTCCCCAAGGATGGGAAGGAGGAGACAAGCCTTGTCAGTTAGTTTCAAAGTGCTTTGAAAGTTGCCCTCCGCATCCTTCACCGTATCGAATGTTTGTGGTTCGACATGATGCTCGTCAGATACGCGCCTCAGTGCAAGCGCGCTGGCTGAGACATGTTCCTTTCCTACTGCTTTCCTATTATTGACAACTGATTTCATGCTCGTGTGATTGCTGCATTCCTTGTGACTGAGTCAATCACTCTAAGAACTCCTTGAGCGCCGCCTTGAACTGCCCATCATACTTCGCCAAATTGAAGCCCCAAAGTCTGCCGCTGCGTCCTAGAGAGTTGAAGGATTGAACTGCGGCGAGACGGGAAGACCTTGGCGGAAAAAAAATACCCTAGGGACAAAACCCTCGAAAAACACAACTGGAAGAGAGCTGAGATCAAAAGAGAAAGCATGAGAAAGAGAGATGGAGAAACCAACATGTGTGTAAAAGAAAACCGTCAAAGTGAATCGATTCTTTCCGCATGCTATTTTTTGTGGTTTGCCTAATTTCATGGTAGACATCCACAGATTCACCATATCACAGAAGTGCCAACCAAATGTGCAGGGGAGCCAAATCAACCATGTCAACATAGATGAGATCATTCCTTGGCAGCTCGCGGTGCCGATGGATGCTGAGGAGCCCACAGAAGCTCATCTCTTTTGCAAGCTGAACTCTTGCTGCTGCTCCGGCTCCCGCTCCGTCTACGGGTCCTAGTCCGTCTCCGGTCCGGGTTCCGGCTGCTGCGTCGGCTTCTAGCCCGTCTCCGGCTTCGGGAGGTCGGGGATGTTGTCCTGCCTGGATTGCTTGCCTGGTCCAGTTTGCCGCGCTTCCGGTCACTGATCGATGCACTTCTTGCTCTTGACGAATTGGATTGTGCTTGGAGAACGCTTCCCTTATCATGGTTGCTTTCTTTCCCTGCATCCATGGACCCCATGGCGTTCAGCACAAAACCGAGGCGGCGATGATACCCCACCAATGGCGTAGATATCTGACACTGAGGTGTGGAACAAAAGGCCCATGCCTGCTGGATGAAGCTCTACATAAAACTGCATTGAATTTATATGGTCATCCCATCTCGTAATGGAAGTCCGAACACACTTGGTATATGGGTTCCTATGCAGTGATGAGCCCCCAAAAAAATTGGCCATGCCACTTGTTTTTCAAGAGTCACCTACACTGCCGCAACTTCGAGCCACGACAAGTAAGAGAACCAGCATCAAGATATCCAGCACCATCTCATGAGTTCAGACTTGAATGAAGGTCTCCAACATGTCATGACAGCATCTGCAAATCAGAAAATGCCAGTATTTGCGTCCTTCCTCTCACGTGTTGTTGTGAGGGCCAAGTGTCCAACCATCTGTAGCCAATAGAAGAAGATCACAGCAATACATAACCTGCGAGGCGTCGCTTGGAAGCTAAGGCATAAGCCAAAAATGCGAATGGAAGTGATGAGTCCATTGTGAAAACGACATAGCTTTCCAGCACCCTGTGCCTCCTTGAGGTGCCCTTGTGACTTTTCAAAATTTCCCGAAGCAACAGATAAAAAACACAATAAAACCACATGGAATGAGACCCATCAGCCAGAGTTCCTACATATTCCTACCATCCGTAGCTCCATTTTTCCGAAGCCAACGCCGGCGACGGGAACGTTTGCCGCTGGCCGCAGCAGCCAGGACGTTATTGGGGGCAAATGATGCAAGACCTACAGCTGTGACCGTGGAAAATCTCACGATCGAGTGTTGAATTAAGGCCAAGACTCAACGAACCCATTGTAAACGGCACATGCTGTGGAATATCATACAAGTACATCTTGAAGTTTCGCTTGGGAAGGTCTTGCTTGGTTCCCTTAATCACCCTTCAACCACAATATAGACACCTCGCCAAGCACTAAACCAGAGACAACCATGTCTTGGATGTCAAATTCTGCTCAGAAGATCTCAGCCTGATAGTTTATTGTCCATCATGACCAAAAGCTGCGTTTCGCCAGCACTATCAAATTTGAAACCTCTGAAGCTTCCCAATCTAAATATCTGTGAATATCTAGAACTAGTGTTTGGCTATGTACACTCTTTATATGCAATGAATCATCAGGGCTTGGGTCTGTGGGGCCGTAGCCAGGGCAATTTGAATTAGCTATTCCGCCAAGGAAGAAAGCACACAGCTCAGCAAATCTGCTGGACCTCTCATGACCAAGCACACGATCATAACTCGAAGCATCGGTGGTGGAACACTATCCCTTAAATCCTTCAGACATTTTGAAACAAATGATAAATGATGGCTTGAATCGTTCTAACTGGATCATTCCTATGTAGCCTGTGCGTGATTCACCACACTAAATCATTTGGGACCATGGGTGTTGCACGTTTGCCTCAAAAATCGTAGCTCTGACATGAACTGTGAAGCATAATATGCTTTCGGTGAAACCAAAACAGGAGGAAGTCAGGCTTTACTGCATGATCAGGAGTCTGTTGAAATTTCTTGTGTTTTAACGCCCAACTAGCCCCGAACCGAAACTGACACCTCTCCAAAATAAACCTGAAAGGGGCTCATACCAATGTCTACAGGCCAGGGCAGCTTGACTCCCCGTTGAAGCATGGCCCAACTATTGGGGACCTCGATACAGGTCTAGAATGAACATCTTCAATCATCACTAAGATAAGTCAATAACTATAGATACAACTTTCAAGATCTTTCTCGGGATGAAGATCCGTTAGCCCAGCAATTTTTTTAAGTCACAGTTATATTTTGTAGATGGATTAGAGCATCAACTACCCAGTGCTACGGCACCTTTTCTTGTCCTTAAGCAGCAGGCGCAGCAAAGACTTCCAAACGAGCCTGGGTCAGAAACTTGAGCAGAATTCACCCAAAAGAAATGCAACGTATTTTCCAGAACCACCGAAGGATTTCCACAAGCGATGCAGAGCGGGTTTTGCAATAGGCGAAGGCAAAGTTTGCTGAAAGTGGAGATTTGCGTCCTTTGACTCTGCTCCAAAGTTTACGCGCTTGGCTTTCGTGCCACCAACGAAGTCACATCCATGGCTGCCGCTGGCGCCATTCTCTCCAGTGCCTGGACATGGCCACGTGATACGGCGAACTGGGTCAAAACCAACCCTTCTGTTCACCCTTCATCCAATGGTTTTTCGTCGGTATCCATCCCCATGTGAGGTCATTTCTACTAGTCCGGATGTCAAAGCAAAGCCCAACACCGCAATCCAGACCTCTTTGCTCTCTCTTACCAAGCTTGTCGCCTGCGCAACGACGAGAAATAAAAGGACTGGTGACTAGTCCCTTAAATTGTCAATCATGCCGCAAAAAAAGGTGGCTCAGAATAGGAGTCAAAGTTTCCACGCGGTCTTGCAACATTATCTTGCATATGCTTATGTGGACTGCAACAGAAACAATCGGTTTTCAGTAGATTCCCGGGTGGATTTCCGGAAAAAAAAAAGATTTTTCAGCAGGACATCGATACAACAACCGAAATACGATGGGTTCCCGACTTTGCTGGGTACCACTCTACAAGCTCTCCTGCTCGTTCCGCTGCTGCAGAGTCTCGATCTCCTAGGCAACACAATCCCTGACATGAACTTCCCAACCCAAGCGCTGTAGAAGAAGATCTGGTTGGTGGTTTCAACCCCACTGAAAAATATGAATGTCAGTTGGGATGATTATTCCCAATATATGGAAATATAAAACATGTTCCAAACCACCAACCAGATATAGATGAATTGTCTTTAAGCCTATCATTTTCTATAAGAAGTTCCTATTACTTGTCTAGTCATACGGAAGCGGATTCCTGAACTGCATCAGCCATCTAGAAGGTGGAAGCTTTAGCACCCTTCGCAAGCTACAACGTGCTGCTGCTTTCAAGACAGCCTCATGAAAAATGTGCCGCCAGATCATTACTGTAGTACGGTCATATACATTGCTATTCAATTCATCCATAGACATCTATACATCCTATATACATAATAATCACATCAAATCACCAGACAGAGCAAAACATGCTTCTCCGGGCCATGGCTCTACCGCCTTTTTTCTTGATGGTAAACTCATGTTTTATTGGTCAGAAACATTCAGAAACCCCATTTTGGGCAATGACAGTGACAGTGATCTCCTGCCAAAATCCTTCATCTTCCAAAGCGCTCAAATCTTGTCGCAGCTTTCGGTTCTCGCGTGCCACCTGCCGCGACAAAATGGTAATTCAAATGGGAAAATTATTGGAGATATACAAGGGAAGGTCCTCTTGAGGGCGTCGCGCGTTTTTCAACGCACAACGCCTTAAAAACCTGCATTTCGTGAGGGTTGTCAAAATGCATCTTCCAAGAGGGGTCTCCGAAGTAAAGTTTTTTTTAACCTTATCGCGCAGACATTGCTTTCAAAGCTTATGATGATGATGATGATGGTGATGATGATAATGATGATGATGTTCAAGAAGAAGAAGAAGAAGAAGACGATGATTATGTTGGTAAGCAAGTAGTTGCAGGTACGCTGGTTAACGTGAACGTTCTAATCCCCCTCCAAACCCAACCCCATGCCCACACGCCACCGGACACCAACGTCAACATATCAAAACCAAAACATCGAACGCGTGTCAAACCGTCACTTGCAAAAGTGAAAAGCGTGTCAAGAACGCAGATGCAGGAACGTTTGCAGGAACGTTAATAAACAAGAACGTTATCAGCCCACCCCAAGACCCCCCAACCCCCCCCACTTCTCCCCCCCCCACCACCCGCAACCCCACCCCACCAAAAAACACTGGCAAAGCACGTCACGAAACACAGTAAAAACAGCAGAAAATGCAAAGAAGCACAAGAAAACCGTGTAAAACGTGGAATGAAATGAGTGATTCGAAGAATACGCAAACCTGAAAAAACGACAACACTCCGCGACGCCCTCAAGGGGACCTCACCAGATACAACCATCCAATATATTAAAAATCAAATTTTGAGGTATATACACTTTTTTCGGACAAACCCGTACCAGTCAATTGAGATTCTTGCTGGGGGGCCCTGCCTGAAACCTGGCAACGCCTTGATGCTTCTTATTCTCTTGGACATGCTTGGATGAAAGTGGCTAAGCATGCGAAAAGTAGAGTTCAGTTCGAGTTTCGTTTCTCCTCAGCAACAATAATGTTGATTGCAAGACAGCATCCCTTACTGAATGCAGGTAATGCACTTTAAATAACGGCTTGTGCAGAGTTGCCCAGCAAAATTCAGAAAGGGCCATCCTCCCAAGTCACCTCGAGATATCTCTGTTCGGTGCGCTCTGCCTGTCGCAAGGCCGTATCTTTTTTTTGCAAAGGACATGGCGTTTGTAGTTTGGCTTTCTGGGCAAATCGGTCATCTGACAATCTTTGAGTGAAAACCGAAAAATTGATAAAATAAATTACTTTGATTAGCAGGGAGAAATATTTCCCATATTACCTTTTGGTAATCAAACATGGTAATTGAACATCGCCCATTGATGGGGGATTTTCCCAGCTAGAAACCTCTGCTTATAGATGATTTTCCCATGAAAAAAATACTAACTTACGATTTTTCACCCGTAAAACCCATAACATCACCAATTTTCATAGGTAACCCCCATCGAATCACCATCCTTCACTCAATTTTCATAGGCATCACAGAACAACAAGGCCTCGTGCAGCGCTCGTTGCGCTTCATCTAAGGCGGCTGCATCCTCTCCTGGCAGTGAGCACATGTGCATGAATAGGAACACCTCAACTCCCTGTGTGTATCTGTGGTGGTTTGGAAAACAACATACATAAAATATGTATATATAATATTATAATACTAAAATATGTAACATGAAACGCATGATATGTGACATATAATATGTGATCTTACAATTCTTCACTGTTTTTGAGGCGGTGATCTGGAGTATGCCGGGTATCCGCCATGTCTGGACAAAATAACGTAGTGATGTGGCTTGTTTTTGGACTCAATTTTTGCACTTTCCCCAAGGACATGTTATCAATAAATGTCAGCACATACGCGCATCACATAAATAGGTCACATTCCAAAAGCGCAGCTGTTTGCGCCATCGACCAAACCAAAATTTTGAATCCAAACATCAACCACCATCAACCATCATCAGCCGTCATCAAACATCATCAGCCGTCATCAAACATCATCAACGATCATCAACCTCACCCAATTTCATTTTCAGATCTATCTTTTCCCATGGCCCAAAGCTAAGCAATCCAAAACTACTCCCAAGACGCCTCGTGCCCGGCGCAGCTCGAGAACTTCCTACAGCGATGCCACAGATCACTTCATATCTGGCTGAACTCGAACTCGTTCCATGAAGTTAAAAACTAACAAACATAAGGTTTGCGGGTCCCACCATGTATGGGGATGCATATATGTCTATTTCTGGCAATTTTAAATAATTAATATATAACTGTATGACTCAGGAAGCTGAAAATAGCGGCTATCATACGGCCATTTGGGGATGACTCCCCATAAACAATCATTCCAGTGACGTCACGACGTGAGGTCATTATAATTCATCCAGGTGATATCTAAAGTCTAGTTATATTCTTTAATGCTTGTACAGTATGATACTGCACCTGGTTGGTGGTTCCAAGTCTGACAATTTCGTGAAAGTCAAATAGGGACTATGCCATAGAACCCCCAAAAGACGGCTCTTAAACCACCAGCCATAGTCTATCGAGTTATCTGGCTAAAATCCACCACTGTGCTGGGTGAAATCACAAACTCTATCCTGGTGCCATTCCCCAATATGTTGGTTAGTATAACCCCAGAACTAATCATCAACCAACAACCATTTATCAGTTATATCATTTTATATCTACACAAATATCCCCATATTTTGGGAGGTAAATTTCTATTAATGACTTTTGTCATATATCATCATCAACCAACAAGAGTTTTCAACAGACTTCAGCTGCTCCTGCTGCAAACGACTCACCGCCTCTGAAGGAGCATCAGCCTGAAAGGAGTGAGTTGGAACGCCACCATGGGGATGAGGCAACTTGGAGCCATGGTTAACACAGAAATGGGGAAAAAACACAGGGATCTATACGTAATTGTATATATTGTATATGGATCGTAAACTAGAAATAAGATGCCCCCAAATCCAGTGGGTAATGATGACTTTAGGAACATTTCCATTTGGGGGTACGACACATTTTCAGACATAATAAGAAACAACAATACAAACCTGCTCAACTGGGCGGTTGTCAGACCTTCAGCTACCAGTAAGTGGGTCTATTGACCACCTCCCCAGGAAACTCAACAAGCAACAATTGTTCCAGCAGTTGGACGCTTTTCGAACAAAACAGTAATCTCCCCTTCAAAAAATGACAACAGAGGTGAACAGAAGAGGAGTGAGACGTCCAACATGTTGAGCATCAACCAAACATCTCCAGCAACCGGTTGAAGCATCACTCAATCATCGGTTGATTCATTCCCACCTTTATGGTGGGTGGTGGGATAACTTACCGCAAGCCTGGCGATCAACCGCTGAGACTTCGCGGAGTTGTTGAAGCTGCTGCTCAAGTTGAAGAACGTGCTCCTCCTGGCAATTCGACAAACAAACATCTGAAAAGCCCTTAATATATTTTCAAATCAGATTTCAATATCAAACACCAGATACCATTTCAATATATTTCAATTCATTTCACATGAAAGTTGGCACTCTGCTGACCCTTCTTGAAGATCCCAACTGCGCGACCTCATCATAGGGTCCTTGGCAGCTAAGGCTTGTCGCAGCTCGTCCACAAGACCTGCAGTGCGTCTTAGCAGGATCTACTGACTGACATCTGCATTGATGGGGTGATATTCTAACTTAACCTAACTATATCTAACTTACATCTATATGTATATATATATATATTCATATTGAGGCAGCATTATATCCCAATTCTGTCTAATTTGTCTTGAATTCAGATTTTTTTTTCCCTATTTTTTCTCATATTTCTATCCCACCTGCACGCGGCATCTCCAGGGTGCTGTGCTCCAGCTCTTGCACCTAGCCCCAATGGACACTCTCACATGAACAAAAGAACCACATTTTGCTGTTCCAATTTCTGTAAATACAAAATTGGAAAAGCAATGGAACAGAAATTGGAACACATGAATCAAAATAAGACCTGACGTGAACGATCATGACGTTCAACCGCGACAAATAACTGGCTGCCCGAGGGCCAGACCCGTCTCCGCAGCCTTTCCACTTCGCCCTTGCGCTCAGGACGCCTGCAGAAGTCCTTCCACCCAACAATAACCAGCTTAAAAAATCTGAGAAACCAAGAAATCTTGGGTTTATTGGAGGAAATTGGAGGTTATGGACATGGAGACTTTATGCTTTTGCTGATTCCCTGCCGGTGCCCGCCTTTCCAATTCGACCCTCAGACGCTGAATGTCGCCCTTCTGCTGGTTGATCACGCGCCTGGAAGCTCTGGAGCTGCTCCGGCACCGGCTTCAACGGTGAGGAACAAACGGTTTTCATGGAGCGCAGCCAAACAGCAGTTTTTAAACCATCAACAAGTATCAAGAATCATCAAACTATCAAAATATTCGAAACTCATCCAGCCAATCATCGAAATCATCAAGCATCAACTGCAGCCATCTAGAATCCATCTAACATCCCATGGCTGAAATCCATGCCAGGCAGGCTCCAGTCCCTCGATGACGTTTTCCAGATTCCTCTCCTGTCCAGGTAAGTTGGGGCGTCACTTCCAAGGAACAGGAGATCATCAAAGCAATCATACACCCATATGATGATGGTTTATACCATTGATCCCAGCCATAAAACTGGTGAAAAAATTGGGGATGGTTGGACAGATTGCTTTATTAACATTCTCAACATTTGTAAAACCGGGGATGAACTTGGATGAGCCTCCTATCAGTGCGGCATGGGAATGCGCCTTCCGCGTTTGGAGCTTAGCTGCAGCTGCCTCAGCGATTGGAAATTGCGCCAGATGGCACTTTTTTTGGATATCCACATCCGAGGTCCACATTTTCGAAAAAAAGGCATGTATGTATGTAAATATATATATATATTCCCATAATATCCCATATATCATTTAATATCTATTCATAAATGTACATTAATATAGGAAGTGACCCCCCAGATATGTTTCTTGATCTACCTAGTTCGATGTGTTCAGCAAAGTCCTTTCCACATGACCTGCCAAGGTCCAGGCTGCCGGCGGGCCTTCCGGGCGCCTGCAGTTTGTCGATTTGGGACTCCCAACTCTAGAGGGTCATCACCTTTCCAACACATTGGCAAATAGAGTAACTCGCCCAATTCTACGTAGGCAAAAATAACGTAGTGTATATACAAATATATGTGTATATATGTATACACATGAACTTACATATGTGTCTATATGTGTCTATATGTGTATGTATATATATATATATGTATCCCCAATAGACATCACCATTTGTGCTTCTGGCTGACCCCATCTTTGGACCCCAGAGAGATCACCCATCTCCACCTGGGTGAAGCATCTCCAGCCAACTCAAGCTCCAAGATCTGAGGCGTCTGTGACGTTAGGAGATTTTGCTACGTTTTTTGCGTCTGTGGCTTTGGCTTTAATATGTTTCAACTATATATTAACAAACATTTATTTGCATAAAGACTTGGGAGTTTGAGCAACATTTGCTGCCATATCAAGAGGTAGGGCAAGTACGGTCGGTGTTAAACCATGAAAAAAAAGGGCTGCGCCACCGAAAATGTCAGGATAATCTAAGCTGCGTCCAAGGTACCAGCCAGGATGGGGATGCTAATGGGGGAGTTTCCAGCCAGCCAAAGTTAGATCATTGGAGGTGTGGGCAATGATTTGGGGACCCCTCTTCCAGCTACAATTAGACACCAGCACGGAAAACATTTCAACGCACAAACCACCCTCTGAGGAGTCCGGCACGAGTCTCTAGGCGTGAACTTCGGTGCTGCACCTAAGCAACGAAAATCCCAAAATCATCAAGATCTGCGCGCCCTCAGGTCTGAATTTTGGACAATTACCCATGAACTTCAATTTAATCAATCAAAGTGATATTCATCAACAAAATTAATGGGTACAGGATGTGGTTAGTCTTCGGCTGAGCCAAGACGCAATAAGAACGAGAATGCCATCAGTACAATATCGGATCAACCGAAGGTAGTAAAGGGCGAAAAGAAACTTGGACAAAGTCCAAGTACAGTAACAAATTTCTGCGAATTCGAGCTGCAATCCATCCCTTCACAATGGAACCCATGGAACCTCCCTTTCCTGGCCTGTTCTCGCTCGAATCGCAGTTCCAGGATTTGATGTTCTGCATCCAGCAGCCTGACGGAAAGTCCATCCGGTCACAACTGGGTCTGTTTGAGGATGGGGTATACCCACAATCAAAGCCATTTAATGGGGAACATGATAAATGAGATCCCTGAAGCAAACTGGAGTTGCTGCTTTCATCTGCTTTCTGGCTTTGGGTAGAAAACGCAATTTATCCAGAATCGGAAAATAGATCTACTTTTGGGTTGGAGTTGAAACCACCACCTCATCCTTTGTAACTTGCAATGTGGTACATTTGGTTCATGCCCCACTTGAAAACCATTTGGGCTCAACCGCCAATAATCCACTCAGCATTGGCCCCTCTGAAAATTATATGAAAGTCAGTTGGGATGATTATTCTCAATATATAGAAAAAACATGTTCCAAACCACCAGCCAGACTGGGATACATAACTCAACCAAACATGTCACTAGCGCAAGGGCAAAAATGATTGCTTGGTGGTGGATTGATCCCCACTTCTATTGTTTCAATCCCCTATTCTTCTTGGGAAGAAAGACCATGTTTCCATCTTGTATATATATATATATACATCCCCCACCTGAACCATTCAAAATACTCGCACCTTCTTCTGGCTGGTTAGGACATCTTCCCCAATAATGGGTTAGTTCATGTTAGTTCATAATCCCCTATATTCGCCAGTGAGTATCACCTCCAAGACATTCAGCCGTCAGGAGGGGTATGTTTTTTTTCCCCACTTGGAGGTTTCTGAAGTCATGGGGGTACCCGCATCCAAGTCATGGGTGACCACGACTTCATAGAGGTTAACCCATGGTGACTTATGCATCCATTGGTAAACATGGAATAAGTATAAATCTTCTGGTGACTTGGACAAAACATAAACTATAGTCTGAACCCCATGGTGACTTGGGGATTATCTCAAGACAAACCTCATAATATTTCAGGGTACCCCATCTTATGGAACCACCATCAGCGGTCATGGAAGTCCCAGGACGGCATCATCGCCACCTCTCTCCGCTCTGCTGCTCGTTGCGCCGGGAACTTTGCAACTCTTCTTCCAACCTGCGACAAGTGGCCACCTGGGACCTAACTGGCTGTCCAATATTGGGTAATAATTAATGGATACTCATGGATGTGTATATAAATATATATATATATACACATAATTTCTGGATATCAATGGATATGAATTATTGGTTGTGAATGGCTACTAATGGTACTTGAATGCTTAATAGATACTAATGGATGATTTCCAATGGGCATATATATATATATTTAAGAGGATGGTGTGTATATATATACATATAGACACATGATTGTCATATGTAAAGAGATACACAATAACCATGTGAGGTAAGTATATCCCTTCAATCATCAGTTTATCTTCTCGTTGATTGGGGACAGCATAAATTATCCATAGCGAATGACATACCACTTCACACCATTCATTGGACTTCCACCAGTAATATGCCGCTTAATGTGGTAAGCTCACCAGAAATGGACCGTAGAAACCATCCCCAATTAGAGGTTTATGGCATGGGGGATGGCATGGAATTTACCACATCTTACCACATTCATCATCCAAGACTCATCCCTGCATCATCCGGTAATCATTCGTTAATCATCCATCAAACAAAAAATGTGGTAAACATTGGTAAACTCAACAATGAATTATCCAACAATCACCGATCATCATCTAATCCAATCGGTGAGATCCGTCTTCCCTTCAAACCACCTGCGAAGCTGCAGGTTCAAGCGCATGTACTCCTGGCAGCTCGGCTGCTGAGAAACCCGACAAATTGGAGTTCCAAATTCTGGATGTGGGATGATGTGGGTATTTCCCATTACAACATGTCTTATACTTATAATGATTAATGAAACCATGAAACCTCCATTATAGATGATTTCCATTATACTTATAGATGATTTCCATGAAACCTCCATTTTGATGTGGATTTCTCAGCTTGCCATGACCAGGTATGTTTGATTAGCAAAGGGCATTGCCAACAATGACCAGCCACTGGGCTCCTCCTCCCGTTGTGCCCAATCGCCCTCACCTTACGCGTGCTGCACCCGCAGGAGAAAGGTTGGTGGTTAAAGGATCCGATATTCCATGTCTTCTAACAAGTTTTTCCTGTCAACCAATGAGCCAACCAAACCTACATCTCAAAATTGGAAGCATAGCAGGTTTGGCAAGGGATCCAATTTCCAGAGATAACCAAATACAATCGAGTGCTGAAATCAGGGCAAATCGCTTGCAGAAAAGTCGCCACCGCCCGGTGACCGCAGGGTCACAGCAATCCATCAAATCACAAGGGCATTGAACAATATAAAGTACCATCACAAAAAATGATTCGGAACTAGATTTCATGATAATCAATGTCCATCAATTCAATTCACAATTAGTTGCCATTGTGAGTGGGATTAAAAAGCAAGAATGAAAAACATTAATAATGCCATTGACCCCGTTGATTTTGAACAAACAATTGAGAAAGGCAACGCTGATAGTGAGATAATTACTGGATTAATGATTAGATATGTTTGATTAATTTCATTGGCTGCCATTCTTAACATGATAATCATTAGGGTCCACTAGTGTACCTATTATCTTCCCTATTATTTGCTTATTACTTTCCCTGTTATTAACCCCATTAATTGCTTACCAGTAGTGCCGCACAAGGCCGTGGCGGAAGTTTCAAACAGAAGAAACCTATAGGAAGGGTTGGTTGTTGTGACACACGGATGGCAGAGCGAATCCACTGATGGACCGAAAGGTGGTTGGAGTTGTGCTTTTGGAGTGGTTGCAATGGTTGCAGCGGTCACCTCACTCACAGCTCCTGGATGTAGTGCGGTGTGGCGCAGTAGCTGTAGTTGTAGTCGTACTTGTAGTGTAGTTGAAGCAGTTGAAGTTGTAGCTGTATTAGTAGTGGTAGTTGTAGTGTGGTGTAATTAGTGTAGTGCAATGTAGTGTATAGTGTACTGTGTGTTGTGTACTGTAGTGTAGTATAGTGTGGTGTAGTCTATTGTCGAAGGAAGTTTAGAAGTGAAACTTCCGACAATATGGACAGTTGAAAAGCAGAGGTGAGACGAGTCAGAAGAGACAAGATCAGAAGACAGAAGAGGTAGATGCGCGAAAAGATAGGAAAGTCGCGATTCACTGTGTTTTTCCAATGATTTGTGGCTCCGGAGGGTCAAAAAGTAGGCTCGCTAAAGCGGCGGGTGCGGAGCCAGCTGGCCAGATGAGACATGAAAAAGTGCACGCCGTTGTGGCGCGAAGCACATTTCCAAGTCAAAATGGACAAAACACTAGAGGATCGGACCGCTTTTGGAAGTTGAGATGTCGAAAAAGTGCACGCCGTTGTGGCGCGAAGCACATTTTGAAGTCAAAATGTGCAAAACACACCATGGTCGGACCACTTTTGGAAGTTGCGATGTCGAAAAAGTGCACGCCGTTGTGGCGCGAAGCACATTTTGAAGTCAAAATGTGCAAAACACACCATGGTCGGACCACTTTTGGAAGTTGCGATGTCAAAAAAGTGCACGCCGTTGTGGCGCGAAGCACATATTGAAGTCAAAATGTACAAAACACACCAATGTCGGACCACTTTTGGAAGTTCCGATGTCGAAAAAGTGCACGCCGTTGTGGCGCGAAGCACATTTCCAAGTAAAAAGTGTTAAAAACTGACGGTCTCGGACCACTTTTGGAGGTTCAGATGTCGAAAAAGTGCACGCCGTTGTGGCGCGAAGCACATTTCGAAGTGAAAAGTGTAAAAAACTGTGGGTTTTGAGCCTTTTTTGACGTGAAGATGTCGAAAAAGTAGACACTGATTAACTTAACTAACTTGACTAACTTAACTAACTTCATTAACTTAACTACCCTAACTTCGACGACAACAGCAACAGCAACAACAACAACGACAACAACAACAACAACAACAACACCAACACCAACCACAACAACTACAACTACAACTACAACAACTACAACTACAACTACACAACAACTACAACTACAACTAGAACTACAACTACAACAACTACAACAACTACAACAGCAACAACAACAACAACAGCAACAACAACTACAACTACAACTACACAACAACTACGACTAGAACTACAACTAGAACAACTACAGCTACAACAACAACAACAGCAACAACAACAGCAACAACAACAACAACAACAACTACAACAACAACAACAACAACTACTACTACTACAACTACAACTACACTACACAACAACTACAACCACACAACAACTACAGCTACAACAACAACAACAACTACAACTACAACTACAACTACTACAACTACAAAACAACTACAGCTACAACTATATGACTGCAACTACACTACGCTAATTACATTACACCACAACTACAAATCCACTACGCTACAACTACAACTACAGTTGCAGTACATCACACTACATCCAGCAGTTGTGGGTGAGGTGACCACTGCAACCATTGCAACCACTCCAGCAACACAACTCCAACCACCTTTCGGTCAATCAGTGGCTTCGATCTGCCATCCCTGATTCACAACAACCAACATCTCCTATAGGTTTCCTATTTTTGAAACTTCCGCCACCGCCTTGTGCGGTACTACTGGTAGTGTAGTGTCAAGTAGTGTTAAGAGTTGCGTTGGCAGGCAACCATTGGAAAATCAAAAATAGTTTTTTTGCAAGGTTTGTAGCGAGCGGAGGCTCAATCAAATAGTAACATTTCAGAAGAGCAAGCGGATAGCAAGAAAATAGCGAGCGAATAGTGATTTTTCCGAGGAAAATTGGAAATTTCGCATTTTTTCTTTAATCCCGAACGATCCGAGCAAGGAAAATTAGTACCTTTATTGGGAAAATTGCTTTTCGCTCGCTATTCGCTTGCTTTTGCGTATCGGCGTATCAAATTCAAACAGGAAAATAGCGAGCGAATAGTGATTTGTCCGAGGAAAATTGCATTTTTTGATTTTTTCATTAACCCCGAACGTTTCGAGCAAGGAAAATTAGCACCTTTACCGGGAAAATTGCTTTTCGCTCGCTATTTTTTTGCTATTCGATTGCTTTCGGTTTGCTTTTCGCTTGCTCCTCTCAAGGCCACCAAAATGTGCAATTGCTATTTGCTCGCTTCAAAATCACTCCAGAATTGCTAAAAAAACTATTTTGACCCTACCCAATGGTTGCCTGACACGCAACTCTTAAAAGTAGTGTAGTTGTAGTTGTAGCTGTCGTGTAGTGAAATTAGTGTAGCGTAGTGTAATGTAATGTAGTGTAGTTGTAGTTAGAGTTGTAGCTGTATTTGTAGTAGTAAGAGTTGTAGTTGCAATGTAATTAGTGTAGTGTACTGTAATTAGCGTAGTGGAGTGTAATTAGCGTAGTGTAATGTAATCAGTGTAGTGTAACGTAGCGTAGTGTTTTGTACATGTAGTTGCATTTGTAGTTGTAGTCGTAGTTGTCTACCTATCTAGCTGTCTATCTGTAAGCTTGAAAACGCAGCAATTCCTGCGAGACTTCCTCAATTTTTGAACTTGACAACATCAAAAACGAGACAATTCTGCGAGACTTCCTCAATTTTTGAACTTGACAACATCAAAGACGAAACAATTCTTCGAGACTTCCTCAATTTTCGGAGTTGACAACATCAGAAAGGAAACAATTCTGCGAGACTTCCTTCAAACATGGAAAGTTGAGTGCAAATCTTGAGGCCTCGTACCATTGCGTTTTGCAAGTTTTCCAGTCCATCAAGTCCATCTGTCTAAACTACTGCGCCTGCCACGAAAAAGTGATGCCAGGTCATACCAAGTGCTGCACCTATCACGCAAAATCATCGCAGCAAACCTGAAGATCGGAGGCTCCAAAATGCAACACCTCTCAGGAAATCAGTGCCCGGACCTCCTAACAGCTCTGATGAACATGTTTCTTGTAATTACTGCGCCTGCCACGGAAAATGCATCTTTCCAGATCCTCTTCAAATGTCCCACGCCTGCCATCGTTTTTGGAAATGTTACAAAACCCTCACGTTTTGCTCACTCTTGACAAGATGCACAATCCTTTGCGCCTGCCATGCGAAACGACATCTGAATGTCCAAGAGTGGTCCGAACATGTAGTGCTTTGTACATTTTGACTTCGAAATGTGCTTCTTGCCACAACGGCGTGCACTTTTCGACATCTCAACTTCCAAAAGTGGTCCGAAGCTGAAGTGTGTTTTGCACATTTTGACTTCGAAATGTGCTTTGCGCCACAACGGCGTGCAATTTTGCATCTCTCATCTGCCCAGCGGGCTCCGCACCCGCCGCTTTAGCGAGCCTAGTTTTCGACCCTCCGGAGCCACAAATCATTGGAAAACCAGTGTTTCGCGACTTTCCCACCTTTTCGGGCACCTCTATCTCTTTCCTCTGAGACTTTCTCTTTTTGGATCTTCTTTCTTCTTCTCTTCTCTGACTCTTCCCATCTCTGCTTTTCATCTGTCCATATTGTTGGAAGTTTGACTTCTAAACTTCCTTCAATTATTTCCCTATAGTTTAGATCTCTTATTTCCATATAATTTTCCTTGATATTTCGCCTATTGTTTGCCTCTTGTTCCTGTATCATTTCCGGAAATTTACGATGTTATTTCGCTATCATTTTTCTTATTGTTTCCCTATTATGTTCCCCATTATTTTCCGTAGTATTGTCCTTATTATTTGGCATATATATTTTTTGTGCGTATGGTTTCCTATGATCTACCATGTTATTTCTTTATTATTTTCCCTATGTTTTCGTATTATTTTCCTATTGTTTTTCCTTAATATGTTCCCTATTACTTTCCCTTTTTTTCCCCTATTGTTTCCCTTGGTTTTGCTTATTATTGTGATATTGTGTCTTCTATTTCCCAAGAATATGCACTCTTCTTTCAGTATTATTTCCCTAGTATTTCCCTATTATTTTCCATTATATTTTCCTTGCTATTTCCCCGTTATTTTCGCAATTTCCCTTATTATGTTCCCTATCATTGTCCGATGATTCTCCCTGGTATTTCCCTATTTATTCTCACTATTGTGCGAACAAAGGGTACAGGGTCTCGGGTGGCAAACGCACAGCTCAAAGCCGCATGTTGTGCACTCCTTGATGGTAGCGGTGCCCGGCGAAGGGAGCAAAGGGCACACGGTCTCGGTTGGCAAAGGCACAGATGGAAGCCGCACGCCGGGCACTCCATGGCCCATCTTTTCGCGCCTGGATAGCACCAGCACAAGTGCTCTCCGCATTTGGAGCACTCCTTGATAGATCACAAAGTGGAAGTGATGGCCTGTGTTCGGATGAACTTCGGCCAGAGGCAGTCTCCAATTGGCGCCCAATGGTCTTAGACCAACTACTGCATATGGAGAAATCATTCATCACCGCGATCTTTCTACAAGCATATCATTTTTTTGGCATGATATACCATGGGAGGTCCAAGTTTGGGGAAATAGAACATCCTTTATTGGGGTTGATTATTGCTTAGATTGAAAATTTATATCCCTATATATCCCTATTTAGGAGGATGTATATATATATATATGATATCGAAGGTTAGAGTGGAAGTTTGGAAGACAATATGGACAGATGAAAAGCAGAGGTGGTAAGAGTCAAAGAAGAGAAGAGAAGAGAAGAAGAAAGCAGATCAAAAAGAGAAAGTCTCAGAAGAAAGAGATAGAGGTGCCCGAAAAGGTGGGAAAGTCGCGAAACACTCTGGTTTTCCAATGATTTGTGGCTCCGGAGGGTCGAAAACTAGGCTCGCTGAAGCGGCGGGTGCGGAGCCCGCTGGGCAGATGAAAGATGAAAAATTGCACGCCGTTGTGGCGCGAAGCGCATTTCGAAGTCAAAATGCGCAAAACACACTTCAGCTTCGGACCACTTTTGGAAGTTGAGATGTCGAAAAAGTGCACGCCGTTGTGGTGCGAAGCACATTTCGAAGTCAAAATGTACAAAACACTGCATGTTCGGACCACTTTTGGAAGTTGCGATGTCGAAAAAGTGCACGCCGTTGTGGCGCGAAGCACATTTCGAAGTCAAAATGTACAAAGCACACTTCAGCTTCGGACGACTTTTGGAAGCTGAGATGTCGAAAAAGTGCACGCCATTGTGGCGCGAAGCACATTTCGAAGTCAAAATGTACAAAGCACTACATGTTCGGACCACTCTTGGACATTCAGATGTCGTTTCGCGTGGCAGGCGCAAGGGATTGTGCATCTTGTCAAAAGTGAGCAAAACGTGAGGGTTTTGTAACATTTCCAAAAACGATGGCAGGCGTGGGACATTTGAAGAGGATCTGGAAAGATGCATTTTCCGTGGCAGGCGCAGTAATTACAAGAAACATGTTCATCAGAGCTGTTAGGAGGTCCGGGCACTGATTTCCTGAGAGGTGTTGCATTTTGGAGCCTCCGATCTTCAGGTTTGCTGAGATGATTTTGCGTGATAGGTGCAGCACTTGGTATGACCTGGCATCACTTTTTCGTTGCAGGCGCAGTAGTTTAGACAGATGGACTGGAAAATCGCAAAACGTAATGGTACGAGACCGTCAGCTCTGCGCTCAACTTTCCATGTTTGAAGGAAGTCTCGCAGAATTGCTTCGTTTTCAAGCTTGCAGATAGATAGATAGATAGACAGACAGACAGATAAATGGATAGGTAGGTAGGTAGGTAGATAGTCAGAGAAAGAGAGAGAAAGAGAGAGAAAGAGAGAGAAAGAGAGGAGACCTCAACCACCTTTCGGTCCATCAGTGGCTTCGCTCTGCCATCCGTGATTCACAACAACCAACCTCTCCTATAGGTTTCCAATTTCTGAAACTTCCGCCACCGCCTTGTGCGGTACTACTGGTATATATATATATATATAAATATATTTATTTATTTATATATATATATAAATACATACATATACACGTATAGAGACAGAGAGAGAGAGAGAGAGAGAAAGCCCCCAAATGGCAGGTTGAGGGATGGTCTAAAATGGGATCACTGGACATACCAAACGTCTTCAAATCCACCCAGCTTGGCCCTTGCCTAAGATGTGTTGATGGGCCGTGAAGTTGGCCAACTGCTTTATAGCTGGCTATAAACAACTGATTGTCCTAAATGTAGTGCTGCTGGTAGCTGGAGCAATACATTAGCTAACATGTTCATCATTAGCCAGCTCAACCAGGTACTAATCAGTTAACTAATCCCATGACCCATCTACACGTGACGAGGGAAACAAATATGGAATAACACATGACTTCCCATGGCGTATTGAGGGCACTTGACAGCTACGAAAATGATGATCATGAAGAAGACAGGGTCTCTGGAAAAGCACATGAGAAAAAGAATCAGAAAACTGCCACAAGGAAACACAAGCAACCACGCCCGATACCCAAGGACTATTACCGATTGGAAGGCTGGTTGGTGTTGACTGTAGAAAAAGGAACTCTAAAAAAGCAAGTTACGTTTTATAGACAATCACAAGAATAAACTATGACCTTTCAGCTCTCACAAATCAAAACAAAACCAGCATCTCCCAGAACCTGCTTTCACAATGAACCACCACGTAAGCTTTTGAAAGGTCTCTTACGAGAGCTTCGCTTTTTACCAACTCTGGCTGGCATTCTCAGGAGGAAGTCTCGCACGAATGCGCAACAGATTCCATTTTTGTGGACCAACAGGTTGATAGGTGGAAGCATCTCTAAAAAGTTAAGACTCAGGGACAAAACATTGTATTTCATGAATATTTCAGGTACACCAATTTTATGGTACAATATGGTACGATATTTGAACCATACCGATATTGTTTCGTCTGAAAATCATGGGGAAACACTAACATCCAGTGAATCCAGTGGTAGATCATTGTTTGTCCAAAAAATATTGCCACCTTGGACATGGCAAGTCCTCTGCGTGACGTCGCTAAAAGCCAAGCGGAAAACACTTGCAAGCCCCTCTGCCCTCTATCACACAAAATTCCGCAGAAGAGGATCCATGATATCACAGAATCGCGTCATATGGAAATCTCCAGACCGAAAAAGTCCAAAATTGTCGATTTATAGATGATTTTCCCAGCTATAAACCTTCATTGACAGGGGATTTTCATTGCCATGTTTGACTACCGAAGGGTAATTTAGAGATTCTTCGCTAGGTCCTTCTGGGGCTTCTAACATCTTACACTGGGACCTTCCTGATGGCCAGTCACAAGCCCGAGTGCCCATGGTGATTACATCACACCCCTATCATTAACACAAACAGCTTTACCAAGAAATGCTACATTTTTTTTTACAACATATTGCAACAACAGAACTTTGTACTGTACCAAACGCCATCAAAAATCATCAAAAGACCCGTCAACAACTTTCATCAAAGATACATGATGGTGCCCCCCAGTTATAAGTTGGTTTATCAACCCCATGAATATTCATTCATTCATCATATCTACCATTAAACCATAGATAAACATAGATCAACCATCAGCCACTTTTCCACCATTTTCCCAACCATTTTCATTCACTCCAGGCGGACCAGGCGCCCAGGCCGGCGGCTTGTCTGGCCCGTCGGAGGTCGAAGACCAGCTCAGAAATGCTGCGCTCCTTCTCCTGAAGCACTTGTAGATTCCGCAACGATGGGAGGCCTCCCCATTATATACTCCGTGTTCCAAAAGACACCATGTCGGCCTACAGGTCATGGGCAATACTGAAATATCTTCCACCTTCCAGCTATCCTTTGATGCTAAAACCACAAATGGGGCTCGCAATTACTTGTGACACTATCCATGTTTGAATTGCATTATACATCAATAAACCTAATATTTGAATATCACAAGGCTTCTGGGCATTGATCCTAATTCTTTGTTTGGTGACAAATCTTGGCTGTTCAAAACCCTGGCATCTGGTGAACATCAAGCTGGAATAGCTGGTGTGGATGTCCAGTTTAATGGCTGATTCCAGGCAGAGGCAACGGAAAACCTCACAACCGCTGTCCTCCAATTCCATCTGTTGTTGTCTAACGCGGTGCTGTTCCTGTGGCCCACTGGTACAGGAAACCCATATGCTCAGGACATTTCCATGGCTGGCAAAACCTTAGATTATACATGATTTCACCATTTGCATCCATTTGCAGTTTCAAGAAGCCACCACTAAGATATCCAACCAAAGTTTTCCTCTGTCGTTTCCCTCACATGGGTAAATGCCCACATTTGGCACCCCTACATGGGGTGGTTCAGTGAGGAAAGAACATTACCAGCCTGTATGCAGCTCCCTCGGCGCAGGGTACCAAATATCTTCAGAAATGAATCCCCAACATCGACCACTTAGATTTGTCCAAAAAAGGTGCAAACCAGCACAACAAGGTACAATTTTTCATGAGCCACTGGTTGGTGGTGTACCTACCCCTCTGAAAAATATGAGTTCGTCAGTTGGGATGATGAAATTCCCAATATATGGAAAAATAAAAAATGTTCCAAACTACCAACCAGGCCATTAATGATAAACCATGCTTTGGATTTTGGGGGTGCTCCATGTTTGGACAAACCTCATAGATCCGACGGAACCCAGACTTGCCCCAAGGCCTTCTCCAGCTGTTGTCGGACGTCCACCTGGCATCCATTTTTTGGAAGTATGGGCCCTACCCCAATCCCCCCGTTCCAACAAGATCTATAAAAAACACACATCTGAGGTTTCAATGGGCATTTTGGAATGGATGGTCCATTCTTAAGCCAACATTCATTGTCCACCTCCCCTCTCCGACCTCCAAGCGCCGCTTGTAAGTCTCCAGCTCTGATTCCAGCGAATAGATCTTATCCCGGAGCTGGCAGCATGGGCTTCAAGGCCGGACATGTGTACCATCCACATCTGGCTGGATTTTATCAGCTGTAGAAGAGCTGAACATATCGATTAAAATTGCATATGCTCACATCATCCCCAAAACGGAGGTGGTGAACACATCCTCCAATTTGCCACTAAAGAAACTGCAGGGTGAAGTTCTCCATGCTTCATCCCCAGGTCAGCCGCTATCCATTACCATTTGGAGTTGAGCTATCAAGGCTATGAAGATGGTACAACATGGTACAACTATCGACAAGACATTCAGGAACTATCCATTCAACAGTTTTTGAGCCATATCAATTCAACAAGGTTTCTCCAGCCCCAAAACTGCGCCTCTCTGGTGCCTTTCACTTCCAACTTCAGTTCCTATGTGGTCGAAGGGGGGCACGACTTCAGGATGGGAGACATTAACGCATCTGGATCATCTCGGATTCCTTAAGCTGAATTTATACCAATTCCAGCAAACTAACATTTCCAACATCACCATTGACAATACGTAAATTTGCTATGGATGGGCCATTTTAGCTATAGCTGTATTGGATTACCAGAGGGTATATTATATCCCTTGATGGCCTCCCGAACATCATCAAAACATATCAAAACCATTGAGACAAAATGCGAAACCGCTCATGAGTTTTTTGTACTTCACAAACCTGAACAAAAGGGTAGAAGAGGTTCTTTATGAGTTTGAGGCGATTCCCAAAACCACATAAACCATAAAGGAATAACCATCTTCATTTTTTGTACTTCCCATAGCTGTGAGGTTCCCATAACCACATTCCCATAGCCACTAACCATCTTCTACAGGGAACCACGGTGGCTCTACTGTCAGACCGAATGTGCCCAACGCGCCCAACGTCCTTCACCAGCGGAGGCGCTTGCTCGCCAATGGACAGCAAGACATGGAGAGGCCTGCTTAGGGCTTAGGATGTTCGTCCCAGTTGGTAGCTGGTCAACAGCCATAAGTTGTAATTGCATGTAAATGCCGTAAATGATGTGTTCCCATTTATAAGTGGGCTATGTATGGCTATGTAAATTATAATCCTAGTGCTAACCGGCTGCTGCATATCTCACAATTGAGATTTCAGCAGTCTACTTGTCCCTAGAAGACTGTGATGAGGGTCTGATGTGATCATGCAGCAACATGGTCAACCCCATATTAACCCCCGCAGAAGGCTCAAATATCTCAGTTAGAGATTCCGTCCACCTTTCCCCGTCATGACGAAACTTGAATAACCCATTTGAAGTTGAAGCGTTCGTTGAACATCCTGGGAACTCAAAAAGTGAAACTTATTTCTAGACTATTTGGCTTTCCTCAAACATTGCTTCAAACATAGAAGTACCCCGTTCACCAACCACTCACCAAGCAACACTTCCAACCAGAGCTGGGACCAGCTGCCTGGGGTTCTCCTCCTGTCGCTGGTGCTCCTCCCGAGGATTGCAGACAGCAGTTCTATGCTACTTATCTTGGGACCGAATACTTGGCCAAATCATTTCCAATCCATGATACTTGTCCCAGTCTGAAATTGGGGGAAACCATATTTTTCTAGGTTGTTCTACCTATATCCCCATAGTTGTTCTACCTTGGCTCCTTTAGAACTTTAGATCCTAGGATTCGCTGAGATTCACTGGGATCCACGTGCGATCCCAGCTTCACAAACTCTCCATGTCACCATGTCACTAGCTTCATGGTACTGCAGACTACCAGCTCACATCAAATATTTTCGATTAAGTTTACTTTGGAATTGATAAGCAATCCCAGCATGGTTTCTAAGCAGCAAGTCGACTCTTATCCGGGTAACAACTAGAATTCCCCTCCAAAAGTCGACTTTTACCCAGCTTAAACACCCCCTTCAGCCACTCCTCGCTACGCAGAGCTTCCAACTCGCGTTCCAGACAGGCACGGTCCTGTGCCACGACTGCAGGAAATGTGTGATTTTGATGGGGGTTGGTGGCTGGTTCTTATTCGTCTTTGATGACAAGAAAAGGGGGAGGATGAGGATGAGGATGAGGATAAGGATGATGAAGAAGATCATGACGAATAATGTTTATCAAAATTATGATGATGGATGATGGATGACAAATGACAAATGACAAGAGATGATCAACGGAGACACATGGACGAACAAATTCAATGACATGACATTGGCTAAAGTGACATGAAATAAAACAAATCACAAATGAAGCGAGCCCCGAATTATTTGAACTCCCAAAGTGACCTCTTGCGACTGGAAGAGCTGCGCCCTTGGTGGACCCCAAGACTGATGGGGGAGCGAGGGTCAGTGAGCCAGAGCCTTGGCTCCATGTGTGACCTCTTAGGCTTTGAAGATGTGGCTTGGGGGTGGGAAACTGACGGAAATCGACTTTTTTCCCGAATGCGTAGCAAGGGTTCCCGTTTCACTCTGGGGGTCTGGGGGCTGAGGGTGTGTTCGCTCGACGTTGCGTTCACGGTCGCAACCGTTCGCAACCGTCCGTACGAACTCCGTATGGCCGTGCCTATGGGAAGTTCTGCAGAGGTGGTCATTTTTGGAGGTTTCCAATGTGTCGTTGCTTCGTTTCGCGTGGCAGGCGTGGCACTTTGTGACATTCAGACGTGTTTTGCAACGTGTCGAAAGTCGTTTTGCATGGCAGGCGCAATACTTTTGCGAGGTTTTCAAAAGATGTGTTGCAGTTTTCGTGGCAGGCGCAGCACTTTGGACGTGTCCATCGTCATTTTTCGTGGCAGGCGCAGCACTTTAGACGTATCATGTTGCGTGTTTTTTGCAAATCGCATTGGCAGGGCTGCGTCAAGTGGCGACAAGGTGCAAATTTCGTGGCAGGCGTGGCATTTTGTGCGATGTGTTGAAAATCGACGGAAGCCTCGCACGAAACATCGATTTTGAGGTAGCAAATTTTCCGGTTCTAAGGAAAACTCGTCGGAAAACGTCGATTTTGAAGCTACAAAGTGTGAAAATTGGAGGAAGTCTCGCACGAAATGCTTGTTTTGGTGCTCCCACGTGTCTCGTCTCGAGTCTCTGGTTTTCCCGTGGCTTCGCCGTGTCTTTGGGGGAAGCTGCAAAACCTGTCCTTTTGTCATGTTGCCAACTGTGAAAATTGCCGGAAGTCTCGTACGAAATGCTGGTTTTTCTGCATCCACGTGTCTTGTCTCGAGTCGCTGGTTTTCCTGTGGCGTCGCCGTGTCTATGGGGGAAGCTGGAAAACCTCTCCTATTCGAATGTGTCCAAGCAAGTTGTCATGTCGTTTTGCGTGGCAGGCGTGGCACTTTGTGACATTCCAACCTGTTTGATAATGTGTCGCAATTGTCAAAATTGGAGGATGTCTCGTACGAAACGCTGGTTTTTCTGCATCCACGTGTCTTGTCTCGAGTCGCTGGTTTTCCTGTGGCGTCGCCGTGTCTATGGGGGAAGCTGGAAAACATCTCCTATTCGAATGTGTCCAAGCAGGTTGTCATGTCGTTTTGCGTGGCAGGCGTGGCACTTTGTGACATTCCAACCTGTTTCATAAGTTTGTCGAAAATATCAAAATTGGAGGAAGTCTCGCACAAAATGTTCGTTTTGGTGCTCCCACGTGTCTCGTCTCGAGTCTCTGGTTTTCCTGTGGCGTCGCCGTGTCTATGGGGGAAGCTCCGCACTCCACACTCTACACTTTACACTCCACAATTTACACTTTAGACTCCACACTCTACACTTTACACTCCACACTCTACACTTTGCACTTTACACTCCTCACTCCTCACCTGAGACTTTACACTCCACACTCCACAGTTTACACTACACTCTACACTTTCCACTCCTCCCTCCTCACTCTACACTTTACACTCCACACTTTACACTTTGCACTACACACTCCTTACTTTACACTCCACACTTCACACTCTACACTTTCCACTCCACACTCCACACTTTACACTCCACACTTTACACTCCTCACTCCACACTTTACATTGTCGCTTTACACTCTACACTCCACACTCTACACTTTACACTACACTCCACGCTTTAAATTTCACACTCCACACTCCACACTCTACACACCACACTTTACACTTTCCACTCCACATTTCACACTCCACACTCTACACTTTACACTCCACACTTTACACTTTACACTCCTCACTCCCCACTTTACACTCCACACTCCACACTCTACACTTTCCACTCCACACTCCGCACTCCACACTCCACACTTTACTGTACACTCCACACTCCACACTTTATACTTTACACTCCTCACTCCACACTTTACGCTCCTCACTTTACACTCCACACTCCACACTCTACACACCACACTCTACACTTTCCACTCCAGACTCCACACTCTACACTTTACGCTCCACACTCTACACTTTACACTCCACACTTTACACTCCACACTCCTTACTTTACACCCCACACTTCACACTCTACACTTTCCACTCCACACTCCACACTTTACACTCCACACTTTACACTCCTCACTCCACACCTTACACTCGTTGCTTTACACTCTACACTCCACACTCTACACTTTACACTCTACACTTTACACTCTACACTCTACACTCCACACTCTACACTTTACACTACACTCCACGCTTTACATTTCACACTCCACACTCCACATTCCACACTCCACACACCACACTTTACACTTTCCACTCCACATTTCACACTCCACACTCTACACTTTACACTCCACACTCCACACTCCTCGCTCCACACTCTACACTCCCCACTTTACACTCCACACTCTACACTTTCCACTCCACACTCCGCACTCCACACTCCACACTTTACTGTACGCTCCACACTCCACACTTTATACTTTACACTCCTCACTCCACACTCCACACTTCACACTCCTCACTTTACACTCCACACTCCACACTCTACACACCACACTCTACACTTTCCACTCCAGACTCCACACTCTACACTTTACGCTCCACACTCCACACTTTACACTCCACACTTTACACTCCACACTCCACACTTTACACTCCTCACTCCACACTTTACACTCCACACTCCACACTTTACACTCCACACTCCTCACTCCACACTTTACACTCCACACTTTCCACTCCACACTCCACACTTTACACTCCACACTCCACACTTTACACTCCACACTCCACACTTTACACTCCACGCTTTACACTCCTCACTCCACACTGTACACTGAACACTTTACACTCCACACTCCACACTCTAGACTTTACACTCCACACTTTACACTCCACACTCCACACTTTACACTCTACACTAAACACTCTACTCTCCACACTCTACACTTTACACTCCACGCTTTCCACTTTACACTCCTCAGTCCACACTACACTCCACACTTTACACTCCACACTCTACACTTTACACTCCACACTCCACACTCTACACTCCACACTTTACACTCCACACTCCACACTCTACGCACCACACTCTACACTTTCCACTCCACACTCCACACGCTACACTCTACACTCCACACTCTACACTTTACACTCTACTCTTTACACTCTACACTTCACACTCTACAATTTACAAACTTCACACTCCTCACTTTACACTCCTCTTTTTACACTCCACACTTCTCACTCCACACTTTACACTCCTCACTTTACACTCCACACTCCACATTCCACACTTTGCACTTTACACTCCTCACTCCACACTCTACACTCCACACTCCACACTCTACACTCCACACTCTACACTTTACACTCCATACTCCACACTCTACACTTTACACTCCGCATTCTACACTTTACACACTTTACACTCCCCACTCTACACTTTACACTCCACACTCCTTACTTTACCCTCTACACTTTCCACTCCACACTGCAGACTGGTAACAAGGGAAACATGTACAAGACTGTTCAAATAAACTATTGCAGAAAGGTATTGTGCGTGACTGCAAAACCATGTGTTTTGACATCTGTACCATTAACATACGTGTGAGCATTCGGGTTCGTGGGCTTCATCTTGTTTTCTAAAGGACATAGAGGACAATCAGCCATAAGCTAGGGAATTTCCATTGCCAGGTTTGACAAATAGACAGTGAACCTTCCATCATGGACTACACATGGTGTGCTTTACCACACAAAGATCCTCGTATGTTAATCTGGCTGACCTGATCTGACCTCTCACTTGATGCACGGCTATTTCATGGTCAACTTTTGACCAAGAAAAACCAGTGATGTTTGCAGGATGCCCTAGCCAATCTGAGGAAGCAACTGAAGCTGGTCCACTTTCCGTCGATGTCTCGCCTGAAACCAGGCTTCAAACCGTCATCTTCAGGTATGGAACCTGAAAACTCTCTGAATCCATCAACTTGCTCTACTTGAAGAATTTACATTACCCCCAAAAAAATCCAAATCGCATTGTTTCTCATCATTTTCCGTATTAATATTGCTGTCATTGAGGGGTATAATTCATTTTCAGAAACACCCAATTTGCCACGCTGGAATCTGTCGAATCCCCACCTCCACTGCTCCTTCATGGGCACGCCGTTCCTGGACTTTTGATCGTCATCACCAGACGGCCGAACAAATTAACAAATTTGATGATGATTTACCCTAGGGTAAACTTGCATGGATGTGGAACCCCATGGTTTCCCGTTCGGAAAAGAATCTACACATGGTGGGTAAACACCACACCTAGATTAGTTTGCAGAAAGGTACCTGGTTATGACCGGTAAACCATCAAACATGTGGATATGATGGATTAGTGATGGTTGGTTAGTGATTATTTCAGCTAGTGGGATATTATCAAGCTACAATTCTGAACTACCTAATGACGCAAACTAGTACCAGGAGCTACCTGGTTTTCAAATTGGATGATGATTGTACAAATACCTATGACACCAAGTAATATAACCTGTTATAGGTATCAACCACTGGGGGTCTGGAGCACTGCTGATCCGAGCTGAAGTCAATGCGGCTTGTTGGATCACTATCAGTGCGTTCCGTGCGGTTCCAATCGGAACGCATGTGGCACTGCTACATGGAGAGCTTCTCCCATCCTACTGACAGTGGTGCAAGATGTAGTTACAACAGCATGAAACGATCTTGGTCACTGGCTTCGTTCAAGTCAACACTGGCAGAAAACCAGGGTTTCTCCTACCTGTAAATTCCAAGGGAATTTCTTTTGATGCCGTACAGCCAACAAAAACGTCACTCTTTTCAAATTGCCCTACAAACCGATACATAATTTTTTCATATTTTTTCTCCTCAATCCGAACCGCTTCTGATCACGCAATCTTCCAAGGCGTATCAAGAAAACCGGTGTTGAACATACATGGATGGGTCTGAAAATAGGTTATCTCCCCAAAATTGCTGTTTCATAGCGACAATGGTGCTAAACCACTAGGTTTCAGTTTTTTGCCATAATGTGCAAACAAATCCACATATCACTCAGGTATGGTTTACCACAATGAAATTCACCACACCAAATCTTCGCCCACCTGAGAGGGGCTGCGGCTTTGTGCTTTGGGCAAGGGCTCCAAGGCCTGGTGAATTCGGTGATGAAACATGCCTTCCCTGTCAAAACTGGTGGTTTCACCATCAAACCTGGACGGAAATGTGTGTTTAACCAGCAACTTGGAGAAACATGCGACTGAAACCGGGAGAGGATTGAAATTGATGTGAAAGGTGCAAATGTTCTTCACATTTTCACTCAAGAAGTGTGGCAACAACACTTGGTTCTTAGAACCTCTGCATGTGCAGAACCATCTTTCCAAGCGATTCTTTTTGCATCGCTGCGCACCCCACGTATCATCGATCGAATTAAACTGCAGAAATCTTTGGGTCGACCGCCGTGAAATCCTATCTGGATGCGGCCGAAAGCATCTGCGACTGGGCCAGCAGGATTCACATGAGATCTTTACATATCTTCACTGGCATCTTTCCGTTGAACGTATAAAAAAGTGGCAAAACATGGCAAAACTCTTGCGCATGTATTCCCAGTGGTACCACTAGTTCCGACATGTTCTGAAAACTCAATGTCATCACAATTGATCAACCATTTACCATCCATGTTGCCATATTTGTTCGAAAACTAGCCGCTGTCCCCACGGGTCGCTTGACTCATTCGGTGCCCTGCAGGCCCAACAGCATTGTGGCGTAGCCGAAGAGCGAGTGCGGCGAGCCGCGGTTGTTCGGCGATGTGCCGGGCTCAGCCTGGCGGGAAAAGGGGCTAGCTGTCGGAACATGGGGTATATGGCTATGGGTCAATACCTATTTTCATAGCATTTTTAGTGGGATGAACATCCATTTTAACCCAGCTATTTTGATGTTCACCAGGGGTACAAGGTTTTGACACACTGCCATATTTAAATGGTGACAATTGGGGAATAAAACGGGATATCCATTTGCTAAATCAAAGTGCAAATTTCGTCCGGAAAACGGTGATGAACCAATGGGTTTGGAAGGTAGTTTTTTTGACAAACCCGTATCATTTGCAAGAACAGTGGAAATTTTGGAGAGAAATCATGGAAACTACAAAAACAATGGATGGCACCACTTTGGGGTGTTAGGGTCATCCACACAGGCGAAAGTTGAGTCACACACACAGGCGTTTTTGAGTCACACGCACAGGCGAAAGTAGGGTCACACACACACACACGCACAGGCGTTTTCATTAATGAACCCACAACCACCCTGAACACACACCACTTTATGTTACAGAGTTGTTGGAGGGGGTGGGGTGGGGTGGGGTAATAACGTTCAGTTTCGCTTGCAAACACACGCACTGAGCTGGGGTCGGGCTTTGGTTGGGGTGGGGTGGTGTGGGGTGGGTTAGGGTAACCTTCTCCGCTGTTATGCTCATTGTCTTCTTGGCAGTGCGTCTCGTGCTCCGTGTTGCCCTCTGGGCTGCCCGAATCCGGCAAAATGGACCTCCCCATGTGGTTTCTCTCTATAGGGTGCTTCGTCTAGGCCGCTCAGCTGCCCAAATCCTCCAAAACGGGAGTCTGCATAGGGCTCTTTGTCAGCTTGGCTGTGCTCCATTCTGTGCTCCTTTCTCTCTCTGCTGCTGCGTTTCCCCCGCTCATCGGCCCAAGTCTTCTACAACGGACCTTCTTTTTTCTTTACTCCGTTCTCTGACACCTTTCTCCAAATGTACAAGTGAACTATTGTCTGGGATTCTAGCGCACCACGCACGCGAACCTAACGCCAAGATGCAGAAATGCACTGTTTTTCAACTATTGTCTGTACGTGTGTGTGTGTGTGTTTGTTTTCATGTATGTTGGTGTGCGTTTATACGTGTAGGTATGTTTGTCGGTGTGTGTGTGTGTATGTCTGTACTGCTGCGTCTCTGTATGTACAAAGGTATGCATGTGTGAAAAATACAAGAGACTGCAAAGCGTCAAGACATTAGCGTGATGATGAGATGGATTGATAAATTTTATCGACTCTTGCTGGGGTCTCACCGTTCCCAGCTCCCTGTAAAGTCATATATATGAGTGACCGTAACAATGATGGGATATATTCACATATTTTATAGACTCTTGCCGGGGTCTCACCGTAAAGAGTCATATATATGAATGAAAAATACAATGAAGGGATGAAGCAAGTATGCTACATAGCGACTCATGTACATACATCTGTGTGCATGAATGTAGGTACGTGTGTATGTATGCGTCGCGTCTCTGTGTTGCTGTGTGTCGGTGCTATGTATCCCCGTGTGAGATATGATATGATATGATGTATGTGAGAACGCATGCATGCGCCACATACCACCCTTCATCAAGGTCAATTCTTTTGTGATGTATTGTTATGTAGTGTAAAGTTTCACACCACCCTTCATCACAATTCTATTTGTCCGTAACTGCTTCCCAACTTCCTTTGATGATATGATGTATGTGAGAACGCATGCATGTGCGACCTCACCGCTATGCACACTTCTAGATAGCAAAACGCCACATATGAAGCAAAACGCATGCGTATGCGACCCCAAAACGCATGCGTGAGCGACCCTGCAAAACGCATGCGTGAGCGACCCCGTGACCCCACTTTGGACCATTCAAGTGCAACTACCACAATTCACAAACCAGAAACAACAATTTTGGAGATGATTCTGCCCGATCCTCCGCAATCCTAAGCATATTTTTCTAGTGAAGTTGGCCAGTGAGGCCGCGAGAACTTAGAGGGATTCTTCCAATATTCGAGCTTTGATGGTTTATCACTGCCATTTGCTTACTAACGGTTGTTACTTATCCAAAAGGGAAAACCCCGTAGCATGCCATAGCAGTGCATTAAATTTATACATCTATTTACTTTGGATGAAGGTGTAAAACCAACCATGTCCATCACTTATCGAAAGACCCTTTTTGCATCCAAAGGTCCCCCCCTCCAATAGCTGCTCAATAAGCCCGCAAAATAGTGATTGTTGATGTTTAATACGCTCAACCCCAAAACCTTGATCTCCCTTCATAAATGCTATGGTTGGTTCTATACCACAATTTTTAGCCATTTATAGATGCTTGTTGGGGTTGGCCAGATCATGGTCGTTGGTTGTATACGTTGTACATCCATGTGCATCTCACTATGTTGCCAAAAAATATCCAGCAAAATACCCCCATTACAATTACTCCGCTACAGAGGGTACTTAGGGGTTTCCTTACTGATAGATAATGTGTAGCCATCCATCAAAGGGTCCTTTTACACCACCCCATTACTAGGGGTATACCGTATTATCCAATAGTAAACCCAACTTGGCGATACTGTATTGAAATTTCTTTAGGACACCCGTAAAAAAACATATACACATCCCATGACATCACAATCTTTTTATGGTCCAACCCCATAAAATCACAATTTTTGATGGTTAAACTCCATTAAATCAGTCCATCGCTTCGCCTGGGCTGCCTCAGAAAGCTCCGTTGGAGGCTCCGCTGGAGGCGCAACTTTGTCGCGCGGTGAATCGGGCACGGTCTCAGGGAAGCTTTCCTGCGAGGTGACTGGAAGTGACACAAGGATAACGTGTTCATGAACCACATATAGGAGATGTTCTATGTATAATTGGGGTATAGTATGGTTACATATTACCCAGGTATGCTATGGTGTATTGTGTTATTAATGTGATAAAACCGAGAATTAACCATCCCATTCTACCCCATTCTACGAATTTTGGGTGTCAAAACTATAACCAATCCATGGCCAACGACCTATGTTGTAATTGGATTGTAACCATGGTTGCAAGCTGTTGGTACCCTCTGGTGATTCAAAGTAGCCATTGAACATTACTCATGTGTAGGTGGCTTGCCCATGAAACATAGCCAATTTCCAGAGTTGTCCTTGATTGCCAGAAGGAAAACCCAGTCGCAATAAACCCCGAGTTGGCTTTTAAACTGGGATGCGCGCGTCTAATTATCCTCATGTAACTGTTTAGATTGCCAGAAGGGAACCCATTCACAATAAACCTCGAGTTGGCTTTCAAACTGCGATGCGCCCATCTAACTATCCTCATGTATCTGTAACTTTTCTGATGCTAGGTTTCTTGTAAACCATTCTACATCCAGTACACCAATTATTGGATTATTATACTCCCACATCATGGGCTATCCAGCAATGGGTTATGATAAGAAAGGTTTTTATATACCATTAATCTAGTATCATGAACCCACATACACACCCATTAATGTATATCATTACTCCATCAATGATCAGCTACTTGGTAGTGCCCGGATGCGCAGGGGTGGAAGTTTCGAAAACAGGGCATGGCTATAGGAACCGGTTTGCTTATAGGAATTATTTGGTGAGCTGGAAACAAGTGAATTGAAATGAAATGAAATGAAATGAGATGAATAAAATGAAATGACATGCAAGGAATGAAGTGAATAAATGAATGAATGACTGAATGAAATAAATGATTGAATGAATCAACGAAATTTGCCAACCTCATCTTTCAAATGTGCTCTGAAACCCTCAGTTTTTTACGATTTTTATGTGGAATCGAGCTCTCGCTACAGGTTTGTGCACATTTTGCCGGCCTCATCTTCCAAACCAGCTTCGGGCGCCCCAGTTTGTTTTTTTTTAACGAGTTTTATGTGAAATCGAGCTCGCGCTACAGTCTCGTGCGCATTTTGTCGACCTCATGGTCCAAAAGTGGTCCGACCGTGACAGTCTTTTAACATTTTCAAGTGCAAACCGAACTCTCCCTACAGTCCTGTGCACTTTGTGTCGGCAACTCTTGCAGATCGAAGCCCGCAACCGCGGAAACAGAGACCCGGGAAGCCACTTTACCCGAACAAAACACTGGGTTTCGTGCCCGAGAATCTTTTCAAACCTGAATTCATGCGTTCCCGACCTGTTACACTTCCCAACTACTTGATGATGATGTGGATGGTTGACATGATGATGTGATTGACATGATGGTGAGAATGCTGGCAGTGACAATCGTCCGTAAGTCGGAAGTTTTCTAACGAAACTTCCTTTGATTAATCAGGCCATTAAGCTTATCATCAACATTGATGGCCTAATCGCCATTCGTATCTGCCATTAATGATTGTTAGTGATACTTATGATGTATATTAGTTATTGATAGTTAATTATCTTCCATGTGGCATTCTGATGAGTAGCTACGTTCGCTATTTGTGGCCAAAAATCGCCAACTTATTCTGAACCCATGTAGTCTTTGGAAGGTTTAATATTGCGGCAAGAAGTTTTGGCAGACCATTTTTTGTCAAAAAAAATCGTTGCGTGCAAAAAACAAACTTAACAATTTTTATTGAAAAATCTTGCTTGTCTGCCAAGCGCTGATCCGAAACAATCCAAAGTGACATTCGTCCTTTTCAGGGCTTATGTTCGATCATCCTTTAGTGAGAAACACTACATGGGCATGCAGCTCCTCTCTCTCTCTATGTGTAAACAAGGGAGTATCAAAGGGTTGGAATACCAGAGGGTACCTTCTTTAACGCATTAAACAAACATCGGACACCGTGAGTGCATGCGGAATCAAACGCAGATGACCCTGATTTTGGAAGGTCGTTGGCATAATAGAAAGGGTGATCGAACCATTGGCCCCCCCATGGCCAGCAGATGTAAACCCCCAGCAACCCCGATTTCTCTTTCTCTCTTTCTCTCTTTCCCTTTCTCTCTTCCTCTTTTTCTCTTTCTCTCTCTCTGTCTCTCTTTCTCTTTCTCTTCTTTCTTTTTTTCCTTCTCTTGTTCTTCCTCTTTCTCTTATTACGCCTTTAATAAAGAAACTTAAGGTGGAAAAGGTAGCGCAATCAACTAACATGCTGAACCCCATTCGCTACAAGTACTGGAAGTACTACAAGTACTACAAATATCACAAGTTCATCAGCCAAAAAAAAGTATTAATTAGATTTCAGTTGTCGCCAATTAAGATACTTACTTAAATGCGGGATCATGCGGGATCACTGTTTTTTCTTGGGAGCAGCTTCTTGACACTCAACTTTAAAGAAGGTATAGCTTTTGTTTGCGGGAAGGGGGGGCACAGGCAAATCAGGACAGAACATTAATTATATATTAATATCCATGGGTTAAGGATCATTAATGACAGAAGTCGGATTAGTTCATAATCGAAGGAAGTTTAGAAGTCAAACTTCCGACAATATGGAGAGATGAAAAGCAGAGCAGGGAAGAGGCAGAGAGAAGAGAAAGATTAGAAGAAAGAAGGGTAGAAGAGAAAGAGTAAGAAGACA
>CAMXCT020003671.1:0-55000 GCA_947184155.2 Cladocopium goreaui | reverse complement strand
AAGTGAACTTAATTTCCACTTTAGTATTCACAAATGAATTGCCTAATTGAAAACGAATACATAATTAATTAATCAAGTGGACATCCCCTTCGCATTTTCAATTTCCAAATAATTTGCAGTAGGTTACACTACATTACATTACATTACAAACCATTACATACCATTACATACCATTCCATACCAGTACATACCATTGCATACCATTACATACGATTACATACCATTACATACCATTGCATACCATTACATACCACTAATTACATACCATTACATACCATTACATACCGTTACAATCCATTACATGCAAATAATTACAAACCAACCTACAGCCCCAAATGCACCTAATTGCAGGTTCTTCTGGTGGTTGCTGGACCGGCTTTGGGGCTGTAGGTTGGCAACCTACAGGTTTGCTGTGGGGTTGCTGGAGCGCCTTTGGGGCTGTATGTCGGCAACCTACAGGTCTTTTTGGGGATTGCTGGACTGCCTTTGGGGCTGTATGTTGGCAACCTACAGCCCCAAAGCCGGTCCAGTAACCCCACGGCAGACTTGTAGGTTGCCAGCATACAGCCCCAAAGCCGGTCCAGCAATCACCAAAAAGACCTGTAGGTTGCCAGCATACAGCCCTAAAGGCGGTCCAGCAAACCCATGGCAGACCTGTAGGTTACCAACCTACAGCCCCAAAGGCAGCCAAGAAACCCCGATAAGAACCTGTAGGTTGCCAACATACAGCCCCAAAGGCGGTCCAACAACCCGCAAAAAGACTTGTAGGTTGCCAGCATGCAGCCCCAAAGGCGGTCCAGCAATCCACGGCAGACCTGTAGGTTGCCAACATACAGGTTGCTTTGTGCTTATCCCTTCTTTATCCCATCTTTATCCCTTTGGCTTTGTGTTTTATACCGTCTTTATCCTTTCTTTATCGAATTTTTATCCCTTTGGCTTTGTATTTATCCTGTCTTTATCCCTTCTTTATCCCATCTCTATCCCTTTGTTTACATTACATTACATTACCATTACATACCATTACACACCATTACATACCATTACATACCATTACACACCATTACATACAAAGAATTACATACCAATACATGCCATTACATACCATTACATACCATTACATACCATTACATACCATTACATACCATTGGGACCAGTGGCGATTCAGGTAAAGGGGAGTCAAAGACTCGAGAAAAGAATTCGGCCACCAAAAGTTCGACTTTTCGGAATAGAATACTTTATTTAGGGGGGTGGGACCATTCATTTTTTATTCAGGTGGGTAGCCTCTTTCAGTAACAAATGCCTTAATATATTAATTAGATTAGAAAGGGAATTGGGAAAGGAATTGAGAAAAGAGTTCAACCACCAAAATTTAGACCAGTGAAACCCAAACACTTTATTTTAGGTGGTGAAAACGTTCAGTATTATTTAGGTGTCAGGGGGCTTCAAGACTACCGACCATTTGAGCCATCCTGGATCTTGTGAACTTCAGAACATTTCAGACAAGATTTGAAGTTTATAGTTTCCAGCTCAAAGGGCATTCCAGCTTCCAGAAGCGGTTTTAGAAAGGGTAGCACCAAAAAAAACTACAGGGATCGTATTTTAGAATACTTTATTTAGGGGAGCCCTCTAAATAAAGTATTTGGCCCAGGGGTTATGAATTGAATTATTTTTCTTAAGATGGATTCAAGTAGGAAAGGAATTGAGAAAAACGAATTCAACCAGACCCCTGAAATCCAAATACTTTATTTAGGGGTGAAATCATTCATTATTATTTCGGTGTGAGGGGGCTTCAGGGCTACCCCCTTTGCGCGATTGATTTCCAGCATTTTTTTGAAGGGGTTTAGTAAGTAAGGAAATCGACAGTTGAACCATCCTGGATCCTGGAAAACTCCAGAACATTTCAGACAAAATTTGAAGTTTATAGCTTCCAGCTCAAAGGGGATTCAAGCTTCCAGAAAGTGTTTTAGAAAGGGTTGCACCAAAAAAAACTACAGGGACCGTATTTTAGAATACTTTATTTAGGGGGCCCTCTAAATAAAGTATTTGGCCCAAGGGGTTATGAGTTGAATCATTTTTCTTAAGATGGATTCAAGTAGGAAAGGAATTTAGAAAAAAGAATTCAACAACCAAAATTTTAGACCACTGAAATCCAGATACTTTATTTGGGGCTGCAAGTTGTGCAAGCATTCATTATTATTTTGATGTCAGGGGACTTCAGGGCTATCCCTTTGAGCGATTGATTTCCAACATTTTTTTGAAGGGGCTTAGTAAGGAAATTGACCATCTGAACCACCCTAGTTTTTCTGAACTTCAGAACATTTCAGGCAAGATTTGAAGTTTATAGCTTCCAGCTCAAAGGGGGCTTCAAGGTTCCAAATACGGTTTTTGAAAGGGTTGCAAAAAACAGAGGGAACGTTTTTAAGAAAACTTTATTTAGGGGGGGCCTCCTGGGGTTAAAGATGGATTCAAGTAGGAAATTTGAGAAAAAGAATTCAACCACCAAAATTTTAGACCCCTGAAATCCAGATACTTTAATTCAGGGGTGTGCATATTATTTTGATGTCAGGGGCTTCAGGGCCACCCCCTTTGAGCGATTGATTTCCAACATTTTTTAAAGGGGTTTAGTAAGGAAATCGACAGTTGAACCATCCTGGACCTTGTGAACGTCAGAACATTTCAGACAAGATTTGAAGTTTATAGCTTCCAGCTCAAAGGGGGCTCAAGCTTCCAGAAAAGGTTTTAGAAAGGGTAGCACCAAAAAAAAACTACAGGGATCGTATTTTAGAATACTTTATTTAGGGGAGCACTCTAAATAAAGTATTTGGCCCAGGGAGTCATGAATTGAATTATTTTTCTTAAGATGGATTCAAGCAGGAAAGGAATTGAGAAAAACGAATTCAACGACCAAAATTTTAGACCCGTGAAATCCAGATACTATATTCAGGGGTGTGCAAACATTCATTATTATTTTGATGTCAGGGGCTTCAGGGCTACCCCCTTTGAGCGATTGATTTCCAGCATTTTTTGAAAGGGATTTAGTAAGGAAACCAACCATTTGAACCATCCTGGATTTTGTGAACTTCAGAACATTTCAGACAAGATTTGTAGTTTATAGCTTCCAGCCCAAAGGGGATTCAAGCTTCCAGATAGGGTTTTAGAGAAAGGGTAGCACCCAAAAAACAATGGGAACTTTTTTTAAGAATACTTTATTTAGGGGGGGCCTCTAAATAAAGTATTTGGCTCGTGGGGTTAAAGATGGATTCAAATAGGAAAGGAATTGAGAAAGAACAATTCCACCACCAAAATTTTAGACCCCTGAGATCCAGATACTTTATTTAGGGGTGTGCAAACAGTCATGATTATTTTGATATCAGGGGACTTCAGGGCTACCCCCTTTGCGCGATTGATTTCCAGCATTTTCTAAAAGGGATTTAGAAAGGAAATTGACCCTTCCAGCCATCCTGGATCTTGTGAACTTCAGAACATTTCAGACAAGATTTGAAGTTTATAGTTTCCAGCTCAAAGGGCATTCCAGCTTCCAGAAGCGGTTTTAGAAAGGGTAGCACCAAAAAAAACTACAGGGATCGTATTTTAGAATACTTTATTTAGGGGGGGGTCTCTAAATAAAGTATTTGGCCCAGGGGTTATGAGTTGAATTATTTTTCTTAAGATGGATTCAAGTAGGAAAGGAATTGAGAAAAAAGAATTCAACCACCCAAATTTTAGACGCCTGACATCCAGATACTTTGTTTAGGGGCGTGCGAACAGTCATTATTATTTTGATGTCAGGGGACTTTAGGGCTACCCCCTTTGAGCGATTGATTTCCAGCATTTTTTTGAAGGGGTTTAGTAAGGACATCGACCGTTTGAACCATCCTGGATCCTGAAATTTGTGAACTTCAGAAAATTTCAGACAAGATTTGAAGTTTATAGTTTCCAGCTCAAAGGGCATTCCAGCTTCCAGAAGCGGTTGTAGAGGGTTGCGCAAAAAAAATTCTACAGGGATCGTATTTTAGAATACTTTATTTAGAGGGGGGTCTCTAAATAAAGTATTTGGCCCAGGGGTTATGAGTTGAATTATTTTTCTTAAGATGGATTCAAGTAGGAAAGGAATTGAGAAAAACGAATTCAACCAGACCCCTGAAATCCAAATACTTTATTTAGGGGTGAAATCATTCATTATTATTTGGGTGTTAGGGGGCTTCAGGGCTACCCCCTTTGCGCGATTGATTTCCAGCATTTTTTGAAAGGGATTTAGTAAGGAAACCAACCATTTGAACCATCCTGGATTTTGTGAACTTCAGAACATTTCAGACAAGATTTGTAGTTTATAGCTTCCAGTTCAAAGGGGATTGAGGCTTCCAGAGAAGGTTTTAGAAAGGGTTACACCAAAAAAACAAAGGGAACTTTTTTAAGAATACTTTATTTAGGGGGGGCCTCTAAATAAAGTATTTGGCTCATGGGGTTAAAGGTGGATTCAAGTAGGAAGGGAATTGAGAAAGAATAATTCCACCACCAAAATTTTAGACCCCTGAGATCCATGATTATTTTGATGTTAGGGGTCTTCAGGGTCACCCCCTTTCGCACGATTGATTTGCAGCATTTTTTGAAAGGGATTTAGTAAGGAAATTGACCATTGCAGCCATCCTGGATTTCCTGCACTTCAGAACGTTTCAGGCAAGATTTGGAGTTTATAGCTTCCATCTCAGAGGGGATTCAAGGTTCCAGAAAGGGTTTTAGAAAGGGTTGCAAAAAAAACACACAGGGAACGTTCTTTAGAATACTTTATTTAGGGGGGGCCTCTAAATAAAGTATTTGGCTCGTGGGGTTAAAGATGGATTCAAGTAGGAAAGGAATTGAGAAAGAACAATTCCACCACCAAAATTTTAGACCCCTGAGATCCAGATACTCTATTTAGAGGTGTGCAAACAGTCATTATTATTTTGGTGTCAGGAGACTTCAGGGCTACGCCCTTTGCGCGACTGATTTCCAACATTTTTTAAAAGGGGTTAAGGAAATTGACCATTTCAGCCATCCTGGACTTTCTGATCTTAAGAAAACTCAATCAAGATTTGAAGTTTATAGCTTCCAGCTCAAAGGGGGCTCAAGGTTCCAGAAAGGGTTTTAGAAAGGGTTGCACCAAAAAAAACATCTGGTGGGTGTAAAAAGTTAAAAATCAAAAACATCTGAAACCAGTGTGTTTGGCAATAGTGCGGCTTCGACCTAATGAAAGCACAGCTCTTGAAATGAAAGAGAGTCACTCTTCCCCAACTCATCAGCCAGCCCACAAGAAACCTCTGAAACCAGTGGTGTTTTCAGCAGTTCCAAGCCACACTAATACCAGACACACTGGTTTCAAAGGCGTTTGGGGTTGTGTTTTCAACACTTCCAAGCCACACTAATACCAAACACACTAGCTTCAATCGCTTTGCACGGGACACATGATGCTGCGAGGGGTAAGACCAATTGCTTCAAAAAGCTGTGTTGTCAACATTTCCAAGCCACATTAATACCAAACATACACAGGTTTCCAAGGCTTTTGGGAGTGATGCTGCCAAGGGTGAGGCCACTTGCTTTCGAGAGCGACGGACGACAGAGCTGGACCCGCCCAGCCCATGGCAGAGAGTCCACCAACACCACAACTCAGAGAATCTGTGAGATGCGTGGGAGATGCGTGGCAGTGTGGAAGGACAAAGCAGGGAAGCACGCCTTCCGGGATTCGAACCCTAGAACTTCAGCAGTCGAAGCCATACCCTTATCCATTGAGCTATGGCCGGATTTTTCTTTTTCACCGGCTTTTGTCCACTACCGTATAGCCAGGAGGCTGGTAGAGGGAGAGGAAAGCCCAAAAGTATCTTCGGCCCGCGCCCCAAAAACGGGTTGAAACTGGTGCATCCTGCCAGAGACAGGCGCGGAATTGCTGAAAACAGTGCTTCGGAAGGAAGAAACGATGTCTCTCAAAGAAAGACTGGCGGAAGGCCGCAGCCCCAAAAAAGCCCAGGGGTCAGGGTTTGGCGTTGGCCCCTGTAAAAGAAGCATTTTTAAGTATAGAAATCAGCTCCGTTCTGGTGCCCTGAAACTTTTAGCTTTTTTCTTTTTATACCTACCTCTGGGGAAGCTTTCTGGTGGGCGTAAAAAAATCAAGAAACATCCGAAACCACTGTGTCTGGCAGGTAGTGTGGCCTCGACCTAATGAAAGCGCAGCTCTTGGGATGAAAAGAGAGTCACCTCTTTGGCAATAGTGCGGCTTCGACCTAATGAAAGCACAGCTCTTGGAATGAAAGAGTCACCTCTTCCCAACTCATCAGCCAGCCCACAAGAAACCTCTGAAACCAGTGGTGTTTTCAGCAGTTCCAAGCCACACTAATACCAGACACACTGGTTTCAAAGGCGTTTAGGGTTGTGTTTTCAACACTTCCAAGCCACACTAATACCAAACACACGGGTTTCAAGGGCTTTGCACGGGACACATGATGCTGCGAGGGGTAAGACCAATTGCTTCAAAAAGCTGTGTTGTCAACATTTCCAAGCCACATTAATACCAAACATACACAGGTTTCCAAGGCTTTTGAGAGTGATGCTGCCAAGGGTGAGGCCACTTGCTTTCGAGAGCGACAGAGGACAGAGCTGGACCCGCCCAGCCCATGGCAGAGAGGACGCCAACACCACAGCTCAGAGAATCTGCTAGATGCGTGGTAGATGCGTGGCAGCGTGCAAGGACCAAGCACCCAAGCACCCTTTCCGGGATTCGAACCCTAGACCTCCAGCAGTCCAAGCCATAGCCGTATCCACTGAGCTATGGCCGGATTTTTCTTTTTCACCGGCTTTTGTCCACTACCGTATAGCCAGGAGGCTGGTAGAGGGAGAGGAAAGCCCAAAAGTATCTTTGGCGCGCGCCCCAAAAACGGGTTGAAACTGGTGCATCCTGCCAGAGACAGGCGCGGAATTGCTGAAAACAGTGCTGCGGAAGGAAGAAACGATGTCTCTCAAAGAAAGACTGGTGGAAGGCCATTAAAGCTTCAGGGCAGCCCCAAAAAAGCCCGGGGTCAGGGTTTGGCGTTGGCCCCTGTAAAAGGAGCATTTTTAAGTATTGAAATCATCTCCGTTTTGGTGCCCTGAAACTTTTTTTTTAAATACCTACCTCTGGGGAGCTTTCTGGTGGGCGTAAAAAATCAAGAAACATCCGAAACCACTGTGTCTGGCAAGTAGCGTGGCCTCGACCTAATGAAAGCGCAGCTCTTGGGATGAAAAGAGAGCCACCTCTTTGGCAATAGTGCGGCTTCGACCTAATGAAAGCACAGCTCTTGAAATGAAAGAGAGTCACCTCTTCCCAACTCATCAGCCAGCCCACAAGAAACCTCTGAAACCAGTGGTGTTTTCAGCAGTTCCAAGCCACACTAATACCAGACACACTGGTTTCAAAGGCGTTTAGGGTTGTGTTTTCAACACTTCCAAGCCACACTAATACCAAACACACAGGTTTCAAGGGCTTTGCAAGGGACACATGATGCTGCGAGGGGTAAGCCCAATTGCTTCAAAAAGCTGTGTTGTCAACATTTCCAAGCCACATTAATACCAAACATACACAGGTTTCCAAGGCTTTTGAGAGTGATGCTGCCAAGGGTGAGGCCACTTGCTTTCGAGAGCGACGGACGACAGAGCTGGACCCGCCCAGCCCATGGCAGAGAGGACGCCAACACCGCAACTCAGAGAATCTGCTAGATGCGTGGTAGATGCGTGGCAGCGTGCAAGGACCAAGCACCCAAGCACCCCTTCCGGGATTCGAAGGCTAGAACCCCAGCAGTCCAAGCCATAGCCTTATCCACTGAGCTATGGCCGGATTTTTCTTTTTCACCGGCTTTTGTCCACTACCGTATAGCCAGGAGGCTGGTAGAGGGAGAGGAAAGCCCAAAAGTATCTTCGGCGCGCGCCCCAAAAAACGGGTTGAAACTGGTGCATCCTGCGAATTGCTGAAAACTGTGCTTCGGAAGGAAGAAACGATGTCTCTCAAAGAAAGATTGGTGGAAGGCCATTAAAGCTTCAGGGCAGCCCCAAAAAAGCCCGGGGTCAGGGTTTGGCGTTGGCCCCTGTAAAAGGAGCATTTTTAAGTATTGAAATCATCTCCGTTTTGGTGCCCTGAAACTTTTTTTTTAAAAATACCTACCTCTGGGGAGCTTTCTGGTGGGCGTCAAAAATCAAGAAACATCCGAAACCACTGTGTCTGGCAAGTAGCATGGCCTCGACCCAATGAAATCTCAGCTCTTGGGATGAAAAGAGAGCCACCTCTTTGGCAATAGTGCGGCTTCGACCTAATGAAAGCACAGCTCTTGGAATGAAAGAGAGTCACCTCTTCCCAACTCATCAGCCAGCCCACAAGAAACCTCTGAAACCAGTGGTGTTTTCAGCAGTTCCAAGCCACACTAATACCAGACCCACTGGTTTCAAAGGCGTTTGGGGTTGTGTTTTCAACACTTCCAAGCCACACTAATACCAAACACACTAGTTTCAATGGCTTTGCAAGGGACACATGATGCTGCGAAGGAGTAAGACCAATTGCTTCAAAACGCTGTGTTGTCAACATTTCCAAGCCACATTAATACCAAACATACACAGGTTTCCAAGGCTTTTGAGAGTGATGCTGCCAAGGGTGAGGCCACTTGCTTTCGAGAGCGACGGACGACAGAGCTGGACCCGCCCAGCCCATGGCAGAGAGGACGCCAACACCGCAACTCAGAGAATCTGCTAGATGCGTGGTAGATGCGTGGCAGCGTGCAAGGACCAAGCACCCAAGCACCCCTTCCGGGGGCTTCGAACCCTAGACCTGCAGCAGTCGAAGCAATACCCTTATCCACTGAGCTATGGCCGGATTTTTCTTTTTAAACGTCTTTTGCCCAGTACCGTATAGCCAGGAGGCTGGTAGAGGGAGGGGAAAGCCCAAAGGAATCGTCGGCGCGCGCCCCAAAAACGGGTTGAAACTGGTGCATCCTGCCAGAAACAGGCATGGAATTGCTGAAAACAGTGCTGCCCAGGGACGTATGATGCTGCCAAGGGTAAGACCGCTTGCTTCCAAAGCTGTGTTTTCAACAATCCCAAGCCAGACTACAGCCAAACACATTGCTTTCAATGTGGTTTTCGGATTGAGATGTCCTGTTTGCAAGGGACACGTGATGCTACTTGAACTCAAAGAAGCAATCCGGGAGTTAGGCTTCTAGGAGACACATGACAGACCAACAAAAACAATAGGCTGTAGTTGAAAAGAAGAGTCACCTTTTCCCAGCATCATCAGCCAGCCCACAAGAAACCTCTGAAACCAGTGCTGTTTTCAGTAGTTCCAAGCCACACCGATACCAAACACACTGGTTTCAAGGGCTTTGCAAGGGACACATGATGCTGCGAAGGGTAAGACCAATTCCTTCAAAAAGCTGTGTTGTCAACAGTTCAAAGCCACACTAATACCAGACACACTGGTTTCAAGGGTTTCTTGGGATAATGTTTTCAACACTTCCAAACGACACTAATACCAAAGCAAGGGACACATGATGCTGCGAAGGAGTAAGACCAATTGCTTCAAAACGCTGTGTCTTCAACATTTCCAAGCCGCATTAATACCAAACATACACAGGTTTCCAAGGCTTTTGGGATTGAGATGTCGTGATTGCACGGGACAAGTGATGCTGCCAGGGCGAGCTGGACCCGCCCAGCCCATGGCTGAGAGGACACCAACACCACAACCCAGAGAATCTGCTAGATGCGCGGCAGTGTGCAAGGACCAAGCACCTCCTCCAGGATTCGAGCCCTAGACCTCCAGCAATCGAAGCCATAGCCTTATCCACTGAGCTATGGCCGGATTTTTCCCGAGAGCGTCTGAGCGCAGGCTTCTTCCAATAGTGGGGGTCTGTATCTCATCTTCTCATCTTCACACCTTCTCATCTTCACACCTTCTCATCTTCACATCTTCTCATCTTCGCACCTTCTCATCTTCACATCTTCTCATCTTCACATCTGCTCATCTTCACATCTGCTCATCTTCACATCTGCTCATCTTTACATCTTCTCATCTTCACATCTTCTCATCTTCACATACTCACATCTTCTCTTTCTCTCTCTCTCTCTCGCACTCACATCTTCACATCTTCACATCTTCACATCTTCACATCTTCTCTCTCTCTCTCTCTCTCTCCCTCCTCTTTCCTCTCTCCTTTCTCTCTCTCCTTTCTCTCTCCCTTTTCTCTCTCTCTCTCTCTCCTCTTTCCTCTCTCCTTTCTCTCTCTCCTTTCTCTCTCTCCTTTCTCTCTCCCTTTTCTCTCTCTCGCCTTCTTTATCTTTCTCTCTTTAGGCCGAGGGTGGTGCCGGCGAGGAGTCACGAAACGTCAACCCTTTCGCACGAAATGAGGGTCGATGCGCAAAAACTGAGGTAAAATTGCGATTTCAAGTTGTCCCGCGCAACCCTTTCGCACGCAACGAGGTTTGATCGTCAAAAATTGATGTAAAATTGCGATTTCAAGTCGTCCCGCGCAACCCTTTCGCACAAAATGAGGTTCGATCGTCAAAAACTGAGGTAAAATTGCGATTGTACTTGCCCCGGAGCAACCCTTTCGCACGAAATGAGGGTCGATCGTCAAAAACTCAGGAAAAATTGCGATTGTACTTGTGCCGGACTTGTCCTGGAGCAACCCTTTCGCGCGAAATGAGGGTCGAGGCGCAAAATCTGAGGTATTGCGATTTTACTTGTGCCGGACTTGTCCTGGAGCAACCCTTTCGCACGAAATGTGGGTCGATGCGCAAAAACTGAGGTAAAATTGCGATTTTACTTGTGCCGGAGCAACCCTTTCGCACGAAACGAGGCTCGATGTGCAAAAACCGAGGTAAAATTGCGATTTAACTGGTGTTGGATGTAAAAGGGCGTGAGTGTAAGAGTGTAAGCGTTTGTGTGTAAAGAGCGAGGGCAAGCTCCTATAGTAATTATGGCCTGCTCCTATAATACTTTGCGGGGATAGGATGGTTCCCCCACCCTGGCGGGGGGCCAGGTTGGTTCTTTGCCTGACTCAACACCTTTGTGAGTAGCTTAGCTATTTGATTTTCAACTTTGCTACTTGTATTGCAACCAGAGCTGTCTGAGCAATACTTCTATAGCCTGTACTATATTGAATGCATGTCCACCAAATACATGGTACGAACTTCACCCCTCCGTGGAATTGCTGAGGTGGCCACGACAACGATGACTTCACTGTGACTGCGTGAACATGGGCCGGCCTGTGTGTAAAAGCGTCTGTGTGTAAAAGTAATTGTGTGTAAAAGCGCTTGTGTGTAAAACCGTCTGTGTGTAAAAGCGTCTGTGTGTAAAAGTGTGTCTGCGTAAAAGTGTTTGTCAGTAAAACCGTCTGTGTGTAAAAGTGTTTGTGTGTAAAAGTGTTTGTGTGTAAAAGTGTCTGTGTGTAAAAGAGTCTATGTGTAAAAGCTTCTGTGTGTAAAAGCTTTTGTGTGTAAAAGCGTTTGCGTGTAAATGCTTCTGTGTGTAAAAGCTCCTGTGTGTAAAAGGGTCTTTGTTAAAAGTGTCTGTGTGTAAAAGCGTCTGTGTGTAAAAGTGTCTGTGTGTAAAAGCGTCCGTGTGTACAAGCGTCTGTGTGTAAAAGGGTCTGTGTGTGAAAGTGCCTGTATGTAAAAGCTTCTGTGTGTGTGTGTGAAAGCTGTGTGTTTTGTGTGTAAAAGCTTTTGTGTGTAAAAGCGTCTGTGTGTAAAAGCTTCTGTGTGTAAAAGTGTTTGCGATGCAAACTATTGTCTTGTACTTGTGCTATATTGTCTTGATACTCCTCTTCTCGACTGCCTATAACACATCTTTAATATATTGTTTTGTAATATGGTGTCTCCATACTAACAAGAAAAGACCCTGCTCCTCTACGCTCTCGGGCCATCCGCCGTCTAGTTCGTTTTCACCGGCTTTTGTCCAGTACCGTATAGCCAGGAGGCTGGTAGAGGGAGAGGAAAGCCCAAAAGTATCTTCGGCGCGCGCCCCAAAAACGGGTTGAAACTGGTGCATCCTGCCAGGAAAAGGCATGGAATTGCTGAAAACAGTGCTTCGGAAGGACAAAAAGATGTCTCTCAAAGAAAGACTGGTGGAAGGCCATTGAAGCTTCAGGGCAGCCTAAGAGTGTAAGCGTTTGTGTGTAAAGAGCGAGGGCAAGCTCCTATAGTAATTATGGCCTGCTCCTATAATACTTTGCGGGGATAGGATGGTTCCCCCACCCTGGCGGGGGGCCAGGTTGGTTCTTTGCCTGACTCAACACCTTTGTGAGTAGCTTAGCTATTTGATTTTCAACTTTGCTACTTGTATTGCAACCAGAGCTGTCTGAGCAATACTTCTATAGCCTGTACTATATTGAATGCATGTCCACCAAATACATGGTACGAACTTCACCCCTCCGTGGAATTGCTGAGGTGGCCACGACAACGATGACTTCACTGTGACTGCGTGAACATGGGCCGGCCTGTGTGTAAAAGCGTCTGTGTGTAAAAGTAATTGTGTGTAAAAGCGCTTGTGTGTAAAACCGTCTGTGTGTAAAAGCGTCTGTGTGTAAAAGTGTGTCTGCGTAAAAGTGTTTGTCAGTAAAACCGTCTGTGTGTAAAAGTGTTTGTGTGTAAAAGTGTTTGTGTGTAAAAGTGTCTGTGTGTAAAAGAGTCTATGTGTAAAAGCTTCTGTGTGTAAAAGCTTTTGTGTGTAAAAGCGTTTGCGTGTAAATGCTTCTGTGTGTAAAAGCTCCTGTGTGTAAAAGGGTCTTTGTTAAAAGTGTCTGTGTGTAAAAGCGTCTGTGTGTAAAAGTGTCTGTGTGTAAAAGCGTCCGTGTGTACAAGCGTCTGTGTGTAAAAGGGTCTGTGTGTGAAAGTGCCTGTATGTAAAAGCTTCTGTGTGTGAAAGCTTTTGTGTGTAAAAGCTTCTGTGTGTAAAAGCTTCTGTGTGTAAAAGTTTTTGTGTGTAAAAGCGTCTGTGTAAAAACTTCTGTGTGTAAAAGTGTTTGCGATGCAAACTATTGTCTTGTACTTGTGCTATATTGTCTTGATACTCCTCTTCTCGACTGCCTATAACACATCTTTAATATATTGTTTTGTAATATGGTGTCTCCATACTAACAAGAAAAGACCCTGCTCCTCTACGCTCTCGGGCCATCCGCCGTCTAGTTCGTTTTCACCGGCTTTTGTCCAGTACCGTATAGCCAGGAGGCTGGTAGAGGGAGAGGAAAGCCCAAAAGTATCTTCGGCGCGCGCCCCAAAAACGGGTTGAAACTGGTGCATCCTGCCAGGAAAAGGCATGGAATTGCTGAAAACAGTGCTTCGGAAGGAAAAAAAGATGTCTCTCAAAGAAAGACTGGTGGAAGGCCATTGAAGCTTCAGGGCAGTCCAAAAAAGCCCAGGGGTCAGGGTTTGGCGTTGGCCCCTGTAAAACGAGCATTTTTAAGTATTGAAATCAGCTCCGTTTTGGTACCCTGAAACTTCTTTTTTTTTATGCCTAAAGTATTTCCACGCATGGGGTTATGAGTTGAATATCCTTTCTTCAGAAAGATTCAAGCAAGAAAAGGCTTGAGACATGAATCGAACCACCAAATTTTAGGCCCCTGAAATCCACATACTTTATTTAGGGGTGTACAAACATACATTATTATTTTGATGTTAGGGGTCTTCAGGGTCACCCCCTTTGCGCGATTCTTTTTTTTGCATTTTTTGAAAGGGTTTAGTCAGGAAACTATAGGAAACTGACCATTTGAGCCTTGTTGATTTTTTTCAACTCCAGAATTTTTCAGGCAAGATTTGGAGTTTGGAGTTTACTGCAAAGAGTCTTGAGGGCTTCACAAAGGGTTTGAGAAAGGGTTCAAATAGGAAAGCAATTGAGAAACAGTTTCAACCACCAAAAATTTGATTATAGCCCTGAAATCCAAATACTTTATTTAGGGGTGTGCAAACATACATTATTATTTTGATGTCAGGGGTCTTCAGGGCTACCCCCTTTGCGCGATTGTTTTTTTTGCATTTTTTGAAAGGGTTTAGTAAGGAAACTGACCATTTGAGCCTTGTTGATTTTTTCAACTCCAGAACTTTTTAGGCAAGATTTGGAGTTTGGAGTTTACTGCTTCCAGGTCCAAGAATCTTGAGGGCTTCAGAAAGGGTTTGAGAGAGGGTTCGACTAGGAAAGGAATTGAGAAACAGCTTCAACCACCAAAATATTAGACTCCTGAAATCCAAATACTTTATTTAGGGGTGTGCAAACATTCATTGTTATTTTGATGTCAGGGGTCTTCAGGGTCACACCACCTTTAAGCAATTGTTTTTTTTTTGCATTTTTTAAAAGGGGTTTAGTAAGGAAATCGACCATTTGAGCCTTGTTGATTTCTTTCAACTCCAGAACTTTTCAGGCAAGATTTTGGCTTGGAGTTTACCGGTTCCAGCTCAAAGAGCCTTGAGGGCCTCAGAAAGGGTTTGAGAAAGGGTTCAAATAGGAAAGGAATTGAGAAACAGTTTCAACCACCCAAAATTTGATTAGACCCCTGAAATCCAAATACTTTATTTAGGGGTGTGCAAACGTACATTATTATTTTGATGTCAGGGGTCTTCAGGGCTACCCCCTTTGCGCGATTGTTTTTTGACATTTTTTGAAAGGGTTTAGTAAGGAAACTGACCATTTGAGCCTTGTTGATTTTTTTCAACTCCAGAACTTTTCAGGCAAGATTTGGAGTTTGGAGTTTACTGCTTCCAGCTCAAAGAGTCTTCAGAAAGGGTTTGAGAGAGGGTTCAACTAGGAAAGGAATTGAGAAACAAATTTAACCACCAAAATATTAGACTCCTGAAATCCAAATACTTTATTTAGGAGTGTGCAAACATACATTATTATTTTGATGTCAGGGGTCTTCAGGGCTACCCCCTTTGCGCGATTGTTTTTTGACATGTTTTGAAAGGGTTTAGTAAGGAAACTGACCATTTGAGCCTTGTTGATTTTTTTTTGCACCACTGAACTTTTCAGGCAAGATTTGGAGTTTGGAGTTTACTGCTTCCAGCTCAAAGAGTTTTCAGAAAGGGTTTGAGAGAGGGTTCAAATAGGAAAATTGTTCACAGGTGGAAAAATATTTCAGAATAATTATTTAATTAATTACTTTATTTAGGGGGGTGCAAACGTTTATTATTATTTTGATGCCAAGGGGGCACTAATATTTCAGAATACTTTATTTAGGGGGGGGGTCCAAATTGACACATTATTTTGATGTCAAGGGTGTACAAATATTTCAGAATACTTTTTTTTTTGGGAGTACAAACTGACACATTATTTTGATGTCAAGGGTGCACAAATAGTTCAGAATACTTTATTTAGGGGTGTGTCCAAACTGACACATTATTTTGATGTCAAGGGCGCCCAAATATTTCAGAATACTTTATTTAGGGGGGTGCCCAAGATGTCAAGGGCGCACAAATATTTCAGAATACTTTATTTAGGGGGGTGTCCAAACTGACACATTATTTTGCTGTCAAGGGTGCACAAATATTTCAGAATACTTTATTTATCTTTATTTAGGGGGGTGTCCAAACTGACACATTATTTTGATGTCAAGGGTGGACAAATATTTCAGAATACTTTATTTAGGGGAGTGCAAACATTCATTATTATTTTGATGTGTAGGGTGCACAAATATTTCAGAATGCTTTATCTAGGGGGGTGTCCAAACTGACACATGATTTTGATGTCAAGGGCACACAAATATTTCAGAATACTTTATTTAGGGGGGTGCAAACATTCATTATTATTTTGATGTCAAGGGTGGACAAATATTTCAGAATACTTGATTTAGGGGTGTGCAGACATTCATTATTATTTTGATATCAGGGGTCTTCAGGGCTACCCCCTTTGCGCGATTGTTTTTTTGACATTTTTTGAAAGGGTTTAGTAAAGAAAATGACCATTTGAGCCTTGTTGATTTTTTTGCACTCCAGAACTTTTTAGGCAAGATTTGGAGTTTGGAGTTTACTGCTTCCAGCTCAAAGAGTCTTCAGAAAGGGTTTGAGAGAGGGTTCAACTAGGAAAGGAACTGAGAAACAAATTTAACCACCCAAAATTTGATTAGACCCCTGAAATCCAAATACTTTATTTAGGGGTGTGCAAACATACATTATTATTTTGATGTCAGGGGTCTTCAGGGCTACCCCCTTTGCGCGATTGTTTTTTGACATTTTTTGAAAGGGTTTAGTAAGGAAATCGACCATTTGAGCCTTGTTGATTTTTTCAACTCCAGAACTTTTCAGGCAAGATTTGGAGTTTGGAGTTTACTGCTTCCAGCTCAAAGAGTCTTGAGGGCTTCAGAAAGGGTTTGAGAAAGGGTTCAAATAGGAAATTTGTTTCAAAGGTGGAAAGATATTTCAGAATAATGAGTTACTTTATTTAGGGAAGTGCAAACGTTCATTATTATTTTGATGTCAAGGGTGGACATATTTCAGAATACTCTTTTTAGGGGGGTCCAAACTGACACATTATTTTGATGTCAATAGTGCACAAATAGTTCAGAATACTTTATTTAGGGGTGTGTCCAAACTGACACATTATTTTGATGTCAAGGGCGCCCAAATATTTCAGAATACTTTATTTAGGGGAGTGCAAACATTCATTATTATTTTGATGTGTAGGGCGCACAAATATTTCAGAATACTTTATTTAGGGGGGTGCCCAAACTGACACATTATTTTGATGTCAAGGGTGCACAAATATTTCAGAATACTTTATTTAGGGGGGTGTCCAAACTGACACATTATTTTGATGTCAAGGGTGCACAAATATTTCAGAATACTTTATTTTAGGGGAGTGCAAACTGACACATTATTTTGATGTCAAGGGTGCACAAATATTTCAGAATACTTTATTTAGGGGGGTGCAAACGTTCATTATTATTTTGATGTCAAGGGTGGACAAATATTTCAGAATACTTTATTTAGGGGGGTCCAAACTGACACATTATTTTGATGTCAAGGGTGCACAAAATATTTCAGAATACTTTATTTAGGGGGGTGCAACCATTATTAATTATTTTGGTGTCAAGGGTGCACAAATATTTCAGAATACTTTATTTGGGGGGGTCCAAAATGACAAATTATTTTGATGTCAATGGTGCACAAAATATTTCAGAATACTTTATTTAGGGGAGTGCAACCATTCATTATTATTTTGGTGTTACGGCTGAAAAAGCAACTTTAGTATTCCCAAGTGAATTGCCTAATTGAAAATGAATACATAAGGGAACTTCCTCACCCCCAAAAAAAACTACCTATGTATTCCCAAATGAATTGCCTAATTGAAAACGAATACATAAGGGAACTTTTCCCACCCGAAAAAAAAAACCACCGATGTATTCCCAAATGAATTGCCTAATTGAAAACGAATACATAAGGGAACTTCCACCACCCCAAAAAAAACCACCTATGTATTCCCAAATGCATTGCCTAATTGAAAACGAATACATAAGGGAACTTCCCCCCCAAAAAAACCACCGGTGTATTCCCAAATGAATTGCCTAATTGAAAACGAATACATAAGGGAACTTTCCCACCACCAAAAAAAACCACATGTATTCCCAAATGAATTGCCTAATTGAAAACGAATACATAAGGGAACCTCCCCCCCAAAAAAAACCACCTATGTATTCCCAAATGCATTGCCTAATTGAAAACGAATACATAAGGGAACTTCCCCCCAAAAAAAACCACCGGTGTATTCCCAAATGAATTATTGCCTAATTGAAAACGAATACATAAGGGAACTTTCCTCCCCAAAAAAACCACCTATGTATTCCCAAATGAATTGCCTAATTGAAAACGAATACTAAAGGGAAAAAAAATGAAAAAAACCGGAAAAAAGTTGGCGTACTTTATTACGGGGGGGAGGTTTATTAATCTTTTCCGGGAGTTGGCGTACTCTATTTTGGGCGGGTTTATAAATCCTATGTTAACATTAGATAGATGGATAGATGGATAGATGGATAGATGGATAGATGGATAGATGGATAGATGGATAGATGGATAGATAGATAGATAGATGAGATTAGATGAGATAAGATAAGACAGATAGATAAGATAGATAAGATAGATAAGATAGATAAGATAGATAAGATAAATAAAATAGATAAGATAGAAAAGTTAGACAAGATAGATAAGATAGATAGAAAGAAATATAGATAGATAGATAAGATAAGATAAGATAAGATTAGATAGATAGGTAGATAGATGGATAGGATAGGATACGATTAGGATAGGATAGGATCGCAAAGGAGAGGATAGGATAGAAAAAGATGGATAGATAGATTAGATTAGATTAGATTAGATTAGATTAGATTAGATTAGGTGTAGATTAGATTAGGTTAGTTTAGATTAGATTAGTTTAGATGAGATTAAATTAGATTAGATAGACAGACAGACAGACAGAGAGAGAGAGAGAGAAATAGATAGATAGATAGATAGATAGATAAGATAGATAGATTAGATTAGATTAGATTAGAATAGATTAGATTAGATTAGACCAGATTAGATAAATAGATAGATAGGTAGATAGATAGGTAGACAGACAGGCAGAAAGAGAGAGAGAGAGAGAGCGATAGATAGATAGATAGGTAGATAGATAGATAGATAGGTAGATAGATAGATAGATAGATAGGTAGATAGATAGATAGATAGATGATAGATAAGATACATAGATGAAAGATAGATAGATAGATAGATAGATGGATGATAGATAGATAGATAGATAGATAGGTAGATAGATAGATAGACAGATAGATAGATAGATAGACAGTAAGATAGATAGATAGATCGATCGATAGATAGGTAGATAGGTAGATAGAAAGAAAGAAAGATAGATAGATCGGTGAGATTAGATTAGATTAGGTTAGGTTAGGCTAGACTAGATTAGATTAGATTAGGTTAGATAGATAGACAGACAGACAGACAGAGCGAGAGAGAGGGAGAGAGAGATAGATAGATAGATAGATAGATAGATGAGATTGGATAAGATAGATAAGATAGATAAGGTAGATTATATAGATAGGTAGATAGATAGATAGATAGATAGATACATAGATCGGTAGGTAGATAGATAGATAGGCAGACAGACAGACAGACAGACAGACAGGGAGAGAGAGAGAGATAGATGGATACATAGATAGATAGGTGGGTAGGTAGGTAGATAGTCAGAGAAAGAGACAGAAAGAGAGAGAAAGAGAAGAGGCCTCAACCACCTGTCGGTCCATCAGTGGCTGCGCTCTGCCATCCGTGACTCACAACAACCAACCTCTCCTATAGGTGTCCTATTTTTGAAACTTCCGCCGCCGCCTTGTGCGGTACTACTGGTATAATATAGATAATAATAAAGACATAGCTGGACCGTCGGGGATGGCGGTGACACATGCCGGTCATGCGATAGTTAGCCAAACCCCAAGACGATAGAACCATAATTTACCACTATTTTAGTAGGTTTTTACTTTTCTTTCCCATTGTGCACAGTGCTTGATTGGAAGCTGTAGGGTTCCCTGTGTACTGACTGATTCCTGTTTATGGGCTGAAGCAAGGAGGGTTGATTCAGAGCACAGGGGGGGCAGCACCGCCCGCTTGCATAACAAAACATTGATTGCGCTTGCCCTTTTGCAAGCTTCATGGCACCTCCAAGACCATTTGACTCTTACCACATAGGCCTGTTCCCCACTCTTCCAGGGCACTCGGCTGACATGCACACACCCTGGCCATTTTTCTCCACTGGGGACGAGCCGAGCGCAAGTCCCCAAGGTTTTGAGAGTCAATGGAAGCAAAATGACGCTCAGCGAAATGGAAAGAAACTCCAACCTAGGCGAGCTGAAGAAGGAGTGCATGAAGAGCAGTGCAGACTGAGATTTGCAACGCAAAAACATGGTGCTATTGATGCCAAGCTTTATATAGATGCGTGTGTTTCTGCACCTTTGCAAGGACTTGCCCGGTTTTTCACTGGAACAGATCCTCAAGAAATTGGGGCGCCAGTTCAAAATCAAGGAAGATGGAGATAGTTTTCAGGTGGCCTTGGCAAATGTGGAATGGGACTCAGCATGGCTGGCATTGCACAGAAATAACCACAGACGAGCCTGGATCCGGCATTAGCACCACGAGTATGGATGTGGATTTGGATGTTTTAGCACCTATTAGGACCAGCTTGTGGGTTCTCAAAGCCCCTCAGTGCTGACACCTAGGATTGGCGGCCAATCCCTCACAAGGCAAATCCACAACTCACCGCAGATATGAAGATGATAAAAAACAACAATTACATATTGGAATGACCTTGCAATAGACAAGCATTCTTTGACATGTGGGCAGGTCGTGACGCATTTCTTACTACGTGTCTGGGGCCAAGCAGTCACGTGCAGCAGCAGTTTTTAGAATTTTAGAAGCATTGGGATTGGCATGGACTGGCTGTGGCAGTTTTCCGCTTCTCAGCTCGGCAAGCTTTTGTGTCTGAAGTGTAGTGAAGTGTAGTGAAGCGTGGTGAAAGGCTGATGGATCCGTTGACGACAAGCATAGCGTCGAAGACACGGGCTGCAGAAGCTTCAAAAACCACAAGCGTGATGCGCGCAAATTGCAGCGCATGAAGGATGGTGAGCAGAAAGGGCCAAGTAAAGGAGTGCCAAAGCAGCAAAATCGGAACAGACGAAAAGAAAAGAAAGGCAAAGGGAGAAGCAAAGGTGACAGCAAGAAGGAAAAAGGAAAAGGAGGAAGAGAACGGAAAAGAGAAAGAGGAAAAGGAGGAAAAGGAAGAAAAGGAGGACGAGGAACAGAAGGAAAAGAAGAACAAGGGAAAGGAAGAGAGCGGAAAGGCGGAAAAGGAGGGAAAAAGGCAACAAAAGCAGAGCGTAAAGGGCAAGGCGACCAGGGCGCCGGGCCACCACGTGGAGGAGAGGAGTCTGAAGATGGCGTGGAACTCAGCACTTGTTCGCAACTTCAGAACCTACTGCAGCAAGCACAAGGACACGTATACACACACACACAGTCGCAAAATCGAGATTGCAGGAAAACATGCATGCAAGTAGTGTACTGCAGGTTACAGATCAAACAAGAGAAGTGCACCAAAGGCAGCCCGGCATTGTATTGCGATGTTTGGCTGTCACATTTGCCGCTGCTTTTCTAGAGACAGCATCAGGCTCTCCATTGTCTCAGTGTGTTCATTTTGACATTGGCTGTGATGGTCTGAGGATAATAGAGAGGAGCTAGGCCAGTCGGGCGATCCCCTTCCAACAAGGTGTGGCAGATGCCGTTGCTATGTTTCTGGGTGCCGTGATCGATAAACGACACTTGCAACGTCCAGAAACAATTGCCTAATTCTCAGGATTATTCAGGTGAGCATAGCTGATTCACTTCAAAGATGCCCATCCAGCACCGCTTCGGCTTTGAACAGAGGGAGTACCCACAGAGTAGGATAAAGGATTCGTGGCCCATGAAGTGGCCAAGCTTTCTCCGCGTCAGAGGCCAAGAAAGAGAAGAGTCTTCGCTCCCGAGCTTAGTGAACTTTCTGATGGCCCTGAAGATCATGGGAGGCAGCCGGGAGAAGATTGACCGCATCAAATGGGAGCCTAGGCATCTATACACAAAACACAAATACGGCGCGCCTAGACGTTCGCGAGTTAGTTTGAAAAAGAATGATGGAGGTTGGGTCAATTATGGGCAGCACCATGCATCTTCACATCTACCACCGATTTGGGTGCTGTTTGGTGCACAGGCTGGAGGATGAATGATACGTCTCTTATGTGCCAGGTTCATTGTAGATCAGATGACTTATCATTCCTAGCATTTGGAATGCATTTGGCCCTTTAAACCTTCTTTCTTCACACCTTTTTTCTCAGACCCGGCTTGACAAGCCCTGTTCTCGATTCTCGATTCTCGATTCTCGATCCTCGATTCTCGATTCTCGATCCTCGATTCTCGATTCTCGATTCTCGATCCTCGATCCTCGATTCTCGATCCTCGATCCTCGGTCCTCGATCCTCGATCCTCGATTCTCGATCCTCGATCCTCGATTCTCGATTCTCGATCCTCGATCCTCGATCCTCGATCCTCGATCCTCGATCATCGATCGATCCTCGATCCTCGATCCTCGATCCTCGATCCTCGATTCTCGATTCTCGATCCTCGATCCTCGATCCTCGATCCTCGATTCTCGATCCTCGATCCTCGATCCTCGATTCTCGATTCTCGATTCTCGATCCTCGATCCTCGATTCTCGATTCTTGATTTTCGATTCTCGATCCTCGATCCTCGATTCTCGATTCTCGATTCTCGATCCTCGATCCTCGATTTTCGATTCTCGATTCTCGATCCGCCATCCTCGATCCTCGATCCTTGATCCTCGATCCCCGATCCTCGATCCTCGATTCTCGATTCTCGAGTCTCGACTCTCGACTCTCGATCCTCGATCCTCGATGCTCGATCCTCGATCCTCGATCCTCGATCCTCGATGCTCGATTCTCGATTCTTGATTTTCGATTCTCGATTCTCGATCCTCGATTCTCGATTCTCGATTCTCGTCAAGCGGCGTGGAAAAGCCAGAGTAAGTCAGACTCAAAGTTCCTCTTTTACACCAGGCACCTTGAGCGAGATCTTGAGCCAGATGAGCAGCGTTCTAAAGTCCCCCTTACTTGTTTAGTATTGGGCTTGCATAAACTCCATCTTCTCGTAAGACTTTCCCTGGGTTTCGTAAGCAGTGCGAAAGGTTTGACGTAAGCATTGGTCACAAACATGTTGCCGTAAGCCGTTCGTAAGCCCATGTCGGGCCATGAGAGCTGGGGCTCAAACAAGGTTGTGTGCTTCATTTGGTGCATGCTATTGCAGCTATTGAATGTCGATGATTAATTATGCCATTATGCCATTGCATATAGGGAAAGCGGTATTGTTTGAACATCAAACCAAAATTCACAGAATCCGAATCGGAGATCGGAAATTGCCGTAAGCTCGGTGTAAGCGATCCGTAAGCGAGTCGTAAGCGAAGGTTGCCTTCAGTGACCCCTGGCACAGAGTTGGCAAGGCCGAAGCCGGCAGTTGAGGTCCAGCAGTGCCCACTGCGCGCGGAAGTTGGCGAAGAGATTGGCGAAGAGTTGGCAAGGCGGAAGTGGACGTGGAAGTTGATGCAGACATGGTCGAGGAGAAACTAGAGGAGGAAGAGGAGGAGGCGGAGGAGGAGAAGGAGGAGGAGGAGGCGGAAGAACAGCTCTGATAAAATCTAACAACCCTCACCTGGCAGGTGGGGAAAAATGCATCTTCCTAGCACGTGTTTTTCACCAAAAAATCACTCTTTGGTTTGCCGGGAAAGTTTGCCGTAAGAGATGCGTAAGCTAGTTCTTTGAAGTTGTTGTGCCGTAAGCAAAACCTTGGAAAACGTAAGCGAACGTAAGCTCCTACGTAAGCTTTGAGTTCTCGCTCAGGAGATCAAAAGGAGTTTTGAACACAGCTCAGATCTATTTGGCAAAAGTCTCATGCATGTCGAGCAGGGGAACAGTGCCTATAAAGTTTTGCTCCTCCCCTCTGTGGCTGCGGTGTTTTGATTGCTCCTTGGATCCCTTCCGGGGTGCTCCCTGGCCCTTGGTCAAATGCTGTGTGGCCAGCATGCAAGAAAGTGACAGTGCTCGTGCATAGATACCCTTCTAGCGAGAGTTTCAGCGTAGGCGAGACGTAGGCATTGGCTATGGACCCGGGCACCCAGTAGCGTGCACCCAGTGGGTGCTATGGGGGGACGATCTAGTACAGTGATGCTGGCTGGATCATTTACAGGACGAGGTATACTGAACTCCCCGGTGGCACCTGCGTCTAGGTTGACATGCACAGTACAGGTCGAGGGGGCTGTGCATGCAGTACCTTGATTTTGATTCCTTGTAGGACATCTTTGCGTAATTGCTGCCCGGTACGGCATCTTGCTGGATATACCCTTAGTATTTATTGGTTCGGTATGCGGTACTGTACCGAGCCGCTGCGGCATGGCATTGCCAGGTGGATCATGACTGATTCTCTGCCCGCTTCATTGCATTCATTCAGAAAGACTTTTCACAAGCTGACAAGTGACAACCTCGTATCATTATTGTCGATCCTTCGTTCTCGATCCTCGATCCTCAGTTCTCGAACCTGCTTTCTAACGTTGTCATTGAGGACGTTCTTTGGTTTCATGCGCCCATGTACTCTACACACAGGTTTTCGCGCTCAGTTTTAGTTCCTAGACATGTCTATATTATATACACTGTACACTGACCAGGGGCTAGCCACCTGTCTCTCGTATGTGCCTTGAAACTTTAACCCTTGAGCCACTGGCTGCTTCCTGAGCGGCTAGCCTGCTCATGACACGCTCACCATTTTCGCATCAATTCGGCCCACAGCTCCGTCAGTTGAGTTGCTAGAGCTCTCTTCAGCTCTTGCTTTGCCGGATTGTCCTCTCGGCAATCTTCACAATTGCTACAAAGGTGGCTCCATTCGCCCGCCTCCCTTGCAAGATACTGGACGGTGATCCTGTCTGTGCTTTGAAGCACACTGGAATCGAAGACATCTTTCATGGATGCACAGTGTGCCACTCAGTGTTGACTTGGGTCCTGACGCGCAACAGTTAATGTGGCACTGAAGCCTATCAGCATATGTTCATGAAATACACTATAACAATATATAACATACACATATGCGGTATAAAGTATTCACACACCACACTACACTACACTACACTACACTACACTACACTACACTACACTACACTACACAACACAACACAACACAACACAACACAACACAACACAACACAACACAACACAACACAACACAACACAACACAACACACACACAAACACACACACAAACACAAACACACACACAAACACACACACACACACAAACACACACACACAAACACACACACACACACAAACACACACACACAAACACACACACACAAACAAACACACACACACAAACACACACACAAAACACACACACAAACACACACACAAACACACACACAAACACACACACAAACACACACACACACAAACACACACACACAAACACACACACAAACACACACACACAAACACACACACAAACACACACAAACACACACACACAAAAACACACACACACAAACACACACACACAAACACACACACACAAACACACAACACACACAACACACACAAACACACAAACACACAAACACACAAACACACAAACACACAAACACACAAACACACAAAAACACAAACACAAACACAAACGTCACAAACACAAACACACACACACAAACACACACACACAAACACACACACACAAACACACACACACAAACACACACACACACAAACACACACACAAACACACACACAAACACACACACACAAACACACACACACACAAACACACACACAAACACACACACACGCTTCAAAACCTCTTCCAGAAGCCACGCCACCGCAACGCTCCTGTAACTTCCGGTCGTACAAAAAATCCCAAAGAGATGCTGTCCAGGCGCGGCTTCGTCCCGGATCCAACGGAACAAATTCCTCAATAGATTTTCCCAGCTCTCGCTGCGAAAGCAATTCCACAGGGTTTGCGAGTGCCTTCCAGGGTGAGCATGCAGCTCAGGATTCCTATAGGGGTCGTTGAAGTCATTGCAGTCCACTCGGATTGCTGGCCGCCGTTTAAGAGATCCACATTTTTCCCCCTTGTCTTGTCAGGAGTTAACCAGCAAATTTGTAGAAGTAAAATGATCGTAGTAGTAGTAGTAGTAGTAGTAGTAGTAGTCAGTAGTAGTAGTAGTAGTAGTAGTAGTAGTAGTAGTAGCAGTAGTAGTAGTAGTAATAGTAGTAGTAGCAGTAGCAGTAGTAGTAGTAGTAGCAGTAGTAGTAGTAGTAGTAGTAATAGTAGTAGTAGCAGTAGCAATAGTAGTAGTAGTAGTAGTAGTAGTAGTAGTAGTAGTAGTAGTAGTAGCAGTAGCAGTAGCAGTAGCAGTAGCAGTAGCAGTAGCAGTAGGTAGTAGGTAGTAGGTAGTAGGTAGTAGGTAGTAGGTAGTAGGTAGTAGGTAGTAGGTAGTAGGTAGTAGGTAGTAGGTAGTAGGTAGTAGGTAGTAGGTAGTAGGTAGTAGGTAGTAGGTAGTAGGTAGTAGGTGGTAGGTGGTAGGTGGTAGGTGGTAGGTGGTAGGTGGTAGGTGGTAGGTGGTAGGTGGTAGGTGGTAGGTGGTAGGTGGTAGGTAGTAGGTGGTAGGTGGTAGGTGGTAGGTGGTAGGTGGTAGGTGGTAGGTGGTAGGTGGTAGGTGGTAGGTGGTAGGTGGTAGGTGGTAGGTGGTAGGTGGTAGGTGGTGGGTGGTAGGTGGTAGGTGGTAGGTGGTAGGTGGTAGGTGGTAGGTGGTAGGTGGTAGGTGGTAGGTGGTAGGTGGTAGGTGGTAGGTGGTAGGTGGTAGGTGGTAGGTGGTAGGTGGTAGGTGGTAGGTGGTAGGTGGTAGGTGGTAGGTGGTAGGTTGTAGGTGGTAGGTGGTAGGTGGTAGGTGGTAGGTGGTAGGTGGTAGGTGGTAGGTGGTAGGTGGTAGGTGGTAGGTGGTAGGTGGTAGGTGGTAGGTGGTAGGTGGTAGGTGGTAGGTAGTAGGTGGTAGGTAGTAGGTAGTAGTTAGTAGTTAGTAGTTAGTAGTTAGTAGTTAGTAGTTAGTAGTTAGTAGTTAGTAGTAGTAGTAGTAGGTAGTAGGTAGTAGGTAGTAGGTAGTAGGTAGTAGGTAGTAGGTAGTAGGTAGTAGGTAGTAGGTAGTAGGTAGTAGGTAGTAGGAGTAGGAGGAGTAGTAGTAGTAGTAGTAGTAGTAGAGTAGTAGTCAGTAAGTAATAAGTAGTAAGTCAGTAAGTCAAAGTAGTAAGTCGCAAGTAGTAAGTCGCAAGTAGTAAGTCGCAAGTAGTAAGTCGCAAGTAGGTAGGTAGGTAGGTAGGTAGGTCGGTCGGTCGGTCGGTCGTCGGTCGGTCGGTAGGTAGGTAGGTAGGTAGTGGGTAGTCAGTAGTTAGTAGATAGTAGTAGCTAGTAGCTAGTAGCTAGTAGCTAGTAGTTAGTAGGTAGTAGGTAGTAGGTAGTAGGTAGAACGTAGAGAGTAAAAAGTAGTAAGTAGTAAGTCAGTAAGTCGTAAGTAGTAAAAGTAGTAGCGCGCGCGCTCGCCTCGCGGAAATCCGGGGCATAAATTCCCGGAAGTAGTTTTATTATTAATTTTGCCGTCTACATTTGGCTAAGACCGCGCGCGCTATCGGCCAATTAATAGCGTTAGCGCGCGCGCGCTTCGCGGAAATTCGGGGCATAAATTCCCGGAAGTAGCGTTTTGCCTTATAACGGGTCTACTTTTGGCTAAGACCGCGCGCGCTATCGGCCAATTAATAGCGCTAGCGCGCGCGCACCTCGCGGAAATTCGGGGCATAAATTCCCGGAAGTAGCGTTTTGCCTTATAACGGGTCTACTTTTGGCTAAGACCGCGCGCGCTAAGTCGGCCAAAATAGCGCGCGCGCTCGCCTCGCGGAAATCCGAGACCATAAATTCCCGGAAGTAGCGTTTTGCCTTATAACGGGTCTACTTTTGGCTAAGACCGCGCGCGCTATCGGCCAATTAATAGCGCTAGCGCGCGCGCGCCTCGCGGAAATTCGGGGCATACCCGGAAGTAGCGTTTTGCCTTATAACGGGTCTACTTTTGGCTAAGACCACGCGCGCTATCGGCCAATTAATAGCGCTAGCGCGCGCGCGCCTCGCGGAAATTCGGGGCATAAATTTCCGGAAGTAGCGTTTTGCCTTATAACGGGTCTACTTTTGGCTAAGACCGCGCGCGCTAAGTCGGCCAAAATTAGCGCGCGCGCGCGCCTCGGAACCCGTACTTTTGGCTTAAACTGCGCGCGCTAAGTCGGCCAAAATAGCGCGCGCGCTCGCCTCGCGGAAATCCGGGGCATAAATTCCCGGAAGTAGCGTTTTGCCTTATAACGAATCTACTTTTGGCTAAGACCGCGCGCGCTAAGTCGGCCAAAATAGCGCGCGCGCTCGCGTCGCGGAAATCCGGGGCATAAATTCCCGGAAGTAGCGTTTTGCCTTATAACGGGTCTACTTTTGGCTAAGACCGCGCGCGCTATCGGCCAATTAATAGCGCTAGCGCGCGCGCGCCTCGCGGAAATTCGGGGCATAAATTCCCGGAAGTAGCGTTTTGCCTTATAACGGATCTACTTTTGGCTAAGACCGCGCGCGCTAAGTCGGCCAATATTAGCGCGCGCGCGCGCCTCGCGGAAATCCGGGGCATAAATTCCCGGAAGTAGCGTTTTACCTTATACAGTAAAAGCTAGGGTCTACTTTTGGCTAAGGCCGCGCACGCTAAGTCGGCCAATAAAAGCGCGCGCGTCGCGGAAGCAGCGTTTTGCCTTTTATAACTGGTCTGCGTGCCGCGCGCTGCCCGGAGCATAGTTTCCTAAATTAAATTGCAGTCTGTGGAATTTCCCCTTCAGTAGCGGTAGTTAGTAGGTAGGTAGGTAGGTAAGGTAGGTAGGTAGGTAGGTAGGTAGGTAGGTAGGTAGGTAGGTAGGTAGTGGGTAGTAGTTAGGGGTAGTAGTTAAGTAGATAGTAGAATGGTAGATAGTAGTCTAAAGTAGAAAGTAAAAAGTAGTAAGTAGTAAGTAAATCCCCCATGTATAGCTCACTATAAAGTGGACATCCTTTGCGCTTATAAAGTGGGTTTCCGGTCGCCACTTTATATACCGACAATGGGGGATAAAGCCGTGTTTTGCGCGAGAAACATGCCCTTGGACCTGGAAGATGACTTTATAGCAACGTTGGCTTTCCAGTTTATACCCGGCTGGTTCCCCACAAGGAAACGACTCAATATATGCGGCAATGCATTTTATAGACCGTTGGTTCCCTTCAAAGAATGGCCATAATATGTCACACCATCCACTTTATAGAAACATGCCTCCCCAATGATTTCGGGCCAATATCTTTCTGTTGGGGCTGTATACATGGCAAAGCACTTTATAGAGTGAAACTTGCCCTTTAAGAAGAAGAATTTGTGCTGCATCCAGGGCACTTTATAGAAAGAAAATTGCCGCAGAGCATTTTATAGAGTCATGAGATACATCACCCAAATCACTTTATAGAGCTGCCCAGGACCCCATTCACCCTGAGGAATTTTTCAAGGGAAATCTTCTTCTCTATAAAGTGGCCAGTCCAGGTAAAACCCCTGAAAAAACACATTTTTTGGACTGGCCACTTTATACCCCCTCCCCCAACAGAGAATGCCTCTATAAAGTGGCCAGTCCAGGTAAAACCCCTGAAAAAACAGAATCTATGTTGGACTGGCCACTTTATACCCCCCCCCCAACAGAGAATGCCTCTATAAAGTGGCCAGTCCAGGTAAAATCCTGAAAAAAACAGAATCTATGTTGGACTGGCCACTTTATACCACCTCCCCCAACAGAGAATGCCTCTATAAAGTGGCCAGTCCAGGTAAAACCCCTGAAAAAAAATAGAATCTATGTTGGACTGGCCACTTTATACCCCCTCCCCCAACAGAGAATGCCTCTATAAAGTTGCCAGCCCAAGTAAAACCCTGAAAAAACAGAATCTATGTTGGACTGGCCACTTTATACCCCCTCCCCCAACAGAGAATGCCTCTGTAAAGTGGCCAGTCCAGGTAAAACCATGAAAAAACAGAATCTATGTTGGACTGGCCACTTTACACCCCCTCCCCCAACAGAGAATGCCTCTATAAAGTGGCCAGTCCAAGTAAAACCCCTGAAAAAACAGAATCTATGTTGGACTGGCCACTTTATACCCATACCTTAATAACTTTATACCCCCCCCCAACAGAGAATGCCTCTATAAAGTGGCCAGTCCAGGTAAAACCCCTGAAAAAACAGAATCTATGTTGGACTGGCCACTTTATACCCCCTCCCCCAACAGAGAAGCCTCTATAAAGTGGCCAGTCCATGTAAAAAACCTGAAAAAACAGAATCATGTTGGACTGGCCACTTTATACCCCCTGAATCTATAAAGTGGCCAGTCCAAGTAAAACACCTGAAAAACAGAATCTATGTTGGACTGGCCACTTTTACCCCCTCCCCCAACAGAGAATGCCTCTATAAAGTGGCCAGTCCAGGTAAAACCCTGAAAAAACAGAATCTATGTTGGACTGGCCACTTTATACCCCCTCCCCCAACAGAGAATGCCTCTATAAAGTGGCCAGTCCAGGTAAAACCCCTGAAAAAAACAGAATCTATGTTGGACTGGCCACTTTATACCCCTCCCCCAACAGAGAATGCCTCTATAAAGTGGCCAGTCCAGGTAAAACCCCTGAAAAAACAGAATCTATGTTGGACTGGCCACTTTATACCCCCTCCCCCAACAGAGAATGCCTCTATAAAGTGGCCAGTCCAGGTAAAACCCCTGAAAAAACAGAATCTATGTTGGACTGGCCACTTTATACCCCCTCCCCCAACAGAGAATGCCTCTATAAAGTGGCCAGTCCAGGTAAAACCCCTGAAAAAACAGAATCTATGTTGGACTGGCCACTTTATACCCCCTCCCCCAACAGAGAATGCCTCTATAAAGTGGCCAGTCCAGGTAAAACCCCTGAAAAAACAGAATCTATGTTGGACTGGCCACTTTATACCCCTCCCCCAACAGAGAATGCCTCTATAAAGTGGCCAGTCCAGGTAAAACCCCTGAAAAAACAGAATCTATGTTGGACTGGCCGCTTTATACCCCCTCCCCCAACAGAGAATGCCTCTATAAAGTGGCCAGTCCAAGTAAAACCCCTGAAAAAACACATTTTTACCTGGAATGGCCACTTTATACCCCAGCCAGTGGGCTCCAGGACTTTGACCCGGAAACGGAAGGACTGACAACAAGGTAAAGGGGGAAAACTACAACGGAGAGGTACAACGGGAAGGCTACCACAAGAAAATGAGACATGTCACGTTTATATACGTTTATTGTTTTCAATGTGTCATATAGATTGGCGATGATTGGTATATTGAATATGTTGTAGATGTATTTTGGAACATATGTATACCTATGATTCACACATCAATATAAATATATATAAATCATAAACACATGCCAAACCAAAAACTTTTCGCTGAGTATTGTATTCCCAATCTGTTGGCAAATGTCCAGCCGATTCACCATGCGTGACCCAACAAGATTCAAACTATGGATTGTTTACTTTTGAAAAAAAAATCTGGGTGAACCTACGTATATCTATGACGACAATCTCCCAAAATCATCCTAAAAATCTATGGACATCTATGGACCAAAACCACGGCCACATGCCCATCCTCTATAAAATGTGTTTTTTCAGGGGTTTTACTTGGACTGGCCACTTTATAGAGGCATTCTCTGTTGGGGGAGGGGGTATAAAGTGGCCAGTCCAACATAGATTCTGTTTTTTCAGGGGTTTTACTTGGACTGGCCACTTTATAGAGGCATTCTCTGTTGGGGGAGGGGGTATAAAGTGGCCAGTCCAACATAGATTCTGTTTTTTCAGGGGTTTTACTTGGACTGGCCACTTTATAGAGAAGAAGATTTCCCTTGAAAAATTCCTAAGGGTGAATGGGGTCCTGGGCCCCTTTCAGCCCAAGGACCCCTTTCAAAGGAAAGTGTGTTAGAGGCATTCTCTGTTGGGGGAGGGGGTATAAAGTGGCCAGTCCAACATAGATTTCGTTTTACCATAGATTCTGTTAACGACTTCGATATAGATATTTGTCTGGCTGTCGGTTTCGTTCGGTTTCGAAGCCATTCGAAGTCTTTTGGGTTCCCCATCGATGAGATCGATGATATTCCCCCAAGGTTTGAACGTGGCCCCTCAACTTTATAGACAATCACGTCGATGCTGCCATCGTCGCGATTAAGAAAATCATCGCTACTACAACGATCGTTGTTTAGCCGGAAATCCACATTATAGTGCCACTGTTCTGCACAAGTATTACTATCTGGATGTTCGGCATCTCACTTTATAGTCATGGGACATGTTCACAAGTACCCTCAAAACCTGCATCGAGTTTTATGTTTTTACGCGGCCAGGCGACTTTATACAAACGTTGGATTTTGACTTTATAGACAAAACATGTTGGCTTTCCACTTTATAGACTCCAGACATGTGGCCATTCCAGTTTATACCAGGCTATTCTCTATAAAGTCGGCCGCAAAGCATCTAGCGGGCTATACATGGGGGATGTAAGTAAGTAGTAAGTAGTAAGTAGTAAGCAGTAGGAGTAGTAGTAGTAGGAGTAGTAGTAGTAGTGGTAGTAGTAGTAGTAGTAGTAGCAGTAAGTAGTAGTAGTAGTAGTAGTAGTAGTAGTAGTAGTAGTAGTAGTAGTAGTAGTAGTAGTAGTAGTAGTAGTAGTAGTAGTCAGTAGTAGTAGTAGTAGTAGTAGTAGTAGTAATAGTAGTAGTAGTAGTAGTAGTAGTAGTTAATAGTAGTTAGTAGTAGTTAGTAGTAGTTAGTAGTAGTAGTTGTTAGTAGTAGTTAGTAGTAGTTAGTAGTAGTTAGTCAGTAGTTAGTCAGTAGTAGTCAGTAGTAGTCAGGAGTAGTCAGTAGTAGTCAGTAGTAGTAGTAGTAGTAGTAGTAGTAGCAGTAGTAGTAGCAGTAGCAGTAGCAGTAGCAGTAGCAGTAGTAGTAGTAGCAGTAGCAGCAGCAGGAGCAGGAGCAGTAGCAGTAGCAGTAGCAGTAGCAGTAGCAGTAGCAGCTGCAGCAGCAGGAGCAGGAGCAGGAGCAGTAGCAGTAGCAGTAGCGGTAGCGGTAGCGGTAGCGGTAGCGGTAGCGGTAGCGGTAGCGGTAGCGGTAGCGGTAGTGGTAGTAGTAGTAGTAGTAGTAGTAGTAGTAGTAGTCTACTCGTCGTTGGCATAGCTGGCCAGATAGGCATATTGTCCATTTTTTCACTCGGTAAGTAAACACACGAGAAACCAAAATTTTTACACGAGAAGCCAATATTTTTTCTACAAAAAAGGGGAAAAATGTGGATGCTTAAACGGCGGCGAGTAGTAGCAGGTTAGTGGTATAGCAAGTTTGTAGTAGTAAGTTAGTAGTAGTGGTAGTTAGTAGTAGTGAAGAAGGTTTCCACATTTTTGCCCTTTTAGCGTTTAAATGTTGGGTGGATTTGAAGCAGCAGTACGCTGAGTCTGCTTTTTAAGTAAAATTAGTTTGAACAAAATTTAGGTAAATCTGGTAAGTAAGATAAAAACATGTACATTTTAAGAGTAATTTAGTTTCAAAGTAAATTGCAGAGTAAATTTAAGAAGTAAATTAGAAAGCAAATTATAGAGTTTTTCTGGATGCAAAAACCACATTTTTTTAAAAACTACGTTTGTAAATTTCTTTTTGTTTGAAAGGATTCAAGTTACTGCTTTTGCTTATGTTGGTTATCATAGGTCCTAGGTTGGTTTCTTGCAGTTTCTGTGAGGCTGCACGGGCATGATCAATATGAAAATATTTTACAGAATATTGCATGATTTAGTTTAATATAATATAATATTATTACATCACACAATACAATATAGTATTGTTTCATAAAACCTCATACATCATAACATAAGAAACATAAAGTAAAACAAATTAATCACATATAATATACAGTAATACGCTATAATATTGAATACTCTGTAACATCAAAAGAAGCAATAGAACAAAACTAAAACATGATATATATATATATATATGACTTAATTAAACCAATTTAGTAGAATCATTAAAAAAAACTATAATATGTATAAAATAGTATTAAATGAAATAAAACATAATATAACACAACATTTTTTGCACCATATAATATATTCATATATATATATATATTCATATATATATATTTTTTCGTTACGCAGATATAATATAATAATGATGAACTTTCTGTGCATTCGGGTTGACTGCTGTTGGGATTCATTTTGGCCTATGTTGGGCCATTTCGACGCTATGTTGGAGCCAAAAAGTTTGCGCTAAAATCAAAGATTTTTTGGTGCGAAAAAGTTGGGGTTGGCATCGCACATGTTTGGCCTATGTTGGGCCATGTGGAGACTATGTTGGGCCTATGTTTGGCCTGTCTTGGGCCATTTTGGGGCCAGTTGGGGCCATGTTGAGGCATGTTGGGTCTGCGTTGGGTGATTTGGGGCTTTAATGGGGTCAAAAATTAACACCAACCAAGCATCGGTTCGGTTGGGGTTTGTTTTGGGCCTATGTTGTCTATGTTGGGGGTCATGTTGGGCCAAAATGGCGTGTTCGTTTGGGTGGTCATGCTACAGTCCAAATGAACACGCCAGCTTGGGCCATGTTGAGGCTATGTGGGGTCCATGTTGGCAACCCAGTTTTTTTGGGAAACCCGAATGCGAAGAAAAACTTTAAATATAATATGATATATTATCAAAAATAACGTTTCCACCTTTGTCCCCCTTTGATTTTTTGAAAATTATATATATGGTTGGTTAATTTGTAGTAGTAGGGGTAGACCGTAACATGATAAACCAAAACTATCCTATAAACTTGTCAATACAAGATAACGTTACCTGTTTTTCCCTGTAAGTGGCCAATAATGAAATAAATCAATTTGAACATTGCAAAGAACGAACAAGCCAACTTTTCAGAACCAACCAAAATTTTTAGCCCAAAAACACAATAATGGTCTATATTTTGTTAATACTGATCAATGTAGATATGCATATATATATATATACACCTACATGTGCAAATACAACCAAATTTGTTTAAATATACATATAAATATATATATACATACGTACATACATGCATGCATGCATGCATGCATGCATGCATGCATACATACATACATGCGTACATACATACATACATACATGCATACATACATGCATACATGCATACATGCATACATGCATACATGCATACATTTATCTTTTTTTACATCAGTATTCACATTATTTCACACATATATCATATACTCATATGTTTAAACATAAATTCATGTGCGTGTGCATGTATATATATACGTGTGTGTACGCATGGATAAATAATTGTGCATTTTTCTGAATACATATATATAAATGTATGTGCATATGTATATACGTGAAAACTGCACTGGCAATGCAGTTTTTTAAACATTGATTTTGGAACCCACAAACCCAGAACCCCAGAGTTATAGAACAAATATTAAATTCAAGAATAAAACATACAATAAAATCATGAATTTCTTATTTTCAACCTCTAAGATCTAATGCATTGAATTCGGCACCTGTTTTGAAATGTTCTATGTTTTTGAAAATTCAATATTTAACTTATTTTTAGACACAACACGCGCCCTCATATAAAACTCTAGCCCCAATCACTTGCAGACATTGCCAAGATCAAACTTATAGTGGAAAAAACGCAGAATTAAACCTCGCGAAGCTCCTTTTACAAACATATGCACGGCTATAGAAAATAATTTACTGGAATAAATTCCAGAAAATCGGACATGAAAAAGGAGCCAAACCTACAGCACATTCCTCATTCCAAGTTTCATTTAGATCCCTCAGCAACAGTTTTTTGTCAATTTGGAAAAAAGAATGTAAGCATCAAACGTTCAACCATTCCAAGAACAAACCTCACGGTTACATCACAAGTGCACTTAAAGCACAAGGCCGTTTAGCACAACTACATAGTATATAATTAAACCAGATAATAACCCAAAGGTTCATCAACATATAATAGTTCTTTTATACAAACATTGGAATCCTTAGGTTGCCAACCAACAGCCAGTTGGAGGACGAAGAAGCAGAACCAAAATGCAATAAACCTCAACCCCCAATACCTCTTAGCTGAATACCCCCAAACTAAAACCTTTGAATCCCAAAAATTCTGAAGCCCAACGCTTTCCCATTTAAACCCCAAGAACTGGGAACCCTAAGCCTTTAATCCCCAAACCAACCATCTACCCAAAATACATCTCAAACCCAAAGCCCTTCAAACATGAAGAACCCTACAACCACTTTATCTCAACCCCCTCAAACCGCAAGAGGCCTTGGAATCTGAAGATCTTTGAATCCCAAACACATTCACCCCTATAAGGTTTTTTAGTCACGAAACTCTTAAACCTTCATGCATCAACCCTAGTGGGATGCTTGGAGGAAAACTAGGTCACGCGCGGGTATTTAACCTGGTCTCATTTGTGTCTTCGACAGCATTTCGTCCTGTAAAATACAGGAGTTTGTGTTATTGGGGTAAATTCAGCCGTCGCGGCGCGTTTCGTTTTCACTCATTTCAATTTTCCGAGGTGAGACTTCAAGTCTGCAGTGACTGGTAAGTGGTATCGCCAAACAAAGGCATGCATATACAAAATCAATTTTTGATTCAAACCACCTTTGGACCAGTCTTTGTTGTTCAAAGAGGAAGGAATGAAACGGTCAAGCGATTGCCACCATCTGTCCACTGCTTGAGTTCCAGCAATGGTGGCTCCAGGTTTCTTCCAAGTTTTCAACTTTCGAGTGAACTGTTGTTTTCGATGCGTAACTGGAAAATTTTTGATCCTTTTCTCTTTGCACAGGCTCTCCCACGCTTTGGCTCCATCACTATAGAGACGGATTTTTTTGGAATCGCCTAAAAAGGTCATGATCTTGGATTGAACAATTTCAGACTTGGATTCCACAGGTGGACTTGCACCTGGAGGCACTAGCTTGAATGGTAAAACCTTCAAAACAATGTTGCCACCTCGTTTTGCAACCGGCCCCATGTAACTTCTGGCTTTCAAACCAAGTACTCGGAAATGTGCTTGCCAATACTTGGGCAGCGGCTTGAACGGCTTTGCTTTTTGGAAGCGGGTAGCAGCAGCAGCAACTTCTGTTTGAAAGTGAGGGTTGTTTTGGCCGACGTACAGTTTGCGAAGACCATGCGCGTCTGCTTCGATGTCTCCCACCAGGCGTCTTGTTGCATTTTGTGTCCGACAGAGTTGTTCTCCCGCCCTTGCTTCCGCAGCTTGCAAAGCTTCATATATGTGCTCCACTGCACATCTGGCGAGCTTCAGTTGAGATTGGGCATCTGCTACACGGGGAGCTTCCATCAAGCGTGATCTGCTGTAAAAGGTAATCACTCTACACAAGTCAAAGAGGCTCAAGCGTGTGCCGCGAAACAACGAAAAGTCAGTGACATTGTGTCTTTTTTGGCATTTCCAAGAAGTGCACCTGAAATACAATTTCCCTGATGCTTTGAAAGGTTCTGCTTCACCAAGAGCCGCACCACAAGCAAAGCAACCTTTTTCAAATCCACGGATAAAACCAAAGGAAAGCAACTCGTCAAGAGCTGTAGCAACTTGTGCGGAATGAGCATCCACAACAGAACTTGAGGCAAGATGATGTGGAGTTCTCCTTCCACCTGTGTTCTTGACGGTGCCATACGCCTTCTTTGCTTCTTTCCGGTAATGTCCAGTCCAGACTTGGCCGTTTTTTTCACTGGCAAACGTCCTTTGAAGCGCTTCTGGGGAGCTCCATCAAGAAAGCCTTTCACGGCAGCTCTCAAGTGAATCAGCTCTTTGGCAGCTGGATTCGGACATTGCTTGATATTGTGCCCAACTTTCTTACAACAAGAGCATTTGTGTGCCGGCTGATGACGCACCGTTTGCTTTCTGTTGAATTTAGTCATACACACGGACTTCCGCAGGCATTCTCTGGCATGGCATGTCTACATTGAAAACATAAGGAGATCACTTGTGGCACTGTGCCACAGACGAAAATGGGGGAAAAAAGTGTTCTGAGCCAAAGACTTGGTGGATGATCGATCTGAGTCGGCACCTCTGCACATCTCACGCAATGTTACAAACTCATCACTGCCATTGATCATTTGATCTATTTATTCGAGTGCGACTCAGGACTTACGTCCGTTTCAAGTCTTGACAGCATGTGTATATATATATATATATCTTGGAACGTATCTATAGATGGTTTCACACAGACACATCAAACATTATATTTCTTTTCTCTTTTGTACATATAGACATATATTAAAGATATATATATATATAATATATTTTTCTTTATTGACTTATATTCGTTTAAGACAAATATATACATGATAAATCACGTTCTGAGCATTCGTCATGGCTGAGGCAGCAAGTCTGGAATGCGTTTCTTTTGCAACGCAAAAGAGTGGAAGTCAGAAGGTTAAGCACGTGTTTGTGGACCGTGCTGCAATTGAAATTTCAAAGTTTTTTTCATTTCCTTTTGCTGCCTGATCAAACTTGGCGGTGGCTGACCCAAAAAATTTTTCCCGTGCCAGCAAAGGGGTTTGCTGTCCCGATTTCGCAGCCAAAAATTGCTGCAGCGTAGCCAAATCTCTCCAGCATGTCGACCTGTTTTGATTAGATGCAATTTTCTTGGCGTTCCACAGGAGGTGCACAAGCCGTATTTCGAAGGACGAGTTTTCAGGGTCAAAAATCTAAACGGACCTAATGGCCTGCCACTTCTGCGAGACTCTTCCTGATTTCCAGCAACGTCTGAAGAAGGCACGGACCGCACAGCGGGAACAGAAGAAGACGACGCAGCGGAATGTTCGTTTTGGGCCGGCCAAAAAGTCTCAGATCCATGTCTGCACATCTGTCACAAATTCACAAACTCTTCTTCTCGGTCGAGAAGCAGTAGAGCCCACATGGGGATATCAGCACTCAAGCCATCATCTCGCAGACGGTTGACCCCGATAGAATGAAAGAACGGGAAAACGTAGAAAAGAAGACAATGTGGCAATGAAAGAAATCAAACAAAGACAAGACTCCTGCCGATATAGGTCTCGAAACATCTGCAATTCGACCACAGAAGTCGGATAGAGATCCATCTTGGCCACCAAGTGAGGCGGTGACTCTGAACCATTGATGTCTGACAAAGGCTCTTCCTCGGAGTAGACCTCCGCTGCAGACGCCAGCGACTCAGTCTCCATGACATGCGCTCCACACTCCCCGTTGACAGAAACATCCGAACCATCCTCAGCGGGCATGACATCTGGTCTTGCCCGCGGTATCTCTGTGACCACCTCCTCGTCAGAAGATATCACGTCAGCACGTTGGTCACGCGTCAAAAAGACACTGTGAGCTTCGGCGTCGTAGATTTCTGCCGAGAATTCATGCCTCAGATGCACAGCATGTCATGTCAAAGCAGAACCAAAATCTACGAGGAGGAAAAGAAAATACATTGGAACAGAACAAGTTGGAAAATCGAGCTACCACTGTTGCACAGCAATTGCATGCGTCGCATCAGCAGAACATGAGTTGCCTTCTCGAGCAACCAGGCATTTCAATTTCCTTTCTACGACCAAGTCTGAAGTCCGCCTACCACGCAGATACCGACGCCACTGATCTTGCAAAAGTGGCAAACAACGACATAAGGTATGGAAATCGTGAAGCCGGAGGAGCGATTCTTGCACTGCATGCAGACCAGGGTCATAGCTAACTGAAACATCACAAAGCGAAGACGGAGCCGTCAAAATCTCATGCAAGTCATCTAAATAGTTATCATGGAACTGAAGCCATTGGCCCAACAGCGGCGGTAAGCTGCTTCCAGTCAATCGCAGGACAATCAGCAGCACAAGTGCTTGCAAGGTTTCTTCCATTTGAACCACTGCTGCAACACACTGAACTTGCACTGAAGATCATATGATGCAAAGATCACTTCTAGACATATACTATATAGAAAAAACAGTTTGGAAGGTAAAATTAGGTGAGTTCCATACATAGTTATGCCCATATATACATACAACTCATAGACGTAAGTCCCCAACTACAACTAGAACCGCAAAAACAAACTAGCATTCGACAAGTCCCCGGAATCCGCAGGGCAATCTGGGCGACCATACCTGCGAGACGGGGCGGATGCGTGTACGATGTATATCGGTGTAACGGTACGATACATACGAAAAAAAAGGTAGGGCGTCGAATATATTCGTTTCAAGATACATATGGTCACTATGTTGAGAAGAAATCGAAAAAGTCGCAGCGTACAACATACATGCTGTTAGTGGCATATGGTAAGTATGGAAGATAACAACACAATCTCTGGCAAGGCTTCATATATGTGCTCCTTATCATCCCACCCCACCCCATTCCACCCCACCCCACCCAAGACGTAGCATGACCTAACCAAGTTGGTAGCACCAGGACATGACGTACGTAACACGACGTTATCATCCCACCCCACCCCACCCCACCCCCACACGTAGAGCCAAGTTGGTTGAATCAACGTAACACGACGTTTTATCATCCCACCCCACCCATCCCACCCCCCACCCAAGACGTAGCATGACCTAGCCAAGTTGGTAGCACCAGGACATGACGTCAACGTAACACGACGTTATCATCCCACCCCACCCCACCCCACCCCACCCAAGACGTAGCATGACCTAGCCAAGTTGGTAGCACCAGGACATGACGTCAACGTAACACGACGTTATCATCCCGCCCCACCCCACCCCACCCCACCCCATTCCACCCAAGACGTAGCATGACCTAGCCAAGTTGGTAGCACCAGGACATGACGTCAACGTAACACGACGTTATCATCCCACCCCACCCCACCCCACCCCACCCCACCCAATACCCAAAAAACGCCCACCCCAAACTACTACCAGGTTATTTATCAGCACGCCTCCGAAAAACTACAAGCAAACCTATGGACTGGGAACATGTGGAAAATAAAGAACCCAGGACCAAGACCTAACACTACGAACAAAATAAAGAAGAGGACAAAGCTGAGGAAGGAATATGTTTACTCATGTATAAATAATACGCTAAAGAAAACTAATAGTATGTTATGTTTGTACTACTGTGGGACGGTTTTGTACTGTGAGATCTTACTTGATATGTACGGGACGTGTTGTTTCCTGAGGTTTGATTTGAATAGTGCTAGCGCTTCTCAAAGAGAATAATCATTCATCCCCTCTCTACCTCATTTGACTCAACCCACCCCCACCGGAGCCAGCCAAGCCAGCCCATCCGTCCACTCACCAAACTATCCACCCACTATACAATTCCATCCCATCCTTGAAATGCCCATTAGTTAAACTACTCCTGCCTTCGATGACAGGTGTCTATGTTCCGGAACCCTCCACCAATACGCTGTAGCCCCGTAAACCTTTAACCGTAAACCCTTCAGAATCCTAAAATATTGTAATCCCAAGTCCTTAAAATAGAGACTTACTGTAAGAATTTAAAATTACTTATTATTATGTTATTAACAACATAAAGAAAGCAAAGAACTAATAACTGGATAACTAATAGAACAATGTCGGTTGTATAAAAAGTCCTGGTCAAACAATCACAAAGAAACAACTATAACTTTTGTAACTTTGAACGTTCTTTTACCTAAACCTTTCGTATGGCAAATATTGCGGTGTCTATATATGCATTTATTTTTGTCTTCATCGTAGGAACATGTATTATTTCATTGTTATTTGAAATTTTAACTAGTCTAGAATCTAGAATAATGAAGTAAGATAATAATATGAAACAAAATTTTAGACACTTTTTATTTTGATATTGCATTTATGGGTATTTGTTTCTAATAATTAAGGTTTTCCGATACACCAGTTAGATATTTTGTTCAAGTCCTGAATAAAGGCTGATAATAAAACACATGTATCAATATGTTTTAATATTGTGAAAATCATTGCACAATCTGTCGCTAATAGCCTAATACATACTCGACATATCCGGCCGTTAAATAATAATATATATATATACGGTTTAATGTCTCGTTTTAAGTTTTTCAGAAAATAGTATACAGCCGCAATAAGAAACTGGTTTAGTAAAATCCACTTACCAATATAATACATGATACAACATATTGAATATGATTTTATTTATAGGTTGATCTCCTGATATGGGAAACGTTGATTTGATGTATGTGGGCTGTTCGTAGTTTTTTACTTCATGCAATTAATTTTTACTTTTTTTCATATTGGTTTTGCCAATGCTACTTGGTCGGTTGGATACATTAAACTTATTTATATAAACTAAACATAAGAAAAACATCGTAAGAAATTAACAGGAAAGAAACCAATATGATATTGAGAGGTCCTGAAGTTAAACTATGTTTTTTTTGGGGGGGTGGGGCTCTAGTTTGGGATTGATATAACGGATACGTGGCTTGAAAGTCTTGATTATAATGTCGTGTGTTTGTGGATTGATGTAGCTGGACAGCACAAGGGAGTAAGACGTGGTTTGACTGATGGGCGGTTCAATGGATGGGTGGGTAAATAAACGAATGGTTCAATGGATCGATATATATATATATAGTTATATTTTTTCATGGATGGATGTATAAACGGATGGTTCAGTAAATGGATTGATGGTTTGGCTGGCTAGGTTCGGTGAGGTTGGCTTGAATGAGGTGGTATAAATATATGTGTTTGATTTTTGTTTTAACATGTTTAAACCAAATATGGATAGTAAGTAAACCATTTGCCATTAATTATTGAAGTTATTTTCTTAAAAATTATACTACAATTGTGTTGTACATGATGTTTTCAATATTTGGGTTGATTGTTCAATTAACGTTTTTTTTATTTATCAATAACTACTGATTATTGGCTTATTTGCTTTTGAAGTATTATATATTTAAAAAATCGGTATTTACTAAAACTGCAATGTAGCGTTACCAAAGTTTTGTGAGACGTAATGTTGATATTTAAGGTAGACCGGTATGGCGATTTTGTAAAACAGGAAATTGTATTGTAGTATTGGTGAAATCTCAATTGTGCTTCTTTATGATCGATTAATGCGATTCTGAGGCCAGTGGTATCCATATAATACCTTATCATGGGAAAGCTAAGGAGCTACCAGGAGTAATGTAACCAAATCGTCCACCAGAAAATTTTTGGTGCTTAAACGGCAGTGGTAAAAAAAATATATACGCAAAAATTTTTTCTGGCTCGGTGGTGCATGGGTACCGTTACCCATGCACCACCAAGCCGCTGAGCTCAGTGGCTCGGTGGTTCGATTTGGTGAAATCATCAACCATGGCTTTCACAGCCGGTGGTGTATGGGTAACGGCATGCACCACCAGCTGTGTAACTGAGCTCACTCGGTGGTGCATGGGCGGTACCACCAGCTGAGGAAAAAAAAAGTCTGCCGTTTAGAATCCCCAATGTGGAACTCGATGATTTTGGTTCGATTTGGTAAAAATCATCACCACCAAGCCGCTGAGCTCAGTGGCTCGGTGGTGCATGGGTAACGCTACCCATGCACCACCAAATACCAGCTGAGGAAAAAAAATCCCCAATGTGGAATTTTGGTTCGATTTGGTAAAAATCATCACCACCAAGCCGCGGAGCTCAGTGGCTCGGTGGTGCCTGGGTAACGGTACCCTGTCACCACCAAGCCACTGAGCTCAGTGACGGAGCTGACGGATTTTTCCAAAAATCGAGCAGCTCAGGCGCGGAGCTGACGGATTTTTTAAAAAATCGAGCAGCTCAGTTGGCAACTGACGGAGCTGACGGAGTTTTCCAAAAATCGAGCGGCTCCAGCAAAATGTTGAAAATTTCCCTTTTTCCTTTAATTTAGTCTATTTTAGTGGGGTCTATTTTTTTGAAAAATTTGCTCTCTCGACGGTTTTTTTTCTCCAAAAAAAAATTGAACAATCCAGCCCTAAGGCCAACCACTGAGGGGAGGGGCCTCCATCCCTCAAACCTTTTTACATCAAAAATCCAACCCAAAGGTTAACAATCACCTAGGAGACTCTCCAGCCTTGCCATTTTTTCCTTTAGATAGCCTTCATATTTTTGGAGGTAGGTAAACCCAGAGTTTACCTATGATTTGGTGTTATCCAGTCATCAAATTTATTCACAAACCATAGCGCCAGCCCAGAGCCCATCCATCACTACGGTTTCATTTTCCTCAAACCTACTTTGCAAAGAACGCAATCCAACCCACAGTTAATCAATCACTTGAGCCGTCCCAGATTTAAAGCCTACCTCCTGAAAACAAAAATCCAAGTGGTTTAGATGACACTCATGATTACAGAAATAGTGCGCTGTTATGCAGGTACTTGTTGTGGGATACACTGCAGGGGCTCACATCAGATACACTCCGCTGCAGACTGCAGTGATTTCTCCTCCAGGAAAAAAATGGTTGCCAGACTGGTTTCATTTGTTTTTTTCTGGAAACCAAAACAGTGGTAACATGAAAAAATGTCTCCATCATGATTCAAAAAAAAAACATCATTTTCCGAGAAAAGCACGTTTTTTCTTGAAACATACTAACTGTTTTTAAATGATTTTCCGGGAAAATGAAGCGTAAATTTGATGTAAGTTTGCATCAAACTTACACTTTTGAGGTGTAAGTTTACATCAAACTTACATCAAAGTTACACTGGTAAAGTGTAAGTTTGATGTAAACTTACATGCACATGTGTAAGTTTGATGAAAACTTACATGCACGAGGTGTAAGTTTACACCAAACTTACACTTACAAGTGTAAACTTACACTTCCTTTTGATGATATGTAAGTTTGATGTAAACTTACATTCTTGATGTGTAAGTTTGATGTAAGTTTGCATCAAACTTACGCCTCAAAAGTGTAAGTTTGATGCAAACTTACATCAAACTTACACGTAATTTCCTGAAAATTATTCGGAAAATATATATTTGAAGAAAAACTTGGTTTTTCAACAAATATATTGAAGATTTTATCATGGTGGAGTCATGTGTTTCCAAAAATTACGTTGTTTCTTTTATTTAAAAAAACAATAAAGGTTTGAACAAAAACTGGTTTCATGAAAAAAATCTTCAAACAAACACTTTATGGGATAGATTTTTCCATGACTCTTTGAATGAATTTGATGGCTGCGGGGGCCCAAGTCATTGTAAAACAATTGGATTGTACTTCTCAGAAAATAAGTTTGCCTGGCAAGGCCCAAGTGATCGATTAAGTGTGGGTTGGATTGCATGTTGCGTAAACCAAAAATTATAGGTAAACTCCAGCTTTAACTGCTTAGAAAATATGAATGCTGAACACCCCAATTCATTGAGGTTGAGGTTGGGGTCTTTTTTGCTTTATACGGATTTTTTGAATAAATGCCAAACGTGGAGAGCCCCAGGTGATTGTTAATCTTTGTCTTGTTTTTTTGACGTAGAAACGGTTGAAAGATGGAGACGCTTTGGTCAAATCTGGGCTGGATTGTCCTGGATTTGCCATTTAATATTTTAACAAAATGAAGACAACCAATCCTCACCCTCACCAAGCATTCGTTCAATTTTTTAGTCTACTACTTTTTATCAATGAAAGGCAATCCAGTCAAATGAAAGGCCATCCTGTCTTGACATTCTATGTTTGTAAAACTGGTGCTACCCGAACTGATTTCAAAAAATGTTCCTTCAAACCCTTGGTTTGCCAATAATTTGGGGTTCTCTAGACTCCAAATTTGCTTTTAAAAAACCAACCCAGGGCTGAACCATCACTCAGGGACCTCTTTCTCGAGCCCACTATTTTAAACTGAAAAAATGGATGGCAGCAAAAAAAAACAAACAAAAACATATGAACACTCGTCATGAACACGCATGAACACCCATGGGCACCCATGAGCACCTGAGCACGCATGAGCACCCATGAGCAATGAGCACCCATAAATTCACATGAATTCCTCTGAATGTTCATGGAAGCGTCATGTGTTCGAATAAAAAATCAGCTGGCAATTTACATGTTGAACCACATGTCTCACAGTTTTAAGCTCTTATGTTTGGTTTTTTGTTATTCAAGTTTTTGGTGTAATTTTTTTTTTGAACATTATTTCTTTGTTTATGTGTTATGTACTGTTGTTTTGTCCTGTGTTGGCTTTGCACCCCAGGAAGCAATCCATTGTTGCAAAACATGGTTTTTGACACATATATCTCATATATATAATAATATATATATATATATGTGTGTGTGTGTAGGGGTGTCTCAAAATGAGGTGTCCTTTTTTCCTCGTAAAGCAACCGTTTTGGAACCAAAAAAGGACACCTCATGTTGAGACATACCCAGGTGGGTGTGTGTGTGCATATATATATATATGTATGTATGTAAAACTTATATTTTTTTGACATGCGTTTTTTTTCTATCCTGTGTTAGTTTGTCCCATCCCAAAAATATTGTATTTTTTTTTGCATGTGGTTTGACAGCCTCATCGTATCAGAAAAAAACTGTATCAAACCAAAACATGCTCCATTGAAAGTTACAATATCGAAATAAAACATGAAGAAAAATAACAAAAATAAGCAAGAAAAAAAGGCTATCTATATAAATAACCTACAGGGAAAAAATGTTATTTGACCATTCTGACTATTAGGTAAAACAGGCGTTTTACCTAATAGTTACAAACAAGAAGTTTACTAATAGTTAGAAAACACGATATAGTCTAATAGATAGAAATTAGCCTGGCCTGAGCTTTTGGGAAACCGGAAACCATATAAGAAACAATAACGACATGATCAAATTGATGACCAAAACATGAAAATGATGAGATCCTTGCATGACATGTGATAAGAACTATGCAAAAAACCATGGCACGATGATGAAAATTGTTGAGAAAGATGATGAAACGTGATGAACAACACATTCAAAAACAATGACACAATGATGACATACTATGAGTAAGATGATGAAATGCGATAAAAAAACAGAAACAATGTCAAAATGAAGAAGATATGAGAAGCATGATGAACTATGATAAAACTATGTCAATGACACTGACACGATGCTGAAAGTTGATGAGAAAAATGCGGACGGTCGCAAAACCATGTCGAAAACAATGACGAAATGATGAGACTTGATGAGAAAATGATGAAATATGAGAATAACAATAAACACATCGCAATATGATGAAAAATGATAAGAAAATGATAATGGTGAAAAGTGCAAACACCTTTCAAACAGTAACGAAATGATGAAAATGGATGAGAAAAATTAGGCAAAATGATGAACACATGAAAAAAGAACACAGTCATGAAAATTGGCGAGACACATGATGAAACGTGATTAATTAAAGAAAAAAAACATGTGACAAGGTGATGAACATTGAGGAGAACCATGATGAAATGTGACAAGAGCAGTATCAAAACTATTACAAAATGATTAATAAAACAACAGGAAGCAAATGATGACAAATACAGGTAAAAGCAATGGCAGGATCATGAAATTTAAGAGAACACAATTAAGGGTTTTAGTTTGGGGGTATTCAACTAAGAGGTAGGCAATATTTTTGGTTCTTACATGCCACTGAGAATCTAGTCTATATATGTGTTTCCCCAATATTTTTTTCTGGCTCAGTGGGGTATGGGTCACGCTACCCATGCACTACCAAGCCGCTGAGCTCAGTGGCTCGGTGGTGAATGGGTAAAGGCATGGTTTCATAGCCGGTGGTGTATGGGTAACACCACCAGCTGTGAAACCATCATTTAAGACCATTTAAGTAGCCCAGGAATGATAAGTCGCCGGCCGTTAAAGAAGACAGCGGCATAAGACGCCGGCCGTTAGAGAAGAGAAAGAAGAGGAGTCAGCTCAGGACCGATGACTTTGTCAAGTTTTTACTCAGACTCCACGAGTCCCCACGATCTATTTTAAATTAGGTGAAGGAGGAACAGGAGGGGGCAGGGTAGGTGGTCCATAATGAGACCTCAGTTGAGGCTAACCCGTGGCAGCTCCTGGAACCGGTCTGTGACACAACTATGACAGCTGAGGACGCGTGAAGACAACCAGCCCTCGCCAAACATTTGTTCAAACACATTGTTGCCCACCTCTACTTCCCCCCCAAAAAAACGGCCACGTTGCGCAGCATTCAAACTTATTTCAAAAAGTGCCCTTCAAACTTGGGTTTTGCCAAAAATTTGGGGTTTTGCAGTCTCCAAATTTCATTCCAAAAACAACCAGCCCGTGGATGAACAATCACTCCGGGACCTGCAACTGGTCACTAAGACACAGCTTTTGCAATCAAATAGCAGAAAAATAAGCCAACACACCAACCGTGTTTTTGGAAATTCAATAACTGGGTGGCAGCCAAAAAAAAAGACACATGAACACCCATGAACACAAATTAAATGAACAATGAGCACCCATGAATTCACATGAGCTCCTTTGAACCTCAAAACCGATGCAGCTGATAAATACATTTTGTAGTGTTGGTTTTGCATGTCTTGATGTAAAATATGTTCTTATTGGGCGGGTTTCCTTGCCCAAAAGTGTTTGCTGGTTTCGTTGGGTCCGCGAGGGCACCTGCGGAGCCTGATTTTGGGGTATAGAAAGGCACGCGCGAAGATCCAACCAAAAAAAATAAAGTGTAGCCCCGGAGTTAGTGAGTTTTGTTTTTGGTGTTTTATCCTGTGCTGGCTTGGCGCCCCGAAAACTATCCATCGCTATTGTTGCAAAACATGTTTTTGTTATATATTGTTTTTTGACGTCTGCGTTTTTGTTTCCATGCTGCGTTGGTTTGCCCCATCCAAAATATTTGTACTGAAATGTTCAGATTCACCTTAGCACAAAAAGATTCACTTTAGCACAAGCAGATTCACTTCAGACCCACATATATCCTGAGTAAACAACATATATCACTCTATATCATTCACAAAAGAGAAAATATTTGCCAAACAACATATATAGTTTCAAATATATCTTAACATACTTTTAAAATTCAAAAATCAAACGTGGAAAAGATTGTGTCTGAAGCTTAAAATGTTGAAAACATAGCTTTGTTCAAAGAAGGACAAAGCGCTAAAAAAACAAAGTGTTTAGGTTATTCGACTAAATAGACTATTTAGGCAAACAGGCAAACAGCCTCATGGTCAGAAAATGAAACAACCTAATAGGTAGAATTTAACCTTCAAAACAAAATAGCCTAATAGATAGAAATTCGCCTAACCTGAGCTTTTGGGTTGTTTCATTTTTGATCATTTTCTCATCAGTTTTCATGACATTGACATTTTATATATTGGTTTTCTCATGTTTCATCAGTTTCCTCCTCAATTTTATCATTTCGTCATTGTTGTCACACAGTTTTGTGACTTTTCACCATTTTCTCATCAATTTTCAGGATTTTGATGGTTTCTTTTCTTTACATTGTTCTTTATCATATTTCATAATGTTTGTCGTTTGTTTTTTGAGATGATGTTTTTCAGAAAAATGGGAGAAATGCGTTTTCGCGTCGTCAGTAAGCAGTTTTTTTGGTGCTTACCACCATTCCGGAACTATATAAAAAAATGGTTTAGATTCAGTCCAGAGTCCAGAATTTCATGTTTATGTCATTTCGATTTCATATATGATATGTTGTTATTCAAAAACGTCAATCTAGTTTAGATTCACTTGGCAATCAATTTAGGATTGATTTCAATTTACTTCCACATCAATATAAATAGGTGTATATATATATATGTATATTTTTGCAGTGGTAATCACAATCCAAAGCCAAAAAGCCAAAGTTGAAAAGCATGTATATATATATATCTGTCACAGTTTTCTATCTGTGATTTTTGTGTCTGGTTGACATGAAAAACTACTAATCCAAACAGGGTCGGGAATGTTTCATTCTAACGGACTTTGACCTGAGATCTGTCTGCTTATGTCTGCTTTTTTCTCCCCTCAAACTCATGAATCCATCAACAGCCAGTGGCCAATGTGGTAGGCACGCATGACAGCACTAGTTTCCAAAAAAATCAGACTTTAAAGCAAAATTTTGCACTATTCAGTTTCCAAATATGCCAAACTGATAGGTACCCTAAAGACATTTACGACACCCTTCAATTAACATCCTTGGGAATTCATCATTCGAAAAACAATGACGTTCCTCGATAGGCATTTCTGGCACGCTCTAGTTTTCATTTTGTTGGAGTAACATTTTCCACACATAGTGTGTATGGACCATTGTCCTTTCAGGAGAACCATGCACTGCTACGTCCAGTGAACCTATCAAGTTTCAACCCTGGTGACGGACGACAAACCTCAGAACCCGCGCCGGAGCCTCCGGTACCACCACACCGGAACCTATAGAATAAGAAAAAAACCCGAGAAACACTGATTGCAGCTTGTGCGCGTGCAGCAGGTAGGTAGTATGTAAGTAGCGTGTGGTTTCCAAAATGCTGCAAATAATGTGCAGCTGGCAAGTTGTGGGCTTTGGGCTGCTGCGAACTAGTGCAGGAAACAATGGATGCTATGCGTACTGTGTGTTTTATTTAGTTTCTGCGCCGTGCCACTGAACACTACTGCGCCTTGCTGCAAGTGGGAGGTAAATGGGAAGGTTTATTGAATAATAATTATTGAGCTCAAGGACCCACACTCTGGTTCAAGTCGCCGAGGAACTGCTCAGGGGGTGAAGGGGTTTTGGCAGGTGGGTGTTCTTACTATATAAAAAATATGTATCAAATATATTTCATTAAAAGAGATCAAATACATGTCTATATATATATATATTTATTTATTTATTTCATAAACATGATAACAAGAAAAAAGGGGAAAACCTAAAGTGCGAAGCAAAGCATAATATTCATATAGATTTTGTTTGATTCATTGACCTTGGAAATCCAGACTACCCCCATTTGGGGAAGCGCGCGAATGATGGAACCTTGGAACCTTGGAACCAGAAGAAATGGAAGGTCCCCCAATAAAATGCATCTTTGCCAGTCAAGTTGATGGGATTTCTTGCCATAAAAATTGATTGGTCATGAATAAACTTTTTTTTGGGGCCATTTATATGGTAATGGGTTGTTTATGATTAATTATGGGTTACTTATGATTAAATGATTTTTTTGCTGATTGCTCCTCCTATAATGAAGATACCGATGCATGCAGATCTTTTGGAATTTCTGAAGTGTTGCAAAGTGTTGCCCGTGGTTTTCAAAATGTTGCAAATACTTTGCACGTAGCTACTGCCAATGGTATTCCAAAAGAACAAAAAAAGTAATTTAAGATCACCGGAGCTAATTTCCTGTATAAATTTCTATCTGCAAGAATTGATTTCACATGTATGTATATATATATACATTAAATTGCAAAAGTTCACAAAACCATGTGGTTTGTTACGTTTTGTGATTTTGAGGGCGTAATTCAATTACAAACGTAAAGTTTTTTCTGTTTTTAATTTGCCTGTCTGTCAAAACCCAAAAAGTGTTCCGAACGTAACCTTCATTTTTTTTGTTACGTCAATTTTCTATCTGCAAGTGGTTCACTATATTTTTTAATCTACTTGTTACTTACTTATTTTTTTTACCTACATATTTACTTTATTATATTATAATAAATTGTTGGTCTAATATTTTTTTCGTATATTTCATTATATATTGTTCTGTCTTATTATGTTTCCTGGTTTTATTTTTTATTGTATTATATTATATAATATTTTATTATTGTTTGTTATTTTAATTGAAATTAATTGAATAGATTTTTCTATATACACATAATTATCATGCAATTTGTTAGTACGTATGTATTTTATACCTTTTCCACCCTTTTGCCTAGCCATTCTGGCGTTGCAGCAGGTCTTTACATAAATTGCACCCCGCCTTTAGAAGAAACAAGCAAACAAACAAACAAACAAGGTATCAAATTTGTATATAAGAATGTTGGGTTGAAATATGGATCTTGTCCCAAAAGGGGAGGGGCAGGTGCATTTTTCAAGGCAAATGCCTTTTTCAAAGCACAGATTGTGACCCCAAAAGGTGGCAGTCCAAAATCAAAACCAAAACAACGTTTGAGGTCCAAAATCAAAAGCAAAAAATCAGCATACATGTTTTGTTTTGACTTAAAATCAATTGTGAAAACCAAGAAATTGATTGTAACCAATACCCGATGCTCAGGGAAATATTGAAGAGACGATTTACGTTTTTTTTGGAGTGTTTTTGATTTTCGATTTGATTTTTGAATCAAATGTTTGTTGAAAATTCTATTAAAAAAGTGTAGGTTGAAATTCCAAAATTTCAATTGAAATTAATGTTTGCTTTGTTTTCGATTGACAAATTCAACCTCGATTCAAAAAAAATCAATCTAGGATGCTCTGGGTTACCTAACTGCTGACTAGCTTTGCTGCTACTATCACTGCTACCATTAATATTACTGCTACTACCTACTACTAGTCGCGTAAATATAAAATACCCTCGTAAAGCTAAAATTTTGAAAATACTTAAAACTAAAAAGGGGGAAAAAGTGAAAACCTTAAACGCCGGTAGTAGGAGGAGTAGTAGTAGTAGTAGTAGTAGTTGTAGTAGTAGTAGTAGTAGTGGAAACTTTGACTTAACTAGTACTAGTACTAGTAGTAGTAGTAGTAGTCGTCATCGTCGTCGTCGTCGTCGTCGTCGTATTGAATCAATTCTTGTTTACTCGTAAAACCAATTTTTTTTCTACAAAAAAGGGGAAAAATGTGGATGCTTAAACGGCGGCCAGATTGGGTAGTCGCCTCCAACTATGTGCTGTACCCTAAGCACATGGAAGGTGAAGCTAAATCCACGCAATGCAGCGGGCATGGTCTGGGCAGCTGGTGCGGTCCTCGCTGACGCGGGCACAGTGCTGCTGGATGCTGAGGCTACAAGTGGTGTGGCATCCTCCGCCAATCGACCTGTGCAATGTTTTAGTTTTAGCGCATTGAAAACCCACACCTCAAACTTATTCCCGGGCAAAAGTAGGTGTCTCTCCAAACAAAGCAACATCAACCCCAAATGTTTGAACTATCAGCCAAGGTACATCTCTTCGGTGGTGGAGGCATAACCGGAGGAGCTGCTCGCCATGGTGGTAGCAAAGCCGCAGTGCCCGACAAAGCAGGAGCAGTCTTGGGCGATGTCGTTGTCAGCCTCCGTCCTACCATGCAATGTTGGCAGACTCTAACGGCTCTCTGAAATTTGCAACTTATTTGCTCTAGACTTTGGGGACGCTATCGCCTTCCCAGTCGCCTCCCCGCGGCCCAAACAAAAACATTGAAATCCAATCCTTCCAACATGAGTTCGTGCATCATTCTCCTTGCCAGTTGGACACCAAAAACACTGCCTTCCACGCGCAGCTGCCTCTGCCCTTTTCTCGCTCTCAAGGAGATCTTGCACTTGGTCTCCGTTTCCACAGCTTGCCGCTGCGCGGTGGTTACGGTGTGTCGCTCACCAGTCACCACTTCAACGTGGACATGCGACATGGCAGGGACACAGCGATGGCTTGCCGGGCGTGAGATTCTGAGGACAGGATGTTGTCAAAAATCAGAACAGTGGGTCTATGTGGGTCTTATGTTGCTTAGCGCAGGGACTAGTTTCTACAATTTTAGGAGCTTGTTTACATTTATATTGTTTGCTGGTCTTGCAAATATGACGGCACTATGCTTCTGAAACATGCGAACTGTGGAACCTACGTGGCCCCGCACAATTCCTTAGAAGACCTGTTCTGTTTACGCCTTTGTCAGCGCTCCACCATCGCAACACACAGTGGCGTTTCCCATGCACTTGCTGCGCTGCTGCGACAAAACCAGCATGCCCTAAGCCTTATGCCTCCGTCATGGCCACACGACAATGTAATTTCAAAAAATCAAATTCCCAAAATGGGGCGGCTAGCCAGCCCCAAATTGCCGCGCTAATACGTGCGGGTGGCTAGCCAACCCCCCTTAAGGCAACAAAACCGGTTCGACTACCAAGTGCTCCTACAGGGATTGATTCCTGCCGCGCGCAGCGCGCGCTCCATGTTGCGCGCCCTGTTGGACACTGCACAGCGCACACACCGGTGCTGCTTAGCGCAACAATGCCAAAGCAGCTTCACACTTACCCATGTCAAAGATCTCTGCCACTCCACGTTTCCTTATAGCTGGTTCCACCCCCTGCATGTTATTCTCAAACAGCTCTCGCAGAAGTGTCACAACTGCGGCTTCATGCTCAGGAGGCGGCTTTACGCCAGTCCAGGTGCCACCTTGAGGGCCTAAGGAAGCCAACCCTGCCTCAGCTCCCAAGCGAAACACATTGCGACCCTTGCAAATTCCTCTGCCTGAGCACAGTGCCTCGATTGTGACATCCAGTATCACCCGCACAGTCACCCTTGAGGCTGCTGACTTCAGTCAGTACAGAAGTATGTTCTTTGCCAAAGGAACATTGCTGGAGAAGTCATTGCGACGCAAGTCTTTCTCTCGCCGCAACCTCTTTGCTGGCGGGGCCTGATCGTCCACAGCCTCCTGCGTCAAGGGAACTGCCGTCTCTGGCGCCGGACACGCTTGCGTAGGCACGAGAGGATCCACCATGAACACATCTCGACATCCATCCACATTTGCAGCTTCCCCCCGCAGAAGACGGTGGATGCACGATATGGCATCATCACATGCATCCTGGTCCAGCTTCGGCTTCTCTGCTCCACTGGTTGGTACCCAAGACCGGACAGCAGCAAGATCAGCTTCAGCATCCCAACTGGTGAGCCTCGCGCTAGCATGCTATATGGTTGAAGTTCATGCCGCGACTTGTGTTTACAATTAGAGGGCTCCTTCAAGGCTACGTGGACCAACTTATTCTAGATTATCTCTTGCAACTTTGCCAGCTGCCTTGCAGACTCTCTACAACATGACGGCAAAACAGACACGCAAGACATTTTGATTTATCTAAGTGCACTTGCGCTGCTCAGGCCTGTTGCAGCAAATGACAAAATCCTCGTCATCCTCGGCATACCCAACTAGAGCGTAGCGGCCGCAGCCCATGACGACGAAACCCATCATCGCTAAAATCAAAAGGTCTAGAAGTCTGGCCCGCACTTGTGCCGCGGTGTGCTCTGCATTCAAGGCGAAAGCCTTCAAGGTCCATGTCTTCAAAGAAAGACACTCCAATGCAGCTGCAATATTCCTTAGCAAGTTCCAAACCCCGGTCATGACAGCAGCCTATCCCGAATTGCACCCCTGCTTCTTGGGCAGCCCAACCGCGCACCTGCCCAATGCCGACCCTTTGACTCTAACTACCCGCCCTGTGAATACAACGAGGCACACATGCGCACGCGTCTCATGCGAAATGAGGCCGGCAGCTTCTTTCACGCAAGGACGAGGTAAGAGAATCATGTTGCTGCGCTCAGTCTTG
>CAMXCT020003670.1:0-57704 GCA_947184155.2 Cladocopium goreaui | reverse complement strand
ACAACGGTGACACTTGGCGGTGGGGCTAACGGTGGATGTACCGAGGCCACCAGACCGTTGGTGTCTCATGCCATGCTGAATCGGAACACAGAAGTGACACTTGGCGTTGGGAGGCCATGGCCCCACTGGTGATGTAGATTGATGATGATTGATGTAGTGTGCTCAAATATGGGACCTAATATGGGAGCCTTTATACGACCCTACCAGTCATCAATGTCTGACATATAGTTACCGCTGGGCTTGCCACTAGCCTCCGATTGTTCGATCGCAATAGGCTGAATCGCGTTGATGATAAAGCACACGAGCCTAATAACGGAAAAATGGTCAATTACGAAAGTACACTCTCTGCGACATGACATGACATGAGATGACATGACATGTATGCGCATGCCCCCAAAAGTTTAAAAGGGTACATGCACACACACACAACCACATACGGTACGTATTTCATATTACCCTCATCATATGTCAGTCCACAGCTGGTCGTGCTGGTCCTGATTCGCTGAGGCGCCTTATCGGTCATACAAACTTCTCAGCATCACAGGTGTGGGTAGCACCGGGTAGCAGGTTTCGCTGGGGGCCTGGATCAATGGGGTCTACGGTTGGTTGCTTTACAACGAGATAGGCTCTGAAAAAGGACGTCGATGCTGCTGCAACATGCAGCTCAGAAAGTGTATTTGCACACTTTCGATGTGGCTACATCTCAATTCCTTAGAGATACGCCGTGTTCATCAATTGTGTTTATGTGTTTTTGGATGCATGGAGATTTCATTGACGGCTTGGTCCATGCATTCTTCGTGACTTCCACCCCACCTTCAGATGTTGTCCTTCCTCAACCAGTTCTTCCAACCAGGGACTTATGACACTTGGCACTTGGAGGGTGGGTGACTCTACCGGGAGGGTGGCAAGACGCTGATTGGATGGTCTTCACTCAGGAGACTTTCTGCAATGCTTGGGGAAAACACATGGCATTATATAATTCTCTACTCCATACTTGTAGCAAACCTGGAGACCCTTTGTCTAGTGACAAATATAAGACTTCTAGCCAAGTTCCAGTAGATGGATGTAAATGGTGCAGGCATCCCATTATTGTGTTGTATGAAGGACATGCAAGCGGCATCATCCTATTTTTCCTGGCCATTTCTTCCTTTAATCTGATAAGCCGTTTGTCGTCCGCCACACGGTCCACGGATATGCGTTTGAACTTTGCCAAGGATCTCATTTGCAAAAATTGCAATAGCTTCTCAGATTGCGTTCGGCAGCCTAGAGTGCAAACACGTTGGAATTCCAAAGAGTAGTGGCGAGCTGAAGTCGGGAAACGATAGTCACCATTCGAAGTTGAGAATTGTGTGAGTCTCCATAGCTTCCGATTTCGATCCAGTGGATATGCAATAGAGGGGTTCTTTCAGAAACACTTAGGCCCTCTATCTCCTTTTGGGCCAGCGATTAGAGGCCGCAACGGATGGGTTGAGAGAATTCACTGAGAGCCAAAGGATGAACCAGTGATGAACCCTCAGCATTTTGTTGCCGGCTGGTTCCAACCTCCACCCCTCCCACTTTTCAGGCGAAGTACTCGCGAATGGAGAAGACTGGAAAAGCAGGGCAGCGTCTTGGACATATGGCCCAGCGAATCAGAGATTTGTGGAAGCGGTGCTTTGACAGATTCATAAAGCACGACAGAAAATGGTACAAAGGCTTTTGAAAGACTAAGCATCCAGCACCCAAAAGCATCCATCATCCATATGTGTACATATATGAGATCTAGAAGTATACATGAGTGTGCAGCACCAAGGAGCATAGGCATCCAGAAGCATCAGTCAGCATTAGATTTTATATATTAAAGGTCATGGCGTCAACAAAGTCTCTGCAAAATGGAGAGCTACAGTTACAGGACATTGCAAATGGATGAAGCCACAAGAATAGAAAATCTATTGAAGTTGGGAACATCCAAGCACTCAATTGTATCCCAAACCGAAGACCATTAAGCTCCTGTTGAAACTTTGGGCCATGAGGGTTCCATGCTTCGTCAATTCGGATACTAGGAGATTGTCCAGAGAAGATGCATCAGAAAGCATCGCTAGCCTTACTCTTGCCATGTAAACATATAACATACGATTATTTATTATATATAATTTTGTGAGTATATGTATGATTATAATTGATTATATCATATGATCACACACACATATATATATACATACATACATTACATTACATTGCATTGCATTGCATTGCATTATGTTACATTACATTACATTACATTACATTACATAACATAACATAACATGCATGCATGCATACATACATACATACATACATACATACATACATACATACATACATACATACATACATACATACATACATTATTATCATTATTATTATTCTTTAATTAGTATTGGTATTATTGTGATATTATTGTTATTATTGTTTGTTTTGTTTATTATTATTTGTTTGGTTTATTGTGATTATTACTATTATACATGATATATGACCATATATGATATATGACTATATATAATATATGACTATATATGATATATGACTACTAGTACATATGATATTTGACTATATATGATATATGACTATATATATATACATAATACAGTGGTTATATGTATATATATATACACATTATTAGATATGCATGAACATGTATATATATATATATACATACGTTTATACAGACTGTAGGCAATCCACAAAGCAAGCACTAATTCCCGTCGGCTTCCACAAAGCATCAATGGAATGCAATGGAACCAATGTGACCAGTGCGACTGTTGCAAATCAGGAAGAGAATTGGCCTGATGTCCGCGCTGCGTTTGATCGGCGCCTTGGCTCACATGGATCACGTGCACTTTGAGTCGAAGATGACATGTGAGATGCCTCGGCTCCATTACGAAGCTTGAAATCCCGCATTTTGAATGTCGAAGATGTGCATAATTAACTACAGTGGAAATCCCACATGACAACATCTTTACTATCATTCTAGGTATCAGTGTATTGTAGGGCATTCTGTATGGAACGGTGCTGAATATGGCTGGGAAGCCTTCAATAAGCACCTGGTGAGCAGAGTGATCACAGGCATGAACTACAAGGCCAATCCAGCATCGCAGAACTTTCAGGTGTGGCGCGGTGGGATCCTGCTACGCTGGAAAACGACATGTTTTCACCATTTTTTGATGAAAGGTCTGAAAAGTTATCAATTTATCTTGGCAGGGTAGCCATGGAGGCAGGTGTTGGCGTTTTGCCATGGAGCATGATATCTTCTCCAGACACATTGGATATCAACTGGGCCTTGGATGGCCCTTGGTACTTCAAGATCCATGCCTTGGAGTGCCGGTGTAGGTAGATGAAGTTCTGGCGAAGACGGACATCTACATGAGAGGACATGGAGTTCGAGGGCACCCCAAGCTGGAGGACTGGGATGCAATGGGATGTAATGGGATGTAATGGGATTCAATTAATTCAAAGTGATAGAGTCTATCTTCAAGACATGAATCGATTCATGCTTGTTCATTGGGTTCATTTCTTGTCTGTTTTCGGCGTGAGAAGGCAGCTTTCCCCCTTTGCGCCCAAGTTGGGAGGGAATGCTTCCCCGTAAGTTTGCTCGGTGCGAGTTCTTTGCAGTTGATGTTTTTGTTGTTCAGTAAAAACATCTAAACATGTGAACTGACATGACTGGTTCAAAATGGAAGCAAGTAGGACGACTATGGCACTTTTGCATTTTTCGCTGCTAGAAGTTAGGCTAGAAGTATGTCATCCCAATTCAAAGTGCAACCAGACCCTTGGATGAAGGATATGGACCAATATGCAAGCACACCTCGCGTGTGTTGCTGCTGAATGAGTCATGAGCCCACTCCGTGGGCTGCGTCACCTGCCCACGGACATTTCATCACCATTTGATCTACAACAATTGCGATGTTGGATGGGGTGTTCCCCCATTTCAAGAGCCCATTCAGTGGCCAAAGCCAGCAAGCAGTCTCTTGAAGAGACTCTCAAAGAGGCACAAGCGCATGATTTGCAAGTGTGACAGATTGACATCGTACAGCAGGAAATTTCCCAGCAAAAACTAGTAATGAATAGTAATGGGGTTTCTCATAGCCGCAGTTTCAGGGGTGATTGAAACCCGTAATTTTAGAAGGGATAACAAGAACAGCTTCGAAGTCAATCGCTGCGTGCCTAGCTTCACAACCATGAAGCAGCAGCCAGCTTGCCCAAAGAGGTGACGTGGAGGCTTGGTGGAGAAGCTGTATTCATCATCTCCTCAAACATTTGCTGAAATTCAAAGGTTCCGCGCTTGCCCAAAAATGATTATGTGAGAGGATTCACGTTGATATTCAATGATATTCGTAGATTTGCCCAAATTTGCGGAGGATCTAAATCTAAAGCTTGAATGATAGGCTTCCTGTGGCCCCCTGCCATCAATCCTCAAGCAGCCAGAGATTTGAAGAGCTCTGTCTAGTGACCTGGTCCCAGCCAGCTGTGATGTGCAGTGATGAGTAGGACAGCATGGGCCTTTCAAAGCTTTTCAGTGATGGTTTGAAAGGGAATAGGTGTGTTTTTAGAACTTTGAATAGGCCAAGCAAGTTGGAAATGCATATTTGATATGCCCAAGAATTGCGCCAAGGACATCCGGAGTCATTTTTCAAAGATTGTGGGTACCATAGACAAACCTTGGGCCATTTTGAGCATTTCACGGCGCTGGTGTTTCCAGTTGTCTTGACTCACCTGTTGCGCTTTGCAACATCCACAGCGCCGTAAAGCGGCGCCCCACGGCCATGCGTGCCTTTCAACCATCAAAAAGGTTCCTAAGATCAGCGTCGAGCGAACGACGTTTTGAAGCTCGGTGTAGCCTGCAGTTGAGGATAGTGACAGATGTGAAATTCCCATGTTGAAATCATTTAAAATCCATTTGACCCAGAGTGACCTGGCACTCCGCAGGTCATCAACCGGAAGCTGACAGATGCGGCAGGAAAAGGCGGAGCTGATCTCTTGAGCTCCCGAGCTGATCGTTTTTAAACCATGGATTCCATGGATCTCGCCCAGGCGGTCGGGGTGTGTATGGACCTCAAGCGGGTGACCATGGCTTCATGTCATGTACTTGTTATATATATATATATTATTATATATTTATAGACATAGTATATATATATATGTACAAATACATATATATATATAGAGAGAGCTATTTATTTGTCTATATATCTATTTATTTATGAACTTCTGTGACTTATATGATACTTGTTTTTTATTTCTCTCTATACCGTAAATACTAGACACATAAGGGGGAATTCTGTCAATATTGAACACTGAGCTGTCGAAAGGTTCCACCACCCGCCAAGGCTGGAAGTGGTACGAGTTGAGCTCGATCACATGTTGGGAAATCTCAGTCTGCCAGGGCATTGAGCATCGCGCGAGGGTGCCCACTCTCCCACACCCCAACTGTTGTAAATGGGAAATCAGAAAGGCAACCAGTGGGTCTTGCGGTACAAGTCTTTCTGACAGAAAGTCTCCTTGAGCTGAGCCCGAGGAACGGTGTCAACCTGGCCACAGCGCTTCATCGTATAGCCCGGCGCTGCGTCGAAAATGAGGCGGTTGGAATGGAGGAGCAGACAGCAATATTATTATCATTATCGAAGGAAGTTTAGAAGTCAAACTTCCGACAATATGGACACATGAAAAGCAGAGATGGGAAGAGTCAGAGAAGAGAAGAGAAGCGAAGAGAAGAGAAGAGAAGACAGAAATTCAGAAGAGAAATTCAGAAGAGAAATTCAGAACAGAAATTCAGATGAGAAATTCAGAAGAGAAATTCAGAACAGAAATTCAGATGAGAAATTCAGAAGAGAAATTCAGAAGAGAAATTCAGAAGAGAAATTCAGAAGAAAGACTTTCCAGGTGCGCGAAAAGGTAGGAAAGTCGCAATTCATTATATTTTTCAAATGATTTGTGGCTCCGCAGGGTGCCAGATGAGAGATGAAAAAGTGCACGCCATTGTGGCGCGAAGCACATTTGCAAGTCAACATGTACAAAACACTTCAGCTTCGGACCACTTTTGGAAGTTGAGATGTCGAAAAAGTGCACGCCATTGTGGCGTGAAGCACGCTTCCAAGTCAAAACGTACAAAGCACACCAGCTTCGGACCACTTTTGGAAGTTCAGATGTCGAAAAAGTGGACGCCATTGTGGCGTGAAGCACGCTTCCAAGTCAAAACGTACAAAGCACACCAGCTTCGGACCACTTTTGGAAGTTCAGATGTCAAAAAAGTGCACGCTGTTGTGGCGCGAAGCACATTTCCAAGTCAAAAGTGGAAAAAACTGAGGGGTTCGGAGCGCTTTTGGACGTTCAGATGTCGTTTTCGCGTGGCCGGCGCAAGAGATTGTGCACCTTGACAAAAGCGAGCAAAAACGTGCGGGTTCTGTAGCAGTTTCACTACACTACACTACACCACACTACACTACACCCAACTACAACTACAACTACAACTACAACTACAACCACAACCACCACTACCACTACCACTACAACTACAGTACACTACACTACACTAATTACATTACACTACACTCCACCCCACTCCACTACACCACACTCCACTCCACTAGGCTCCAATACACTAACTACAACTGCAACCACAACTACAACTACACTACATTACGCTGTGCTAATTACGCTCCACTCCTCTTCACTACGCTACACTCGATTACACTACACTACACTACAACTACATCTACAACTACACTACGCTACACTAATTACATTACACTACGCTAATTACATTACACAGCACTACGCTACACTCTAATATTACACTACACTCTACTCCACTACACTACGCTACGCTATATTACAACACACTGCACTACACTACTCTACACTACATTACACTACACTACGTTACACTAAACTACACCTGCAACTATAACGACAACGACAACTACAACCACAACGACAAAGACAACTACAACTACAACTACACTACATTACGCTACACTGCGCTACACTCCACTCCACTACACCGCACTACACCAGACCAGACCAGACTAGACTAGACTAGATTACATTACAGCACGCAACACTACAGCACACTACACTACATTGCATTGCACTGCACTCACTACACCACACCACAACTCAACTACTACAACAACTGCACCACACTAATTTCACTACACTACAACTAGAACTACAGCTGCACTACACCACACTACTTCCAGAAGTTGTGGGTGAGGTGACCACTGCAACCATGGCAACCACTCAAAAAACACAACTCCAACCACCTTTCGGTCCATCAGTGGATTCGCTCTGCCATCCATGCATCACAACAACTCACCTCTCCTATAGTGTCCTATCTTTGAAACTTTCGCCACCGCCTTGCGCGGCACTACTGGTAGGATGAGGATATAGGTGGCATTTGTAATGACTACTGGGTTGTTTCTTAATGGCACCCAAGCACTACGAATGACAATTCGGCAATCTCTGGTTTCATTGACATGGCGGCATCCCCCTGCGGGAACGTGGGGTTTTGCCTTTAGGCTTAGATGTGTAGTGATTGTATTCTAATGGTCTGTGCCTTTGATGTGGACTTTGGCCAATTGTTTGGACCCTCGCTGCTTGAAACTCTCGTGAAAACGTGAACCAAATTTCGTAACCCTTCAGCATTCCTTGGATTCAACAGTGTTTTTTAGGATCTTCTTGAAAGACTGAAAAACAAGTAGTGCAAGTCCAGCTATTACCTTCAATGGCCGCTCAATGCTTCGATGGTCGGGCCCTGCCAGGCGGAACATTCAGCAAGCAGCCAACAGGCCAGGATTCGGAGCAAAGAAAAGCAGGTCTTGCGCGGAAGTGTTTCTAGCTCTGATTTGACTACGGTTCCAATCTGGGATACCCATGGATACCCCGTTGCGCAGGCGATCAAAGAGGTCCTAGCTCACCCAGCCTTCCCGGCCTGAAGTCCTGGGGGTCCGCTGAAGTACCCAGCATTTAGGCAACTGATGGCAATTGGATCCTAGATATTCCTTAAGATCCTTAAGTTTAATATGATTTAATAGCATTGAATTTTTATCAAAGATATAAATCATATCAAGATCATCGGTTTCTAGCTGGACGCATGCAGAAAACGAAGAAATTCAGAGTTTGGGCTCGGAGTGTGGAAGTGTCCATTTGGGTATTTTCGGACGTCACCTTCTGATAGTAGTTGTGAATGGTTGTGCGGTGTTTGTCTGGAACATGTATCTGAACCTGGAAAAAGAAGCTAAGGCTCTGCTAGCAGCAGTCGAGCGAAGCAGCAAAGAATCACTGGCCGGTAGGGAGGCGCACCTCTTTTTCCCAGAATGATGCTACTTCTGAGAAAGTGAGCAAGTGCAGGTTGCACCATGTTGCGTTCAGTAGCAACACATATTGAAATGAGAAATCGAGCAGCCGGCATCGACCGGAAATGAGGAAGTTGAGGAAGTGTGTGCTTTATCAAGAATGAACTGATGCAGTGTTTCCGACACATTCCGACACTAGTTTTGGTACACACGTATATCCTTTTAAGCTGCAGGCAGAGGATATCTACATGCCCGCACAGTCAGCAACTCAAATGGTCAAGCAGTGATTGCTTCGTTGGAGTCTCACAGTGCCAGTTGATGGAAATTGCTAGCTGGTCCCTCATATGCTCCAAAATGAATATTCTACTGCTACTGCTGAAATATGCCGAAATTCATTGAAATTCCATTACTACGCTTCGCCCCTGGCAAACAGGTGCGCGAGCATCGTTGCCTGGAGTTTAGCATGGCTGAACTTGCGACAGTCGAAGCTGTTTGCTGTCCTTGGGGAGGCAAGACGGGGGTAGATACGGTGCAGTATTCACCTGTAGCATCCTGCAGCAATGCTGTAGTTGTTTTCATATGCGGTTCAAGTGTGAGGGGACTATGACTAGACTATGACGCTTACTAGCGATACACACTCGTGAAAATCCAGGAAGGAGGCAGTGAGAGAACATCATACATCGAGCTTGGCCTGCTCAAGCAAATTTGAAAATTGCTCATGTGGCAACACAACCATTTACTCTCCAACCAACCGGCTGTGTGCAGTTGGCAGCCCCACGCTTAGCTGAGTCCAGTACTTAGAGTGGCAGGTTGTTTTGGCCCATGATACCGGCTACCCATTAATTACAATTAATGAATGTCAAACGTGACAGCAGCTCATCAAACTGGTAGGCTTGCATTCACCGGATGCAGAGATGCAAGGTCTTACGTTTGTGTCCTTGCAGGCAGTTTGAATCTAGGCAGGCATGATGTATTTGTTAATGTCCTAAGGTGCATTGCACGCAGGAACACAGATACCTTTCGTCAACATGCTACTGTAAAGATTAAGGCATAGATCGGCATAGATGATACGTATGCAGATGTGGGGCGCACACCATGCCAGTTTCATTGATCTTCATTCATGTTCACTGATGTTCACTTTCACATGTACAGGTTGTACAGTAGATTCCGAGCACTGAGCACTGGTCACCAATGGGGTACTTCTGCCACCGGCCATCCCTTGGCAGCTGGGAAAGGTTCAAACCTTACGAAGTCACCAACATGCTGTGGGCCTTCGCCAAGCTACAGGAATGGAACACGCAACTGTTCAGGCAGGGGCCAAGGTCACTCCATCTACTCCCAAAGCTCGTTATTGATGGCGGGGGTGAAATTTCACAGCAACAGCAGCTAGACCTATGCTAGAAAAAGTGAACAAGACTGATACTGGTACAAATTTTGGCTAACATTTAAAATGGAAGAAGTTAAAGAATGTTAAAGTTAACTGTTAAAGACTATAAAAAAATCAAAAGTCAAAAAGGACATGGAAAACCTGTGGTTTTTTTCTGGACCGCCACCGAGTCACCGAGCCCTCGCCCATCTCGCCCAGTGCTGTGGCTGCGCGCTTGCGTGAACGGCAGAAGTGGGAATTTAAGGCCCAGTGCCTTTCCGTGGCGGCCTGGCTGGGGGGGCCCAGATTGTCTCAACATTTGGATTCGCGAAATGTCATGTTGTTTCAGGTTGTTTATGTTTGTTTTTTTTTTCCACGTGTGTTTGATTGTTGCAATTTTGAGGAATCATAGGAATCCTTGATTTATGATGATTTATGTAATTGTACCACACACTGACTAGCAAGGAAATGAGATTTTGGACAGATGCTGGGAGAAAGGGGGGATTGAACACATGCCAGACACTTGTAGTGTCGGATGCTTGTTGAAGAAGGTTCTGGGGACGTATTGATCACAGGTATGTTTTGTTCCTTTTCTGTAGCGCTGACAATGCTTAACGGTTGGAACTTGCATTCCATCGTTTGAACATAGAGGAAACCGTGTCCTTCATCAGAAGCAGCACTCGGCTACAATATCGCTCAAGAAGTCACTGTGGTTTCTTCCCGTCCAGTTTTCATTGCCAACCACGTTATACCACGTTATTGGTGAGGTCCTTTACGACAATGAAATGGCGCGATGAACCTCTATTTCTGAGCATGGCAGAGGACTGTGATGTGGGAATGGCTCAAGGCTATAACATACTATATCCCAACAAACGGTAAAGATGGGTGGTTGAACTTTGAAAATGACTCGTTGCTGCAACGTTTTTCAACCATACCCAAGTGTCATTGTTTTGGATACTTTTGCACAATCACAGGTAGAATTGAATTCTGTATGTCGCGGTTCCGCTCACGGTGAGAATACGTGTCCAGCCAGCTAATCCTGCTCCACTTCAGCCGCTACTGTCAAGGAGCTGTCAGGTCAGGCAACTCTTCTGAAGCCGCAGGTGTGGTCCACTGGAAATCACTGGAAGCGCCGAAAGAAGATGGCTTTGGCAGTGCTCAGCTGGGTCTAGTGTGACAAAATGCAGGAGGTAAGCACAGGGTTTTTTGAAGTTCTTTGGGGCTAAAGCTAGATTGGTCTTCTCACTCCAGTGATCTCCAGTGCCAGGAAATCAGCAACACCTTGTGGGCCTTTGGGAAGCAGAAGATTGCGCATAAGGAGCTTTTCGAGGCGCATTGGGAAAGAATCAGTGGATGGATTCAACGGATGTGGATGGGCTCCTGACAGGCATTGGGATGGTCTGCTTTTGACCTTGTGTGGCAAGCCCGAATAAAACCGAAGGAGCATCGAGGGGCGCGGGGTGCGAATCTGGATCGCCTAAGATGCAATGAATTGAACTGTATTGGAGCAATGTGCATGCCTTGGTACCGGACAAGTGGTTTGATGTGGTTTGCCCCTGTTTTCCCATGTTGGTCTTCTAGAACTTGAAAGCAGAAACTCTTGGCACTTGACTATTCAATCTATTCACATAACCGACAGCATCATGTGTGTGGCAATCTACCATCTACATCCATCTACTAGGTCGATCCTTGTGGGTCTGCGTTTTTTTCTCGGTTTCTGTTGGATGGGATTGGCACCTCCACTATCGTGCCATCTCAAGAGCCATTGGATTTGCCCACCAAAAAGAGAGGACTGGGTAATCACGGCTAATTATATCTAATTATCATCTTTCATTATATTTCATTATATTTCATTTATGGACATACCTTTCCCATATTTTCCCATGAAAACAATGCCATGGATATCCATCACGTATGATTAGAGTATGGTATTCCCCGTGGATCTCTGACAACTTCGTGCCAAACGCGGTGGATACCTTGCGTTCACCAGGAGCTGGCGAATTCTTTGTCTGCCTTTGCGCAAGTCGGTGCGGCGCTGAGATGAAGCTGCGAAAGGATGCACATCATCGGCCTGGAGTTGTAATGTTTGGTAGCTTGGCTTGGCATATATCTTGATATATATATATATCTTGATATATATCAAGATATATCTTGATATATCTTGATATATCTTGACAACAACAGCTTGTTTGGCCTCAAATTCATCAGTGTCCGTTTCATCAGATGGATGCCGCTGAATGTTGACATCAACGAGGAACCAGCCATCCCAACCTCTTCAACAACGCCATGAATATGGTGATGAGAAGGCTGAACAGCCTGCTACAATTGACTGATGATTGGTTGGGAACTCTTGGTTGTTAGAGTAAAACAGTGTACTTTGTGCTGCATTGTTCGCACGATCTAAGACGTGTGTTTGCCTGTGTCTTTGTCTCGGAATCGTTTTGGACCTCCAAGATTTATGCCACAATGCCTTTTTTCCTTTCCCTAAGGTTGTGAAATGCCCCAGCCGGATACAGGTTTCTGAGGGATGTTAGGTTCGCCATGGTTCGCCGTCAGGGCTCATGACTTCAGTCCCCAACAGCTCACATCGATCCTTTGCGCGTGCCCTGATGGGACGAGGGATGGTGCAGCATGGTCCGCATGCTGTAGCCACCGATGTCGGCAGATTTTGGCTCTCAGATGACGAGCATGTTGCATTATCAGGTCTTGGTTGCATTATGTTGCATTGAAGAACTCTCTTTGAACATTTTGAACAGCTGTGTCAATGATGTCAATGCTTGTAATCCACGTATAGACAGTATAGGACTTATTTGTGAGCGGTATTACTGTGTGGAGCCATTTGGGGTCAAGAGCGATGCCCCTCATAGTGTCAGTAAATTCATTCATATGAAAACTTATGATCATTCTGATCATTCTGATCGGCTAAAGGTAGGGGCCCGGTAGGGGGCTTTTTTTTTGGAGAGCAGCCAAGGTACCAGCGATTGCAGGTGGCCAACACTTGGGAGTTGACGTCCAAAGTTCTCACGGCCTGGTACACCAGGAACTGCTGCGGCTAGTGGCATCCATGAGATTCATGAGGGGGGGTTCCATGAAAGCATGAAAGGGGGTACCCCAAGAATGTTTTTTTTCCGCCTTTGACTTTAGTGCCGTGTGACAGCGGTAGAGACAACCAGCTACGCGTGAAGTCCCCACCAATGATTGTAATCATTAATTAAAAAACACCAACAAAACAAACAAAAAGCAACAAACTCAGGGGTGACGACGAGACACACCATGGGACAGTCGAATGCACGGATGCAAAATGACAGATGCCGGATCGAATGCATATGAACGCATCCTCCCAGGGTGGATACACAGATGCCGATCTGTGTGTCCACTAAGGACGGAATGGCATACACATTTTTCTCTTTTTCCCCATTGGGGTGACAAAAATAGTAGGTAGTTTTTGATACGGCAGGGCACCGGTGGTTAAAGATGCAGTCAGTTTAACAGCAGGGACCGAAAAACTATTTCCAAGATCCTATTGAAATGGATGGTTTATAATGGAAAATACTATTTAAATGGTAATTTGGGGGGGGTACCCCTATTTTAGGAAACCTGCATGATTGAGCTTATGCCATCTTATGACATGAGCTTGTTTGAGAGGTCCAAGATGCTGACAGTTCATGGCAACCATGAGGTCGTGGCCTGCCGAGTGGATGCTTTCCAGCCACAGGACTGGGTCCTCTGTGAATGTCCAAGCTTGGGAACCAAAACATCACGGACTTTTCAGCCTTTATTGGGCCTTTACTATCATTCACTTGTCTACAAAAATATTCACCAAAGGTGCTGCCATGCATCACCAAAGCCACAGGTTGAGAGTAGCGGATACAGTAGCGACAAGAGTTGGGATTCCATTGATCGCAATAAAGCTGAAATGGCTGAGGAGGCAAGCAACAAAAATACAGAAAAAGAGCGATCTGTAATCAATCTGGACATATTTTCCTTTGTTTGGTGTGAGTGGGAAGTCCCCAACCTAAATTTCATCATTGATTCTATTCCACAAAGCTCCAATGGAGCTGTTTTCTCCGATTTTCTCCCTTGCACTGAGGAGCTTTGCTCTATTCTCCGCGTAGCCATTTGGAGCGCCTGCTTCAGATACCAGGAAAGTGGAAGGTCAAGAGATCACCGAACAGCAACGATCTGATCTTCTTTATATCTGGGTATCGGTCAGTTCACTGACCCCAAACGTCATGGTTTTAACATGTTGGAAAATCAGGAGACATGATTAACATGGTTTTAACATTAAGAATTTAACAAAAGAATCAAGTGACCAATTCTATGCAGTGCTACCCCAGCCCGGACGCATCCCATAGCCGCTAGCCCGGGCCGGAGCCCTGGACGGCCAAGGTGCGAGTGCGAAGGAAGGGCGTCCAGGTACCGCCAACGCTCAGGAGAAGATCATGGAGGCGCGAAGGCCGAGGAAATCTCGAGGCAGGTGATGATTTGTAAGGGCTTATTAATCTTATTATGGGTTATACTATGTTATACTATGTTATACTATGTTATACTATGTTATACTATGTTATACTATGTTATACTATGTTATACTATGTTATACTATGTTATACTATGTTATACTATGTTATACTATGTTATACTCTGTTATACTATGTTATACTATGTTATACTACCTGGTGTAGGGATGTTTGTTGATGTTTATTGATGTTTACTGATGTTTATTGGATGCTATTGGGGATTCTTGCAACATGTTAATCCATTTAATGACACATTGTTAGCAATTTATTAATTTATTGATGTTGATTATTGATGTTTATTTGAGGATGATTATCATAACAATTTATTTATAAGCCATACTAGTGATATCTATACATTGAACAATCAGGACAATTGGACGGGAGGTAAGGTATGTTTAATTTACGTATATAGTAATTGCTCATATCTTGGCTGGAACAGAGATTGGACTGATGGTTCTATTTGGATTCATATTTTCTTGGAATTGTTTGGATCTACTGAGACTTGCATGGATCAGTCCGGTAGTTTCCCGCTATCGACTTGAATCGATTTGAATTGATTGTGAGATGTGTACGAATCCACTTTGGTGCTCAGATGGATTTCTTGACATCCTGGCAATTTCAGATTCTTAGGACGTCACGTGTGAAGAGACGTTTAATTTTGCTGAAGCACACTTGTGTTCAAAGCATCCGATATGTCGTATGGTCACAGACAGCAGAGCAGACTTTGCTCACTCGAACTTCCAAGACGGACACCTCCGGCGGGCGCATGATAGGTTCTGAACAGAATTGAAGAGTGTGAAGTGGTGAAATCAGCTGCAGATGGGTGGCCCAGAAGATGTGAAGGTCGAGGCTTCGAAATTCCCTGATGGTTTAATTGCTTTCAACCAGCAAATAGATGCAACTTTATGCAAAAGGCTCTCGAGTCCCTTTTTGAAAGGAAATTGCACTTGGTGAGAAAGATACAACATGTAATGCCAATTTTCCCAGAGCACTAAGTCCGAATATGTGAGATGTAGAGTATGTTGTTTTGCAACGTCCCTTTGCATTCAACGTGTCTCAAGACATGTGGACTGTTGAATCGAAGGGATACCATTTTGATATATATATATATGTCATGTTTAATACCGTCACTTTTCGGGAAGCCCCTCAATTACTCGACCAGGGTTATGCTGAGCGTTGAGGTCCTGCAGACTATGAAGGAGGCCAAGACTTGCTCGGGAGAGCCCATCCGATGTAGGACGATCCCAGAAATTAGCTTGTTTCAACCAAACCAATACGTTGTTTCCAAATTTTGCATACCACTTGAATGATCTGAATCTGGGATGTAACCACAACCGCATTGATCCAAAACCTTGTTGGTTTTTTGCTGACTGCAGGTGCGTGAGAAAATGAAGACGTGCAATGCCCCAGAGGATCATTCTCTACGTCTGAAAGTAATTCAATGCCATTTTTGTCATTATATGTCATGATGTTCTAATTTTTTTGACCATTTTTGTGGGATTCCCGGGATGGCATTCTGCCAGAGATGAAACTGGCGGACCATCTCGCCATCTGGGGTCTTTTGAGGCGATCCTTCGAGGGCATTGGGGAACCGCTGTCCTTCAGTCGGGGAGTGCAGGAACACTGGTGGGTGGAGCAGTGAACTGGGGCAAAATTGAATAAAACTGAATAAAATTGATATAATTTGATATACGCCACTTGAAGATACTTGAAGCTGGTGACAGCTGGTATGTATGGGTGCCATTGTTTGGGTAAGTGGACCTTCCCTTCACCTAGGTTCAGAGCTTCAGGAGAACAGCTCAGGCAGCAGGGGGCCAGTCCCGGGGCCAGTGAAAGTTGCACGAGGATGCCTGAGGGTTGAAGATCAAAGTCCATTTCGATGCGTTGGCGTGTCTTTTCTCATCAAAATATGATGCACGCAAGTCCAGCAAGAAGCTCCAAAGTTAGCGTGTTTTGGGACTGTCCTCGGTTGAGACAATTATATAGGGGTTTAGGGTCAAGGCGCCACAGCATGAGCAAAACTGCGATTCGAGGTGATGAATGGTATGAAGAATGCCAGTCAAAGGCCACGTCAAGAGTTGAGGTGGGGCAGTGGGGTCGGGAAGTGCGGTTGAGATGTGTTGAGACTGTGGAAGGAGTTGAATTATATACGTAGAAACGCATGAACAACAGGGGTTTGCTGGTACTGCTTGTTCATCAACCTCTTAATTTTAGGACTGATCCGCTCAGTTGGAACAGCCAGTGATACAGTAGCCAATGATGAGGAGCATCCAATCTCAGGTTCGCTGCGAAAAAAAAATGTCAAACTTGGATATCCACAAAAGTCATCAAAATTCCACAAACTTGGATTTTTCATGATTTTTCATGATTTGCGTATACTGCTTTAGTCCTATACCAAAATCATCCAAAATCTCTCGGTTGTGGGGTCTTCATTTTTGACCCGAACACAGGTTGAGAAGGGACCCGATCAGCTCACGGATGTCTATGATGGCTATGGCCACGGCCGGAGTCCCAGGAGCCATTTTTAGTGTCTGAAAATGGTGCCCCTGAAATGGCCATGACAAGGAAACTGAAGATTCACTAGTGGATTTGTCCACAAATTAAATGATCATTTAGGGAATTTGGGGGTACCCTATACCCTATTTTCAGAGCCCAACACAAGATCCTCGATCTTAGAAGATGCAAGGAGGTTCTTTCATCAGGATGACCTGCAAATCGTTTCAAAAAATGGATCGCGCATCACTACAGCATGAAGATGTTCTTGACTCCCCGGAACAGCAACAGGTTTGTGGTGGAACAGAGCAGTGCGGGCACATCATGTCAATGTGTCAACACGCGCATCATTCTGTCACTGTTCTGGACAAAGGAACCACATGGAACCACACATCATACACATCCGGGTCATATCTTTGTAGGGTGGGTTTGTGCTCGCATCAATTTAAGGTCCAAGCAAGCCTTTGCTGCCTGCTAGGCGATGCATCCTCAAGTAATATATATATATAATATAGTAATATATATATAATATAGTAATATATATATATAATATAGTAATATATATATATATAATATAGTAATATATATATAATATAGTAATATATATATATATATTGCTATATATACATATATATATATACACAATATACATACACATTAACTAACGATCATTAACGCTGCTTCAGGTATTGTAGCACATTGCGTAAGGTTTCGTAGGTTTGTGCAGAACTCTCGCTGATCACAGAAGAACATCACTGACTTTGCTGTGCAGCTGTCATACCTGAAGGCCCTGCATATGTGCTCAGCTCCACTGCAAACAGTTTTGTTGACAGGCTACTTGGCACTCTTCCGAAGAGCGAATCAGCTCGCCTGGACCTTGACCTCGGCTGTGTCATTGCTTCCCAGCATGGCAAAGCCTCCAGTTGTGCTTATTGTATGCTTACTTCTGTAGGAAGTCTGAGAAACAGTTCAGAGAAATCCTTTCACGTTTCTCATTCAAGTGTTTTCAAACTTCAATAACGTCAAGAATTCTTTCTCAGTGAGTTGATCATCAGCCGATGCGGACCCTGACCGGACCACTGAGATCCTCCTAGAGTGGAAGGATTCCAGCCACAACTTGGACACTGGCAGGACCCACATCTCTGCAGCACCTGGAAGCATGAAACATTTCAACATATTTCAAACATGTGCAAAGACAATGTGCAAAGGCATCAAAATATGGCCCAGTCAGATAATTATATGCATGACTTCTGGCAGTACAGAAAAGATATGCCTCATGTTTGAGAGGCTCCGTGGAGCATAGAGAAACCACCAGGCCGGCTATGTGTCCTTTGTCATGCGTTGCTTGTCCACAGATGTAGCAAATGCCACTTAAATGCCACAGCGCGGCAGGGCTGCAGATGATCCCAACACCCATCCAGGTGCCCAAGATGGGTATTATCGGATGGGTGATGAGAATGATGACTCAAAGAATTTGATGGTTAACAAATGTTAGCAATACTGTTTTATACACAGATCAAATTAAAGCTGGAATGTACGAGTTGTGGGTCTTGAACTTTGAACCAGATGCATCCAGAAGCAAATTTGGGGGTTGGAGTATTCTGGGGTCGTGAAAGCTGATGTCAAGGCAGCACCTCAGCCGCTGCCAGCCGCACCTCAGCCGCTGTCAGCCGCACCTCAGCTGCTGCCAGCCGCACCTCAGCCGCTGCCAGCCGCACCTCAGCTGCTGCCAGCCGCACCTCAGCCGCTGCCAGCCGCACCTCAGCCGCTGTCAGCCGCACCTCAGCCGCTGTCAGCCGCACCTCAGCCGCTGTCAGCCGCACCAGCCTAGACCTCAGCGATAAGGTTAGAATAATCAAGACTGATAAAGATTATATTCTGGTAGAATTAGAAAATTCTGATGAAGAACTGGTCGCAGGTGGGCGTCGGGTATGGGTCAAAAGAGATACCTTTTTTAGGGTTGAATGTGTACTCTAATTGAACAATTTGTGGGTACATTGGTACCAAATTTTTGAACCATACCTATCTCATCCTATCTCACTTTGTCGGATAGATGTTCAAGAATGTTCAAGAAAATCATCCTGCCAATTTCCCAAGTTTGTTTGGACAAAAAACGCTTTCCCTAGAGATCCTGGAGACATCCACGGCTCCAGCAGCCGCTTTTTTCAGGCTATGCCTGTTTTCGCAGATGTCTTGCAACCTGGGCATGTTTTGCGGCCAGGAACTCATAGCGGTCATAGCGAAACACAGGGGGTGTTAGAGGCGATCGGTTTTCAGTGGCGCTGTCCTGTCGCGATTGCGCCAGCGCAATAATACGACCACGAACTTCAATATTGAGGGAAGAGAAAGCTGCCGTGGATCCTTTACAGTACAGTACAGGTCCCCCAAGATTGAAGAAGAAGAGGCTAGGGTCACAAGAAGGCTTTACAGTCTCAGTAAGTGAGATTGCACATTGATCTTAAAAGACTAAGACCCATGTTCCTGCAGCTGCATTTCTTCGCCAGGCCGGTGTCATGCCTTCTGGAAGAGGTGCGGCAAACATCGCAGTGCCATGTTGAACCAAAGTGACTTGATGGTGGCCCATTCTGTTTCTTTCCCAAGTTCAAGGTGACTCCTGCGAATAGGCCCCCCAGTCGAAGTAGAATCAAGTACTTGTAGCTGCCGCAAAGACTTGTATATGCTAATATGCTAATACCAAGCTATTGCACAGACCACAGCTTAGGCAAGAAGAGACTTTTTCTGAAGTTCCACTGATTTTGTTTTTCCATCCAGTATTTCATTTGATTGAACGACACTGAAAGCAGTTGTACAATTGCTCAGCTCCGAATTGTCATGGGACCCAAGATGATTTTACTCGTGGGTATGGCCTTTGCTGGGTAAATTTTAAGGTGTACCGGTAATCAAGGTTATAGGGAGGTCGGCGCTTAAGGTCTTCAGAAACTCTTTGCCAGGCAGTGCGTGGAGTGGAAACTCCAGTGAAAGCTGGCACTCTCGAATGCAAGGCCACAGGCAGCAAAGGGGCTAGGTCTTGGATGGTGAAACGGCAGCTTTGGAGCATGAAAATTAAGCGCGCTGCTGTGGTGAGTTGTAGACCTGCTTTGCTTATCCTGCCTTCATGCTGTAGTATCTATGTGGTCGCAGGCATGAAGTGGAAGCCACAACCTCTGTTGCTGCGGCACGGTCGGCCAGGGGCCAAAAATCGTTTGGAGCAAGGCTGAGATCAGCGATCGCAAAGCCATTAGTTGGGCAGTAAGGATTCCCAGGCTGTTGACCTGTTGAAACTGCTGTAGATTCGGCTAGATTCCCTAGATGCCTCAGATGTTAGCAGCGTTTCGCAACCTAGATTTCCCATGATTTCCCCTGTTCGGAGGTTCAACCAGCGCGTCGTTTTGAGACCACTGGAACCAGGCATACCATTGCCATCGCCTGGAAGCTCAGTGGGTTCAAAGGCAAAACCTCAGACTTCTGGCAACTTGTGAGCAACGAAATCACCGGCTCCTGCTTCAGAATCTTGAAGTGGATGATGTTTTGGATGGTGTAAGTATTGAATTTTAGGCGTGCGCAGTAGGTCAAGAACTTCATTCATAACATTTGCAGGTTTTCCCATCGTCACCATTCTCCACATGTGCTGCAGCCCATTGCCGTCCAGGACTCAGTATTTGAAGATCGAGGTAGTTGAATGTGACCTGATGGCTGAGGAGTAATACCCCTCCCAGGCATGAGTTGGGTTTTGTTCGGTCGTATCATAGCTATCACGAAGTGCATGAACTGAAGGGTTCCCTAGGGAATGGGGAGAGCTTGACCATTTGCAGCATTCAGCTATTGACTATTGACTTGTTCCATGGACCCAGAATCCGCGGTATGAAACGTTGCAGCTTTGTTGCTCACTTTGCCCAGCGCCACAGTACATAGCTCCCCTGGTCTAGAGAGCCGAAAGAGCTTGAGGAGGGACTGGTTGACCCTGACTGACCAAGGCCATAAGAGACTCGTTGCGGCCTCAGTCGTCAGTTGAGGTGCCAGTCATTGGTTTTCGTATGTCAGCCTCCCTCCAAAAACTCAGCTCAAGGCCTTCAGGAGATACTTGGTGTGGCGCTTGGAGCGCAGCTGATCACCAGAATCAGGGCAAGGAACACTTTATATTTAGTTTCAGCAGACCCTCTTGGGAATTGTTTGGCTTGGATGCTCGCAACCCAAACTTTGAGACATGCGGAGCACTGTATGCTTTTCAAAGTAGGAGTGTGTGCCCATTCGCCGGGTGTTTTTGCGACTAACTGATGGGTTTGAAACTGCGAAACGATGCCGTTCCATCACCGATTCTTGAGACTCCACTTGAAAATCCTGAACTCACAGAATCTGCCGTAGAATACAGATGATCTGAATGTAATTCTCGATGGCAAAGACAAGATTCCTGGTGCTATGAAGTTGCCCTTCTAAACTGTTCGGCGCATCAGAGATATCAGAGGCGGGGCAGCAAATGCTACCTGGCATTCCCGTTCTGTCAATACGGCTGGGGGCCCAAGGATCCAGATGTGTAGTGTGGGTCACCAATCCAGGGTCACCACATGTCACTTGTTCCCAGTTGGATTCAGCAGATCCACTGGATTTGATCCAGAAATTTTGTCGCTGCTTGTGACACGATCTCGGTACACTTGTTACTTTTCTATACTATTCTATTCTATACTATTCTACCTATACTTATCTAAATCATTCTAAATCTGATGTAAATTGTAAATCTTTTGTAAACCATTATAAACTTATGTAGGGTTGTGCAGGCGAAGTCTGTTTCAAGGCCGACACTTCAGATGTCCGATCTCTAATGACCACTTGGCAGCAGCATCCAATCGGCTATCACAAATTCCTATCGCCTGGGATGGCGTTCTGCGAGGCAATTTGGTGGAGTACGTCATGACGCAGAAGGCGCCACAAACATCCAGAAAATGCATCAATCGGTGTCAAAATGGTATGAAGATCTATGAAATTCCATCATCAACCATCATCAACCATCATTAACCATCATTAACCATCATTAACCATCATTAACCATCCAGCTTCCCCAGGACCGATTAAAGATGAAGCGTTAAAGATGGCCTGGGGATCACCCGGGGAGATCTCGGAAGGCGATGGATGTGCGGCTGTCCGCGCGACATGCTGCCATGATCGCCAGGGACGTGGTGCTGGGGGTGGAGGTGCCGACCGGCCTAGTGCCATCTGAGACGTTGCCAATGGCTTTGTCTGAAAATAGGGGATACCCACAAATAGCCATTTGAATGGGGAACATGGTGATAATCCATTGGAATATGAGATACACTATTTTCAGACAAACCCAATAGAGATTCTGCTTTGATGGCAATCCCTGTGAAAAATCCACAGGATCAGGTGATCATGGTGCATGGTATCCACTCGTTGCTCGGACGCTCGCACAGGGCTTGCTGGAAAACGACTGTGAACACAGCCCAGCACAGGTAGTGAGTGCGGAGACTCAGCTCACTCCTGGCGCTTTGCTTTGGAGATGTGTGAAACCCAAGCAAACCAAGCATGGTGAAATGGAGTTTCTCCCTTTGCTGAGAAGCGTGGTGCAACATTTGGAACATGGGGATGGGTGAATACCCATGGAACCATGTTGGGGATGAACGTACAACTTGGTGTTCCAAGGTACTGTATCAGGGTTTTGGACACCCAAACCCCGGATCGCTCAAGCTGATGCATAAAGAGTAGTGTGCAGGAGCAGTGTGATTTTACTTTTGCTCATGAAACTTGCAAGAATCTTATCACACAGCCGCAGCATGCATGACGATTCCAGCAACGTCCAACGCATTTCTTCCGGAACGGTTTGCAAAAATGAGGTATCCCCAAATATGTGAACGATATATATATATATATAGATATAGATAATGACTAATGATGACTAACCAGTGGATTTGAGGTTTACCATGGTTTACCGGTTTACCCCATGTTTTAACACATCTAATTTCTTGCTGGCTGAGGCAGCATTATGCCTACAAAGATCTTCATCGCCTTGAACGGGTGGCTCAGCAAGCAGTAGTATTTGGCACCATCTGGCTGTATGCCAACCGGCTGAAACTGTGGATGATATATACAGTATATATACGTGTATATATATATTATATATTATATATATTATATATTATATATATATATTATATACATATACATATAACTGGTTGGTGGTTTGGATCATTTTTTATTTTCTCCAATAGTCAGTTGGGATGATGATCCAATCTGACTAATATTCACGTCGCTTCGCGACGGCAACCGCCCGCACCGCATCGTTGGGCAGCCGCTCGTAACTGCCAATGATGTCGGCCATTGAGACCAAAAACATCCGAAAGTACTGATTGTCGGAAAAAAAAACGCGAAGAATTTGATAGCCATGTATAGCGGACCAACGCAGTTCAAAAAATAACGAAAAACATGAAAAAACGGCGAAATTGCTGTTATTTACAGTGTTTTTGCGCGGTGAGAAGCAGAAACCACTGCAAATACCATGGTTTTTGAGGGTCAGGTGGCCAAAAACACTGTAATTTACAGTGTTTTTTTAACCAACGTCAAAAAACACTGGTATTTACGATGTTTTCATTCACACCGTAACATAAAACAGCGTAATTTACGAGGTTTTTGGAAGTTTTGAAGCTAGCCGTCAAGCATGCAGAAAACAGAAAAACACTGTAAAAACCAGTGTTTCTGCTATCACAAAACGACGACAATCAGTCCGTAAACGGGTCCAAAAACTCAAAAATCCGCCTCCGGGCCCGGCCACCTGCGGAACCGCAAAAAAAGATGTTGCAAACCAAAAAATTGAGGTCAAAAAGTTGAAAAACACGGTTTTTTTCACTTTTCACTTGCCGATTTTGGACGGGCGCGTTCACGAACAGGTGTCTTCCGTACTGTTTTTTACAGTGTTTTTTGAAGGCGAGCGTCACGACCTATCAAAAACAGGAGGTTTTGGCCGAAAAATGCCCCCCCCCCCCAGGTAAACCTGTAACCTTTTACGAGTGCCATCCGGAAGATCACGCCCCAGCACCTTCGGTGCGGGCGGATTTTTCAGTGGGGTTGAAACCACCAACCAGATAATTATATATAGTATATATAAATCCGGGCTTTTTGCGGAGTCGGGACATCCCAGGACGATCTAGGATAATTCTACGTAGCCTTGAATTTCCATGAATTTCCTGTATCAGTTTAGTACTCAGAATCGCTTGGCCATGCTGTTTTTCTGAAGCGTTTTCTTTCGTTGGTCCATTTCTTGGGCACCAACGCGTGCATGTCCGCACAGTGGAGATCGTTTTGGTTCTAAGCTGGAGATTTTGCACTCTGTGTACAAGGGTTGCTTAAAGGTTGCATCAGGTTGCCTACAGGATATAGATGTATATAGCGACGAAGTCATTTGAACTCTAGTACGACAGTGGCAATATGTGGCAATGTGGATGTAGGACCCCAACGCTGACTCTTCAAGTTGGATCAGTCCTTTGGCCTTTGGGCGTCTGAGGACAGCCAAAGTCATGGCTCCCATCAACACCGGACGACCGCAGAGCTGGTCAGCCGGGGGCTGGTCGATGAAGGTCAATGATGAAGTATGTTTGAGGGTGCCCCAAAACTGATTGATTAATACATGTAATATATAATTCAATGATTCAATCAATTGGGATGTTTGCAAGTTGTCTCCCAAGTTTTGCAGATTTATACGACCCAGCAGTTTGTTACAGGCGGAAGATGGCCATGACCATGAAATGGATGTCCCCTGAAGAGGCTGGAAGAAAGGCATCAACTTAGATTTCTTGACTGAGATCATGCTTGGCCACCTTTGCTTTGAAAAGTTTGTTGCTGTAGCCATTGTTGAAAGAATCAGTTGATCTTGGGACAGCTCTCCGAGAATTCTCTGAATCTGTCCAAGATGACTCAAGCTACCATGGATTGCAGTGAAGTGACAGTTGGCGATTCCACTGGAGCTGGTAGGTACAAGACGTGCCGGTGGAGAGAAGCAACATGTGGTGCGGGGACGGGGAGGGACCATGGGGCCTATGGAAGTTGACGAAACTGGGAGATGCCAATCTGTAATCATCCCATGATTTGGTTTCTTGCCCGCTTGCCCGGCCGTTCCCAAAGCTGAACTGCAGGCAGGTGATCTCTTACCGAGTTGGCTTGCTCCTCTACTGCTTGGGCTCGCAGGAGCTGCACGGATTGCGAACCAGGGATGGAATTTGCATCAAAGATCAGGTTCGATTCCATCTGAGGTGTCTGAGAACAAGATACTTACTGGTTAGATTTGTGTTTGATTATTTCATGGTTACGCGTTCTGGCATTTTTAATGTTTGGACATCTTTTTGCTTCAGCACGCAATATGATGGTGCATGAGATTGTACTTTAACTGTGAGCCAATGTGAATCTCGTGCTTCACACAAACCGCATTGCAGATCATTGCAGTATACTCTTGGGCTTGGATTGGGGGTTCGGCTTGTGACACACTCATTCGCAAATATTCGCGATGTATCTTCAATCTACTCGATCTGCGGCAACTCCAAAGGCATCTGAAGTCCCATATAATGATTGCAGTTGTCCGCTTGGTCAACGTTGACTGCAAGGATGCCGGCATTGGACACATGGTTCCCAACTTCGTTCAGGACCACGGAGAGGTTAGACTCGGTTAGACTGGTATTTTTCGATACTATTTGTGCATTTGCTCATGCTACTTACTGAAGAACAGCGATATCACAATTTTGCCACCACTGTAGATGCTTGCCGGAAAGACCAAGCTCAAATTTGTGCTTTTTGGTGTCTTGTCTCCACTGCAGTTCTTCAAAACCATTTGCCATGGGGTTCTGCTTGCAACTTCCCAGCCCCATCCAGTCCAGGACGCTCCGAATCCCAACCAGGTGGATATGTCTCAGTCAGGGCCCAAGAACTAGAGCTTGGTACGATGAGCTAGATGAATTGAGCTGACAATACAACGTCGGCCCTACTTGGACAGCACGATTTTCCTGTACTTTCGCAGATGACCGGACGGAATGGTTGGATGGAATTATTCTTGACAATTGAATCCGTTGAATCCGCAATTGCTTTTTTTTTTTGGCAACTCTGTGCAAATTTTGCGAGGAGTATTTACAGTTGCTACTCAATGCTGCTCGTTTCAAGCGGCCCCTTGACTGAGGTGCCAGCAGTCTGGACTCTTGCGACAGCTTGTGGAAGAATGCTCCAAACTCGGTCTTTGTCTGTGGAACACCATGGAACACCATGGAACACCTGGGATCAGGAAAGTGTAGCTGCCTTTTGACTATGTGCTGTGGGATTCCGGATGATGAGAATCCTGTAGGCTTGAGTCCGGTTGATGTCCCCGTCCCCCAGTTTTTTCGCAAATTTCGTTCAGTCCAGAGTCCAAACATCTGAAAACCATCTACAAACCGCCACTCTTCGCTGGGAGAGAAGATCAGCACCCTGGGATTGCATGAGGCTTGCGGCTTGGCCAGCTTTGTGTGTCATGGCGCTTGGATTCTTTTTAACTTTGTCAGGGTTGCAGTTGATATGTGACATCTGCTTTGACTCAGTCGAACATGTCTCCAAAACTAGAGCAGAAGAGAAGATACCTGTCTTGAAACTTGGGTAGGTAATGGTAGGCATAAATGAAGTACAGTCATATTTTATGCAACTTCCCCCAGTTGTGACATTACTGTACTTGTGCTTGGGAGAACAAGGCCCCCGCCACGGGACATCCTCATGTCAATGCTGGACGCAATCATCATGGGGTGGGGGACCCGTGGCGCCGAGTGCACCAGGGTACATCGGTTCATTCTGATGTAGATCCAGACCAATCATGACCCATCTATGTGCACTTGCGTGCCCACCCATGCTTCGGTTGGGCATGGGAAAAGTATGGCGACTCAGTTCTCAAAGATTTGAGTAGCGTCGTTTGTGATCCTGTGAGATCCTGTGAGATTGAACATATTTGAACATGTTGCATGACTTTGGCGACATCATCACATGCTGACACAGGCATTCACAGTATATACTTGTTTGGAGTTGTTTGAAACTCGCTGTGCTAGAACTGCCTAAAATAAAGGTCTGTAAGATTGCTGAACTCTGTGGCTGCTGTGAGCCTCGTTCCCCTTCACTGAAGGAGTCTTGTTCGTTTGAGCTGGTTGGCAGAATTCGCTTCAGAATGTGAGGAATCAAGTCTAAGTGGGAGCTGAGGTGACAATGGTGCTAAGGTGCGGAGAGGGTTGGGAGAAAGGTCATGCAGCTTTAACACTGGCATCTTGGCTGATGAGGGAGTTTTCACTCCCCACCATCACATCCAGGCAGTCAGCCTTGGCTTCCTCCTGATGTTTCTTTCATATTGCTTCCATGTTAGTTTAGTAGTTTTAAGTGCTTCACTTGTCAAAGGGGTCAGGACGTTTGCTGACAACAGGGTTTACCTGGTTTTACCACAATAGTGTTGAACCATGTTAAACCTGTTGCTCATGTGGATCATATGATCATATGCGCTGGCTAAACCCTTGGACCTGTGAGTAATGCTGCTAGCTGGTCATGCATGTTTAGGTAGCTTGTAGCTGCATGCACATCTGTACATATTCTGTGTTTTTACCGCAGCTTGGCCCAAGCATATCTAGCGTGAAAAGGCTGTGCCTGGGCTGCTGCCCTGAGTGACTTAGCAACTTTCTAAACTTCTAATTGAGCCCAATCTGATACCCCATTCGCTTTTGGGGTTAACACCACGCTACCTCCGCATTGGTAGCGGAGCCCCGATGAAAACCGAAGGGGCCAGTGTGGTTGAACCACAAGAGGCACCGGATACTCCGGGCCTCCCGGCGGTGCCGGATAGCACTTCGGAGGCAGACTATAGTTCTGAAGGCCCCGAAGAGAAAGTGAAAGTGGAAGTGGCTGAGCCCGCTGGTGTGGCAGCGCCACCAGTGTCGAATCCGGCAGTGTCGGCAGGAAAAGGAGGTCACGCAGGAGGTCATCTGAAGACAAGGATGATCCCCGAGAGGTGCGTGAAAGAAGAGGTGAACGACGTGAAAGAGAACAGCTGCGGCGCAGCCCAAGCGTCCGTGACGCCCGGCCCAAGGATAACCCCCAGGACCGAGGACGTGCTCCAGACCGCAACCGTCCCGGATCCCGGAAGGGTAGTAAGGGCAGTCGTCATGACAGCAAGGGCCGTGGCAAAGGCAAGAAAGGTGGTAAGAAAGGAAAAGGGAAACATGGAGATGCTTCCCGTTCCTCGGGACATAGCAGCCGAGCTACGACAGGTTCATGGTGGCCGAGCCACGGATGGGATTCGCAGGAATGGGACTCCTATGGCTGGGAGTACGGCTGGGATCCCAATTGGGATTACTCCTGGAACTGGGAGGAGTCTGGACAGTCTCCAACTTGGAGAACTCGCCAAGAGGCTTACTCCATGGTGGAGGATCCTGAAGATGCAGGTCAAGGACGACGTGAATCCGGAGGTGGCCAAAGACCGAAAGAACCAGAAGTGCCACCAAGGCCAAAGGAACCGAAGCCTAAGAAGAAGCTGCCCATGCCGAGGGAGCCAACCAATCCGCCACCTTCACCTCCCAAGAGGGATGCACGCACGAAGGAGGAAAAGGAAGCAACACCACCGAGGGGAGAGCCTTCCCGAGGATCGGAGCGCCGCAGTGGTGACCGAGACCGCAATGAACGCCGTGGAGATCGAGGTGACGACCGCGATCGGCGAGATGAAGGTCAAGGGAACCGCAACACTGATGGAGGCCGAGATCGAAGGAAGGATGAGGATAGGTCACGCCGTGGGCCACCTCGAGAAGAGGAAAAGAAGAACCCTGCCAAGAAGTCCAAAGCTGGCCCGCCGAGCGGCGGAGATGGTGGTGGTGGACCAGGTAGCGGCGATAGTAGCTACACCTACAGCTACGAAGAGGAGTCCGAAGAGCCGGAGGAGCGAGTGGAGGATCCGTCTGTGAGAGGATCTCATGCGGGCAGCGCCCGATCCCGTCGGTCGCAACCTGGCAGCGCCAGATCATCCGGTGGGAGAAGAGCTCCGAACTCCGAGGCATCCACAGCCCGAACCAGCGAGATTCGAGAGATGCTGCAGACGGCAGCCAGAAAGCAGCTCCCGGAGCGGGCAAAGCCTGCACTTAGTCAAGTCAAGATAGAACCCTTCCGAGGGAACCGGGAGAAGTACCACGACTGGAAGAAGCTGCTGGATGCGCAAAGAGCGTTGTACAGGCTGGAGGATTCAGAGATGGCCCTCTTGATCTACCTCAGCTGTGAAGGCGAAGCTCGCCAAGTCCTCAATCAACTGGAGATAGCTGACATCCAGAGTGATGGAGGACTTCAAAGAGTGCTCAGGCTGCTCAATGACGCGTTCGGGGCACGCTCTGATGAGCGATTCGAGCAGCGTCAAGACGCGTACCTGTCGTACCGTCGCACCCCGGGCACCAGTGTGGCGGCGTATATCGCCAATCTTCGCCGATTGCGCGAAGAGTACTTGCGCGAAGATGAGGGCACGGTCATTTCGGACCGAGCATTCGCCCAGCGGATGTTGAGCCGGGCGGCCCTGACCCGGCGGGAGCGCATGGATGTCTTTTTCAGCGCTGGAGGCAAGTATGTCAGCAAGCACATAGAGCGCGTCTTGCGCTTCCGATGCTCTGACATCCACGTGCAGGAAAAGCAACAGAACGCCACCAAGCCCAGGGGAACCGGAAGCTCCGGATACAAGAAGCCCTTCGTGAAGCGGCCGAGCCAGCATCACACGAAGAGGACAGACCGCCGAGGACCCTATCGTCCATCCCGGCACACCCACATCGCTGAGAATGATGAAGATGAAGAGGATCAGGACGATGTGGACGATGAGGACTTGGAACAGGAAGCTCTGATGATGAGTCCCGATGATGAGCCGGAGGAGTATGACGATGGGGAATATGGGGATGAAGAGGAGGACTACTACGAGCAGTACCCCTATGAAGAAGAAGATGAAACAGGCACAACGTGGGAGTTGAAAGAGGCTTTTGCTGCGGGCTGGTCGGCCAAGTCCCGAGCAGCTGGAAAGAAGAAAGCCAGAGGATACTCTGAAGGCCCTTCATCTTCCAAGGGCGGTGGAAAGGGCAAACAACGCAAGGAATGGAGAGATCCTAATGAGCGCAAAAAGAAATCAAGATGTGCTGCATGTGGCCAGATCGGCCATTGGCACTCGGACCCTCAGTGTCCCAAGAATGGCGGCGCCAGTGGCACTGGAGGGACAAGTCCATCGGGAGCCAACTTTGCTTCTAGCAACCCTGATGGCGATGGAAATGAACCGAGAGTATCAAGGGTCAACTGGACTTTTGTCAATGGATGGGACATGGTGGGTGACTACGAGAGTGCTTCGGACGCGCTCCTCACCTCCCCGGATGAGTCCAGTGACAGCGATGTTGAACCGGTGACCTATGGCAAGGCACCTGCACCTAGTGCAAAAGCTGCGGCTGCGCCGCCGAAATCGAAGTACAAAGTCGATCTGAAGAAGGTCCTGCGTGCCTTGGCAGTCATCACTGAAGATGAGCAGGCCTTGAAGAAGATTGAAAAGAGAGAGCGCAGGATCACCCGCGAGGAAGAGGCAGCGGAAAAGAAGAGACAAGAGAGGGTGCAGCGCGCCCATCAGCGAATCCAGTCTTTCCAGAGCACGGATGCTGGAGCACAAGAGATGCTGACTATGCTGCCATACCTTGACAAAGAGGAGAAGCGACAGCTCTACCAGGCCCTCAAGCGAGAGCAGGAGGAGGAAGAGCTGAGGCACTTCCGCCATGACTATGACCGGGAGACGGTGAGACGGTCAGCAGATCGAAAGGGTGGCTACTCGGCCGCAAAGGCAGCGCCTAGGCCAAGCACGGCTGCGTCCGATGCGCGTGGATCAGCAGAGCCACCGCCAGCGAGGTCAGAGAACCAGATGCCTGAGCCGGTACGCCGGAAGAAGTTGAAAGAGTTCCGATGGCATCTCTATGAGGCCTCCCTGGACCACAAGGGGAGATGCAAGCCATCGGAGGCAAGTGACTTTCCAACGAAGAGAGAACAGGAGATCTGCAAGCACCCTTTCGAGAGGCTCGCATGGGGGGCAAATGGAGAAGCCCATTGGGCGAGCTGCAGAGCTTGCGGTCTGAAAAAGGTGCTGTACTACAGCCGGGTACATGGAGCGCTGGCAGCAGAGGCTCATCAGGTCGAAGAGGATGTCCACGCCACCTATGTCATCAATTCGGATGACATCATCCTGGACACGGGATGTCGGACGGCAGTAGCCGGTGAGGAGTGGCATCACCGATTCCAGCAGATGCTGGATGCAAAGGGACTTCGCTATGAGACGGTGGAGCATGAAGAGATTTTCAGATTCGGTGCCGGGAAGCCTGTGCTAAGCACGGAGGCTGTGGTGTACCCAGTGCAGTTAGGGGCAGATGGACCGTTGTCCTACCTGCGCTTGGCAGTTGTGCGACGGACTCGAGATGATGACCGAGTCGCGCACTGTCCTGCACTGGTCGGCCCATCTGAAATGAGAAGATGGGGTGTGGTGCTCAATTTTTCGGATGGCACCATGCAGGTCGGAGAAGGAAATGTTTGGAGACCAACCCGATTTTCTTCGACCAGGCACCCTGTGATATCTCTGCTGGGTCACCAGAAGCCCAAGGCCTGGGAGACAGCAGAGCTGCAGAAGCTGAAAGAAACCCTGATCCGTGATCCCTATTCGATGGCACTCGTTGCAGAAGCATTGGAGGGATCAACTGACTCCGAAGCACCTGAAGTGCCACGGGAGCTGGAAGATGATTATCAGGAGGTTGAAGAACTTGCCGAATGGCAAAAGAGCATGGATGATGAGGCTATCGCCTTGTGGGACGCAGTGAAAACACAGCTCCCAAATGACTGCTTTCGGGTGGCCGCGCCACGGGCTGATGATGAGTCCAGTCTGGGCTCGATCAGCGACTCAGTCTCAGAGACCTCTCATGAGGTTGAGCTCAGCGAGTCCAGCTCATCCGAGACTGAGGATGGGTACATGGAACGGCACACGGTGCTGATGGCTGACAATGCAGGGGACGAAGAAACCCTGAACAAAGGTCAGCGACGCCGACTGCTGGCAGCGACGCCGACTGCTGGCAGCGACCAAGCAGATTGCAGAGGCAGCGCACAATGAAGTGCTGATGTCAAAGATGTCAAGGGCTGCCAAAACTGAGAAGGTTCCACGTCCCAGGAAGCTTGCCTGGAAGATATTGGAAATCTTCACATGGACATGCATGATATCCCAAGTTGCAAGCTCCCGTGGATGGGAATTCCTGGAACCGGTGACCATTGAAAGCGGTTGGGACCTCAGGTCCATGGAAGTTCAGAACCGCGCCATGGCTTACATCGAGGCGGCTGCGCCGGACCTCATCGTGTTAGCTTGGCCATGTGGACCATGGAGTCCTTTACAAGCTTTGAATCAGAAGACGCCTATGCAAAGGCGCGCCCTGCAGATCAAGCGACGGCAGAGCCGCAAGACCTTTTTGGCTTTTGTGCGCAGGGTGGCACAATATCAGAGATCCCGAGGAGGTGCTGTGGTGGGCGAGAACCCGGCACCATCGAAAGCATGGGATCAAGCTGAGATCCAAGAAGCATTCATGGGATTGGAACACCGAGTGCTGGATCAGTGCCAGTACGGATTACGTCACCCAGTGACGAAGATCCCCATGAGGAAGAGGACCCGGCTTGCTGGCCAGAAAGAGGTCCTGAAATATATGGATAAGAAGTGTGGCCGCGACCACCAACACCACCCAATTGAAGGCAGTTTCAAGGGTGAAGATGGAAAATGGCATTCTTTGAGTGCCTGGGCGGGCGGATACCCCGTCGAGTTTTGTGAAAACATCCTCAAGGGCGCGGAAGAGTTCCTGGCTTCCAACAGAGCCTTTGTGGAGGATGCTGGGGAGACGGTGCCAGAGGTTGCCGATGGCATCGATGCTATGGATGAAGAAGAGCGCATCCGAGAGCTTGAAGAAGAGAAAGTCCCGGATGTGAACGAAGAAGAAGAGCAGAGACTGGAGGAGGAACAAAGACACCCTGGAGGAGGAACAAAGACACCCAGTCTCCAAAGAAGTGCAGAAGGCGGTGATCTTCGCACATCGGCAGCTGGGACACCCATCACGCAGCACTTTGCTGCGGATGCTCAAGCTGTCTGGGGCGAACGAAGAAGCTCTTCGTTTCGCAAAGACTTGGAAGTGTGATGTGTGTGCCATGCGACAGCCACCAAAGCACCCACGTGCTGCAGCGGCCAGTATCAGGCCCTACGGTTTCAACTTGCATGTGCACGTGGACGTGAAGTATCTTCTGGATGCTCGCGGAAAGAAATATCCCGCGTTGAGCATCGTCGATGTTGGAACGTTGAAGCACGATTGCCACCTCCTGAAGACGCGCCGTAGTGACTACACGGCGAGGAAGTTCTTCAAGAGATGGGTAACTGTTTACGGCCCTCCAAAGGCCGTGACACACGACCAAGGGGGCGAATTCGAATTGGCCTGGGTCCAAATGATGGAAGACCTGGCCATTCCTACAGATGTGACCTCTGCTCATGCCCCGTGGCAGTTGGGTATTGGAGAGCGCCACGGAGGAATCTTGGGATCGATGGTTCAATCGGTCGTGGATGAACATGGATGTGAAGGATTTTCAGCCCTTCAAGATGCGCTGGCAGCTGCCTGTGTCGCAAAGAACTCGACCCTGACACGGGACGGCTATACGCCGAATCAACGGGTCTATGGGTTCGAATGCCGATGGCCATCATTGCTGGATGAGAATTCCTCACCAAGCTTCGCGGAAGGACTTTCAATCGAGTCCGAAGTGAGCAGAGCGCGCAAAATGCGCATCACAGCCAAGGTAGCCTTGGTGAAGCAAGACGTGAGGGAGAAGGTGCGGCGCGCCATTCTTCGGAAACCTCACACATCGGAAGGCCCGTTCCTGCCTGGAACGAGGGTGTACTTCTGGGTGCCATCCACGACAAAAGGGAGGTACCGAAAAGGAGGCCTGTGGCGAGGACCTTCAACAGTCATCACCAAGGAACAAGGCAAACGTTACTTCATTTCGTGGCGTGGCAGGTTATTACTCCTGGCAGAGGAAAACCTTCGTTTGGCCACGCGTGAGGAGTTAGCTCTCACGGAAGATGTGAAGGATGAAATGATCGACCTTGGAGATGTCTTGAGAGACCCTGCCAGGTCGAACGTTTATGAAGATTTGAGACAGAAACCTCCACCTCCGAGGCAGCGCCCTCCAAGGAGAAAGCGGGAAGGCCCGGCTGCGCCGGAGCCAGAGATCAGAAAGAGAGCACGACTGATGCTCAGAGGCACCAAGGCTGTAAGAGGCCTGATGCAAAAGATGATGCAGATGAAAGGATTGCCGAATCAGCCGGCTGCTGCCGCGCGTGTTCCCAAAAGGAAGAGGATCCTGGATGGTCCTGTAGAAGAGCCGGCTGTGCCGGAACAGCAAGGAAATCAGGAAGCTCCTGCTATTGAAGATGGAGATGCAGCTGAAGAAGATGACGGTGGGTCAGGTGGTTACACCCCTGGAACTCCACTTGAAGAAGATCCACCGGAGGAGGCTGAGACTCCACAAGATGTGCCAGAGGCAGAGTCACCTGTGCCAGAAGCTGTACGTACAGAAGAAACTCCATCAGTGCCAGCTGTGCCGGAAGAGGCTGAGCTACGGCAGGCGTGGGACGGAGCACTCCGTGCCCGCCGCGCAAGGTTGAGCGACTTCAGAGAACAACTCCTGGATGATGTTCCTGGTTCAGTCAAAAGAAGATTGGAATTTACCCAGGAAGGCCACGATCCACATCCTGTGAAGAAGCAACGGGTCCACGAAGGCCTGACGGTACATGCCATGATGGGCGCAGCAGAAGAGAGTGGACGGCAGAATGAATGGGTGAGCAGATATGAACTGGATCTGCTGAAGAAGCTCACTGGTCTGCCGGTGACTGCGGCACGGATTCACCGTGCGCCGCGAAAAAGGATGCAGAAACCACCCAAGATGATCTCCAGAGCCAGGTTGTCTATCCTGCTGGGTGAAGATCCTGGTGATATCTTTGTGGTGGAAGAGACAGCGGCCCAGGTGAAAGAGCAGCCACGACGTAAGGCTGGATTTGCATGGCGAGGGGCGACCTTGTTTTTCCGAGAAGATGCTGGTCCCCCACCGAAGAGAAATGGTCAGCTGTTTGCAACTAAAATCCAGTTTCCAAATGGAATCTATGAGGTGATGCTCACCTGGGAAGAAAGAAGGGCATTCGAGACCCAGTATATCGAGGATGTGAAGGATGTGCTGCTGGCTGAGGTGATGTTGCAAAAGCTGAAAGCCAGCGGAAAGGAGTTGGATCCAAAGGCATTTGATGCCGAAGAGCGGAAGGCTTTTGATGCCGCGGACACTCAGGAGTGGAAGCAGTGGCTCCAGAATGGAGTTGTCCGAAAGCTGACGCCGGCAGAAGCCGCAAAAAATCCCAAGTGGGAAATATTCCGAAGCCCATTGCGATGGGTGAGAACCAACAAGTCTGGCAACTTGTTGCTGCCGTTGGTGGCAAAGAGTCGCCTGGTGATTCCGGGTCATCTTGACCCTCAGCTTGGCTCGTTCCGGGCCGACAGTCCAACAGCATCATTGCAAGCTGTTCGGCTGACGAAAGCTGTTGCACAGCGGAAGCAGTGGACAACGGACAGCTTCGATGTCACCACTGCTTTTCTCAGCGGTGAGAAGACCGCCAGGCGTATCCATGTGAAAGCGCCAGAAGGTGGGCTCCCGGCAGTGCCGGAGATTTCGCCAGCTATCCGAGCCGGAGAGCTGCTTCAGGTGATGAAGTCAGCTTATGGGCTCACGGAAGCTCCGAGACTTTGGTACCTGAAGGCGGTGAAAGAGCTGGAGTCAACACCGCTTAAGGAGCTCAGCGTGGCGAAATCCACTTTCGTCGCCAGCGAAAACGGTGAGGTGTGGGCGATCCTCTGTCTCCATGTGGATGACGGGTTGTTGACCGGAAGTGCAACTGACCCGCGCTACATCAAGCTGAAGGAGGACATCAACCGGAAGTTCAGAATCAAAGAATGGAAGAAACCTCCCATGACCTTTTTGGGAGTCGGAATCCGGTATGGTGAAAAGCCTGGCCTCTATGATGACATGTCCAGCTACATCAAGGAGATCCGACTGCCTGATGTCGACGTCCGGAAGATGTCAGAGAAGCTGGACGAAAAGCAGACCACTGCATACCGCCAATTGACCATGCGGCTGCGTTGGCCTGCGATGCAGACGATGCCGCATATGTTATATGATGTGAGTCGCCTTGCTCAGAAGGTGACAAAGGCTTCCAAGGAAGACTACAGTGAAGCATTGAGGCTTCATCAACGATTCCTCGAAGAAGCTGAGCAAGGCCGTGCCTGCTTGCACTTCCCACGGCTGAGCCGGGAAAAACTGTGTTTGGTTACATTCTTTGACGCTTCCCTGGGAAAGGAAGAAGATGGAAGATCCCAACTTGGATCCATCCACTTCTTGACTACGGTCAAGGCCAAAGAAGAGCCGACGGCTGCAGCCGTGATCGACTTCAACACAACGAAGAGCACTCGAGTGGTGCGAAGCTCGATGGCTGCGGAGAGTTGTAGCCTGAGCCAGGCCATTGACCGGCATCTCTACTTGAGGTTGCTTCTGGACCAATTGGAAAGAGGTCCGTATCAGGTCACTCCGAATTGGAGGAAAGAGATGCAGATCGAGGGTGTGGTCATCACTGACGCGAAGAGCCTTTACGATCATATGCACACCACGGGACAGGTCCCTCAGGAGCGTCAAACAATGTTAGACTTGCGGGTCGCAAAAGACCAACTGGAACAGCAAGTTTTCCAGCTCATGTGGGTTCCAACACACCGTCAACATGCAGACGGCCTCACGAAACGTATGAAAAACGTTCTGTGGGAAGAGTTCATGCGCTCAGGCAAGATATCCTTAAAGGAGACGCCTGAGGAAAGAGAGCTGGAGGAACACAGGCGGAAGATTCGCCAGGGACAACGGCAGCGCCGAAAAGAAAAGCTTAGTGGCCGAGCCACGAAAACCAAGTCGCCCACGAGTGGTTGTACCACCGGGGGCCAATCTAAGAACGGCAGCGCCGCCTAATTCATTGTGCCAGTCGTACAGAATGCAGCTCCAACACTCCCCCTTTGGGATGTGAGTAATGCTGCTAGCTGGTCATGCATGTTTAGGTAGCTTGTAGCTGCATGCACATCTGTACATATCCTGTGTTTTTACCGCAGCTTGGCCCAAGCATATCTAGCGTGAAAAGGCTGTGCCTGGGCTGCTGCCCTGTGTGATATAGCAACTTTCTAAACTTTGAATTGAGCCCAATCTGAAACCCCATTGGCATTTGGGGTTAACACCACGCTACCTCCGCAATGTATGTATGTAATGTATGTATGTAATGTATGTATGTAATGTATGTATGTAATGTATGTATGTAATGTATGTATGCAATGTATGTATGTAATGTATGTATGTATGTATGTATGTATGTATGTATGTATGTATGTATGTATGTATGTATGTATGTATGTTATGTATGTATGTATGTATGTATGTATGTATGTATGTATGTATGTATGTATGTATGTATGTATGTATGTATGTATGTATGTATGTATGTATGTATGTATGTATGTATGTATGTATGTATGTATGTGTATGTATGTATATGTACATGTATGTATGTATGTATGTATATGTATGTAGTATGTATGTATGTACTATGTTATATGTACTGTATATGTATGTATATGTATGTATATGTTGTATATGTATGTATATGATGTATTGTATGTATATGTATGTACTATGTATGTAGTATGTATGTATATGTATGTAATGTATGTATATGTATATGTATATATGTATGTATATGATGTATATGTATGTATTGTAGTATATGTATGTATATGTAGGTATGTATTGTATGTATATGTATGTATATGTATGTATTGGTATGTAATGTAATGTATGTACTGTAATGGAATGTAATGTAATGTAATGTATGAAGTTAATGTATGTATGTAATGTATGATGTACTGTATGCATGTATGCATGTATGTATATGTATGTATATGTATGTATATGTATGTATATGTATGTATATGTATGTATATGTATGTATATGTATGTATATGTATGTATATGTATGTATATGTATGTATATGTATGTATATGTATGTATATGTATGTATGTATATGTATGTATATGTATGTATATGTATGTATATGTTTGTATGTATATGTATGTATATGTATGTATATGTATATGTATGTATATGTATGTATATGTATGTATATGTGTGTGTATGTATGTATGTATATGTATGTATATGTATGTATGTATATGTATGTATATGTATGGTATATGTATGTATATGTATGGTATATGTATGTATATGTATGTATTATGTATGTATGTATGTATGGTATGTATGTATGTATGTATGTATGTATGTATGTATGTATGTATGTATGTATGTATGTATGTATGTATGTATGTAATGTATGTAATGTATGTAATGTATGTAATGTATGTAATGTTATGTAATGTTATGTAATGTAATGTATGTAATGTAATGTAATGTAATGTAATGTAATGTAATGTAATGTAATGTAATGTAATGTATGTAGGTCTGTAGGTCTGTATGTCTGTCTGTATGTATGTTTGTATGTCTGCATGTCTGTATGTATGTCTGTATGTCTGCATGTCTGGATGCCTGTATGTCTGTATGTTTGCATGTCTGTATGTCTGCATGTCTGTATGTCTGTATGTCTGCATGTCTGGATGTCTGTATGTCTGTATGTATGTCTGCATGTCTGCATGTCTGTATGTCTGTATGTCTGTATGAATGCATGTCTGTATGTCTGCATGTCTGTATGTCTGCATGTCTGGATGTCTGTATGTCTGTATGTTTGCATGTCTGCATGTCTGCATGTCTGTATGTCTGTATGTCTCTATGTATGCATGCATGCATGCATGCATGTATGTATGTATGTAATTATATATATATATATTATAATATATTATATATGTATATATTATAGATAATTGACACATACATAAATGTTTATATATATATATATACATTTACAGTATACATTTACAGTATAGTAGTATACATTTACAGTATATATATATTGTATATCATATATATAGTCAACATGTGAATCGACCCACATACATGCTGTACACACCAATTTTAGATAGTTTTAGGTGTTGTAAGTGTTTTAAATCCTATTTACGTCAGGGAACATCCCATTAGCAACTACAAGAGGGGTTACCAACCATCTGAACACAGTGTGACGGTGTAGTTTTTCAATAGTCGACGAAACTTTTGTGGAATATGTGATCGAATATGTCATATTGTAGGAAACTCAATCCCATCAACCTACCATTTGGGTCATGGTATCAATTCCAGCCACAGGACTGAGGCCGAAGCTGAAACGTTAGCTCGGATGTTGGTCCAGGTCGGGCATGGCCAATGGTGGTGGTGCCAGGGGTTGCCTTTTTTGACTTTTTTAAGATCCATGTGATTTGCCAATGAACATGCTGATCTTCGCATATCTGGTTGGTGGTTTCAAACATGTTTTATTTTTCCATATATTGGGAATAGTAACCCCAACTGACGAACTTATATTTTCAGAGAGGTAGGTATGCCACCAACCAGATATGAATTGACAAAGGTGAGAGAGTCGCAAGTTTCTTGAGTTCCAACTGGCTAACCTTCCCAGACATCTGATTTGGTTGTGCCTGAATGGAGGTCCCGGCACCAAATTCCGGGCCGCAGCCTGTGAAAATAGCGGCTTTTGGGACCTGGGTTGGAAGATGTTTCGGATTGGAGATTCTCTATTTTGAAATGGCCGTAAGATTCAGAGATTGGTGGAATTATTGTAATTTATCCAGGTGGACTGGTGGGGGGTTCACTAATAACACTTTATTGTGTTTCGAGCATTCAAAAAGGGATTATTGGTTGAGATGGGGAACATATTTTGCAGATATTTGGTAAAGCCACCAACCAGTTGTTGTGTAATTTCACTTTTTTTTGCCGAAATTAAATGTTGGTGGATCATATTCATGACGGTCACATACGGTCGCTCAAGATGACCAATGACCACCTAGCGCCAGGGGGTGCGCTGCAGGAGTCAAATCAGTCAGACATTCTGCGTTCTGGGGAGATTAGTGGCAACGTTGAGCTTCCCACAAGCGCTTTGGGATTGAATACTGTATCAAGTTGCGGAAATTTAGCATAACTATGGAACATATTTGAAACCATTTGTAGATGATGTACATTGATTTACCTATTAAAAATGGTGACGTTCAATAGCTATATTAAATTTCCAGAGGGTACACTGTACAAATGCTTAGTTAGTTACGCAGTATACCAGGTCATCCTTATCCTCTGGTAAACAAACATAGCTATTGAACATGGCCATTTATAGTTGATTTACCCATTAAAAATTGTGATTTTCGATCGTTATGTTAGTTTACCAGAGGGTAAGAATACCACTCTCCCCACTTCCCTTCAAGGGTGGTTTAAGGAGCAGCCTCCAGTAGACTTCGTCCATCGCCAGGGTGTCGTGAGAATTCTGCAAAACCGGCAGAGGGCCAACAAGGGCGTTGGAGCCTGAAATTGAACTGCTGGCTGGTCTGGCTGGTGTCATATGTATACAATGTGTACATATATATATATATATATACATACATACATATATATATATGTATATTGTAGTATATATACTTTCCAAATGTGCTTATTTAGTTCTTCATCTCCATTTGGAAAGATCGACCCCAAGTGGGCCAAAAAACGACGAAAAGTTCCATGGTGAATCTCTGGCCATAGCAGGCCAGGTGATCAGTTTTAGGATCAGCTGCTTGGGTCCATCACGAGTGGATACTTCCCTCCGGTTCCTGAGTCCTGTTTTTTTGTGCTGAATTATAACATTTTTTCAGGGATAATGATAATAATGATATTCTGGAATAAATGATTTTCCGAAGCACCTTCGGCGTGTTCCGCGGGCCACCATGGAAAAAGCTATCCTGTAGGCTGCAAACAGCCCTTGCACAGGCCCAGCAAAGGCATGGTTTTTGTGTAAAACATGGTGTTTGTGGATAACACAGTTTTTGTGTAAAACAGCTCTTTGTGTAAAAGATGGTTTGTTCAGCATGTGTGTAAACCAGGGTTTTGGAAGAGGTCATATTGAGAACGGCTTTGGAAAAGGCTATATTTAGAAAGGTTATGCGTGTAATAGGTGTTCGGCACAAAAGCCATCAAGTCTTGGATATAAGAAGCGACGGAGCAAACTGATGGCAAACACAACAAAAAAAACGGAAACAACCATCAAAATGACAGCAAGATGGCCAAGCCGGTGTTGAGCGAGGCGTGGGCAGAGTTAAGCCCACCACAACGTAAGGAAAGATCAAGACGAAACGAAGAAGAGCTAGGTGGGGAAGGGGGGGTTAAAGTTAGACGAGGCAAAAATCCGCGCCAAGGGGAAAGTCTAGGCAAGACAAAGACAAAACAGACAGTACAACTACGAACAAGCAAGATCCACAAGACACACCGGCAGGCCAGCGGATTCACTACTGATAGTTTTGAATAAATACAGATTGCCGTACCAACAACTCCAGAGCTGCATGGATCCTGGTATCTTTGACTGCGGTTCCGAGCAGCACGTCGGATGGGCCCCCATTTTATGGCCATCAAACAATGAAACTGATGATCAACCGATTGATTTGGGGCACATTTGGGCACGCTATTTTCAGGCGAAACTATATTTCAGAGCTTTCAATGCAGTAAGTCCTTGTGTGTTTAAACAGGAAGGGGGCCTTGCAATTAAAACGGGGTTGCAAGGGGTCGATGATGATTTCCAGCTATTGCTGCTGGCTTTTCTTCCAGAGATGCATTTTGCTCACGATTTCTCAGACATGTTTGTTCTTCCAAATTGGCAGGATTGATTCAAACACTGCTGTCCTTTAGGGAGATAGATGTTCAGGTTTACTCCCCACTGGTTGATTTTGTGTGTGTTTCTCAGGCCCTACCCATGAGCGAATTGGAAAACGAGTTCAAGGCTGGCTGTGAAGGGCATCCGGCCATCAAAACTTGAGGCCATGCAAACAGGCACCACAGATCTTGGATGATCTACCAGTCTTGAGATTGACTGGAGGAATACATGGAAATATCAAGCTTTGCGCGTAGATGTTTGAAACGAAATGAATCCATTCTTGTGAATAAAAACTGTATATACACTGCTGAATAGTTGTCAAATCGAATACCAAGTGAGTAGTGAAACTGTGACAGTGAGTCAAGCCCCAACACCGCATGAAGGACTGTCAACCTAATTAGTTTCAATGTGACGATGGCAAACCAATTCAACCTAAAGAATGTATGCTTACGGTTCAAGACGTCAAATGGGATGGTTGATATCCTTAGAAACTAGTCGATCTGTGGTGCAACTTTTGAATGGAAATTATGACCCAAACTCAACTGCCCAGAAATCCGACTCGTACAGTAAATGTCAAGTAAATTCAAAGTAAATGTTCGACGAAAATACTATGTATGAAGATCAGCAAACACAATGGTTGTTGGACTAAAAACATCCCCTTTTGTTTTCTTCTGCTTCGTTGATGAATATTGGGGTTGACCATGGTTAACCCTGGAACGTTAGGAGCTGTGGAAGGTGCCATTCAATGTGAAGCAGGCGGCTGTCGGGGTTGGCTTGCAACATGTTCGAAACATGGTACTGGAAGTTTGTTTGGTGTTGGTGTTGTTGTTGTTGTTTTAATCAGACAGAACAATCTAAATTTATATACATAATATATACATATACATACATGGGAAGAATATATGTTGGAATTCCCTCTTGTTATGTTTCATGGTTTTAGCTTTTATTATTGTTTCACTGCAGTGGAATGTTTTTTTTGCGTTTCAGCCCCAGTACAATTGAACTGGTTTTGGCCTGGATTGATGATTTTGGCTCACACAATGGATGGTTTACTCTGATGTAAAAGCTCTGTTTGAAGGCACTGAGTTGAGTAATCCAAGACTCGAAAACTGAACGCTAAGCAGACCAGTTTCAACCGTACTCTCTGAGAAATGGTTTGTTCAAGCAGTACCACATGTCCGGAGCTGCGATTCCGGTCATTCCTTGGGATTGTACTATGAATCTCGGCAAGTCATGTAGTGTCCTTAGTGGCATCACCATACAAAAAGGAACCAATCAGCTATTGCTACTGACCACATAGAATATATCCCCATTACACCCATGAATGAATCATGTATAATTGTATAGTAGTATAGTGAAAGTTTGGGAACGTTTTTAAATGAAAATCTTATCCCAACTATACATCCACTATTCGCATCATATCTATGAGGAGTTATTAATATCATCTCCCATTCTGTAATAGTATTGTAGCATTATATATGGCTATGGATCAATACCTATACATACCATTTTTAGGGGGATGAACATCCATTTACTAGCTATTTTGATGTTCACCAGGGGTACAAGGTTTTGACACACTGCCATATCATTATATATAGTATAATCATTTGAGCCTTTTTTTTTGACTAAACTCCCTCCCGTCAGAACAGGCCAACGAAAACGATCCAGTCGAGTTCTTGCGAAAGTGGCCCAGCAAGGTGGGCGAGAAATCGTCGCGTGCACCGATTGGTGGTTCGTATGATTCGTTCGGTTAGGTATTTTCCGAAAAAAACAGGGTGATTCCATGGATTTACCCTCTGGTAATTTAACATAGCTATTGATAATGACCATTTATACTGGGTTTACCCATTAAGAATGGTGATTTTCCATAGTTATGTTAGTTTACCAGAGGGTACTTAGCCAAGTTGGTTTACAACTAGGTTTTTTGTGGAGCTTATGGTGATTGTAACTACAGTTAGATATAGTTGGAAGGGGTCTATTGTAAGTTATAAACTGATAACGCGCGGGGGCTCCACCTTGTGTGAAAAAGAGCCAAGTAGTGTTGGACATCACCAAATGCATTTAGTGATTTAAACATTATCTACCCTCCAGTAAACTAATGTAGCTATGGAAAATTCCAAATTATAGACGATGTTCCCATAAACAATCTCCATTCACAGGGGAAACAAATTGTAAAAGTCATTGTTGGTTGTTATGGTTATATACTGTGTGGATGTTCTGTTTCATTTTTACCTTTGATATGTTTCTTTTGATGGGATTTGGGGACAAGGTTGCCCCGAAATTTCACTGTTGATGTTTGGTTTATGTCAGGGGAGAATTGGTGTTACTGTTGTGGTTTTTGTTTGTGGTTACATGCCTGCCTCTGCGACTCACGCTTGCAACGACTTCATCGCCAACTTTCTCATGTTCGATTTTGTCGGGCGCTCATTGGGGTGTTGGTGCCCTTTTTCGGCCAGCTATGTTCCATCAGGATGAGTTTTGTGAGTTTGAAGTTGCTCACGAAAAGCCTGCGCCAATGATTGATTGCAGATAGCATGTGGCCCAAGCAAATCAATCAGTCGCTAAAATGTACATCATCCCAATTTCAGAAGATCGAACACGACGAAGTCTTTCATGGTCGCCTGAGGCTATTGACAGCTTGTGCAAAGAAGTAGACGGTGCCAGGGTCAGATTCCTTGGCACTCCGTTCTTCGAAAAATATGACAGGGTGATTGTGAGTTTCCCAGGCGCACATGGCAGAGCTTGGAACAAATTGATACAGGGGGCAGGTGGTTGGAAAACCAGTTGTGTGTTCTTGCCTGACGAGGACGCACCAGGCTATGGTGTCCACGTGAAAAATGATTCCCCACAGTGCTGTCACGCCATTTGGGGTGTGACACCGTGCTTCTGTCACATGCTGTATGGACAACCTGAACGGTGGGGTTGCCGCTGGTATCAGATGTTGCTTGGAAAGGAGACTGTTTTTTTTTGCTTTACCTCACTCATTGCCTCTTTTCAAGTTATATAACTAATATAACTTTTAAATGTGAAGCACGCAAAGAAGCTTTTTCATGGACATATTGCCGGATCACGTCCTTTCTGTCACAGTAAACCCAAACATGCACATTGGTATTTGAGGTGGGTGGAGAACACACGTCGAGCTGCAGAGATGGATGCCGAGCTTGTCGTTGTCACCAAAGCAGATGGAAGCCTCGGGCGCTCCCAAAAGGGAGAGGTCGAGTTTCTCGAGACCTCTGGCTATGAGTACAGAAGAAGAAGTGTCCGGGAATTTGCAGAGGATGTGCTCGACATTTTCATGCCGGATTGCAACCAAAAAAACTATAGAGACCATGGAATTGGAATGAGCCTTCCTAAGGATTTTGGTTCGAAGAACAGAAAATAAAAAAACTCCAGTTTCTGAACGTTCTAGTCCGCATATATTTTCTGCCCATTAGCTAATTGCCTAATTGCTGTGTTCTTTACGTCAGACTTAGCCTTTTGCTGTGCTCCAAAGGAAGCATGCATCTGGCTACCTGCTACACCCTCGAAGAGGGGGTCGGGGGGAGCACCTGGAAGCAGAGCAAGAAAAAAAGTGAAGGCTTGGTCGAACATAAACCGCGCTTTCGCTGATGCATTCCCCTGACCAACCTGGTTCCTCATCATCAGAAGAAACGCTCCAATCCTTAAGGACAATGTCACCGACCTTGGGAAACACGATTTTGCTACATGTTTCTACCAGGTTTGGGGGTATTCCTCCAGTTTGCTTCATTGTGCCATCGCCAGTCTCTCACTTCGCCCATCCCGAGGTTGTGAAGTCAGCGCGGATGAACTCTACTTGAAGGGGTCCTCGTGGATAATATTGCCCAAGAGTCAGTCATAAAAACTTGTCTTTCGTGAGCATTTCAACAGATTTGAAACACATGACAATGTGTGACATGTTCCAACTGTCCTCAAAATCCGATCCGCTGGCGAGTATTGCAACCAAAGCCATGAACGCAATGACAGCTTCAAGCGGTCTTCAAACCTGGACCTTTGGATTGATGAATTCAATGGTTGTTTATGGCGGTCACTCCAACCCCTTGGAGTATATCATAATGCACATCCGTTCATACTCCCACACACATGATCACACATGCATATAAATAGATACTGTACCAGATAGGGCCCGGCCGTGCCGGGGCGGAAGTTTCGAAAAATAAAACTGGCTACAAGAAATCAATGGCCTGCAGGAAAGTTTTTGAGATGCAAAAGCAATGAAGTGTTGAAGTTGTGAGGTGCTTCTACAAGTCACAGTACTAATCCTGGCACATCCTGGTACATCCTGGCACTGTTGTTTTTACAACTTTTGCCATTGCTGCTGCCACTAGCTCTAAAGGATTGCGCGATACCGCATGTATTTTTGTGAAGGTTTGGTCCAAACCCTTGTAAAACGAAGGCGACATTTCGTAACGAAGGAACAAATAGAGTTTTGGAGGTAGCTCAAATGGTGGTCGAGATGCCAGTGAAATGACACGAACAAATCCATGCACAACTGACTGAATGAACCAATGAACCCATGGATCAGTGAATCAATGAAGCATCGAAGCACTGAATCAATGAATCCATGAATCAACGAATCAATGAACCAGACAAATCAATGAATCCATGAACACTATATCAATGAACCAATGAATCAACGAATCCGTGTACGAATGAATCAATGCAGACCTGAACCACTGAATCAGTGAATCAAGGAATCAAGGAATCAGCGAATCAACGAACCAATGAATCAACGAACGGATGAATCAGTGAATCAATGAACCAATGGTTCAATGAACCAATGGTTCAATGAATCAATGAATCAGTGAATGAAGGAACGAACGAACGAAGGAATGGCGGGATGGATGGATGGATGGATGGATGGATGGATGGATGGATGGATGAACGGGCGGATGGACGGATGGATAGTGCCTTGGAAATTTGTGGAAAAACTGTTCTTTAATAAGAGTTTAATAAGCGGCCTGATTCATTTGGGAAAGGCTTGAACTTTGACTTTTTCAATTGCTTTTGTGAAAGGCTTTTATTTCTTCTCTTGGCTCCAGGATCAGCTCTGGAAAAGCTTGCTGCAATTGTGAACCCTGAGAACAAACCTACTAGAGTGAACTGAGCCCTCCCATGGCCCAGTGCCTTGGAAATTTGTTGCTTTTTTCTTTAATAAGGTTTTAATAAGCGGTCTGATTCTTTTGGGACAGGGAGACGAGCCAAAAAAAACAGAAAACATGTTCAGATTTGTTTACACAAACATTTTTGTGGACGAAACACTTGGTCTCTCAAGAATTCTTGCCACTATAGTGAACCTTCCAAACATTGCTGGGGCCCTGAATAATTCGGAAAATGTTGGATATGTTGGCCACAATAGCGAACCTAGACACTAATCAGGATACAACATTAAGCTACTTGTTTGCTGAGGCACCTCTTCTCCCAGCTACTTCTTCTCTGAACTAGCTACCTCTTCTGTGGCTTCTGCAACCCAAGTCTTCTCTTCGCGCAGCCAGCGCAATGCGTTGTGCAACCTCCAGCTGCAGTTCTGCACAGGGCAAACGTGGCCCTATGCTTAAAAATTATGTTTCGCGCAGCTGTTAATTACAATGATTGTTTGCAACCTCCAGCCGCAGTCCCACACAGCAGGAGAGCAGCAGAATCGCCAACGCTTTCCTGTGCGCAGCCATGCCAATGCGGTTTGTCACCTCCAGCTGCAATTCCGCAAAGCGCAAGCGCGACACTATGCTGAAAATATTTTTTCGAGCAACATAGCAGTGTGTTCAAAAAATGGTGTAAAATGATGTAAACTGTAGAGTGTGTTCTTGACAACATAGCAGTCCAACTGCCCCTATTGAACCTCACCCTTTCATACTCTTCATCGTCCTGATGAAAAGCTCTGCCACATTGGTGCGAGTAAAAGTGATGACTTGAGTGATGCCTTCATCCTCAAAGAACTTGTGGACCCCTGAGTGGAAAGCACACTCATTATCGCTAAAAACAGACATCATTTTTTTTTTAAGGCTGATGCAGCGTTTGCTCCATTTTTCCTTCACACGGACGATGTTAGCCAACTTGCTGACAATGTTTCTGACAACCAACCCTATCTGGGCTAAAGGTTCTTGACGGGAACTTTCACCTCTGGAACTTTGACTAGGGTTTCATATCTTTTATGTCAATCTGATACTCCAACTTTGCGACGGGTGCAGTGTAGGAGTTTGAACCCCTGTATTTTCAAATCGATTGTTGGGTAATTGTTTGCTCCTAAAGTGTTCCACATCCACCCTGTTGATGGTCGGGTTTTGTTCCTTCGCGTTCTTGAGGGTCTCATTGATTGAACCGAAACCTGCTTCAAGATTGAAATAGCCATTGCTAATGATGTCATTGTTTTGGTAGTTTCCTTGCATATATTATAACACACTAGATGCTTAAATTATCAACTTTAAAACTATACCTATATAACAAAAAAATACCTATATACATATAGTAAGAATGAATACGATGACTAAATTTGAGTGTGGATGCCGTGTAATGAGTGATTGTATCAATTTGAACAGTGATGAGATCTGGGTTCTTTGTTCAAAACCTTCGTGTTTGTTTGCGGGAAGTGTTCCAAGAAACAAATGAAATTCCAACGTATGGAAAACACACTTGTGGAGATGGAAAAGCAACGGAGAGGAACGTTCTGGCAGAGGAAGACCGAGAGGAATACACATACTTTGACCTAACCAAGTTGAAGGAACATCTCAAAACCTCCCACCTGATGAAAGGCACAAAGTGAAGGATGTTGAGAGGTTAAGAAACATTGCCAATGGACAAATGGATGAAATTGATATGGCTATGAGGGAACTGCAAGAGGAGGAAAGGGAAAATAAAAACCAGCCTGAACCCGAAAACTGAATGAAAGCCCAAAACTACTTAAAGAAAAGATTGCTATATATAGAAAGAGGAGATGGCAGGAAGTTTAAGGTTGACAGATTTACCAAGTGATGCTACGTTGAATGTTTCATCGTATCTGTTGGGCGTACCAAGCGATTTAAAATTAAAACACAACAAAACACTCAAACAAATCCAAACTAAATAGAAGCCAGTGTATGGAAATGTTCACTGTTATGCTAACTATGATGGTAGTGTATTTTGGAAACATCATTTTATGAAATTTGAAACCAAAATTGTCAAGTATGAGTGACGTTTTAGAAATCATACTAAAACTTAAAACATAATCAAGCGAATTCAAAATATAAGGTATATCCAACCTGATATGGAAACTATTGGAAACTAACATCAGCATTTTGGCTGAGTGTGAAGCAGAAGGACCAAGTGGATTTCATCGTTGGGGTGGAAGTCACGTATGTGCTATGTTTGAAGTTGATGTTATACCAATAGACTATGGATCAGACACACACAACAACATCCAAGATGTCTTGAATTAACCTTATAGAGATATGTTTTTTGAGGTTGAAAGATGTTGCAAAGGATATGTTTTACAATTTGGAATTGGGAAACCTTTACTTTCAAATGTCCATTAGCATTGAACCAGATATCACGTGAGACAGAACATGAAAACTGAACCAGAAACAAAATTACTCAAATAAAAGATGACTACAGGCATCTGACAAAGTCGTACCTGTTTTAGGAAAAAATCGTTGTGCCTTGGGGAAGTGTGTTTCGCAAAAGTCGTGCCTTTAGCAAGAACGCATAGGAACTCTGGAGTTTGGATATGTAACCCGTCTTCTTATGAGATCACGTAGCTGATCACTATTAGCATGCAGAATTCCAGGTTGTAGGTATGTTGATTAGTTATAGGTAAGATGGCGTTGAGCTGGTGATTTGATGATTTTGGATGTTCATCCCAGATTATCTTGTTTTTCCCGAATGCGTAGCGAAATGTTCCCGTTTATAGTCTGGGGGTCTGGGGTCGGCGTCGCGTCGTCGGGTCGGCGTCGCGTCGTCGTCGCGGCGTTAATTCCGTGTCTATGGGGGAAGCTGCAAAACCTCTCCTTTTCGAAGGTTTCCAAGCAGGTTGTCATGTCGTTTTGCGTGGCAGGCGTGGCACTTTGTCACATGCCAACCTGTTTGATAACGTGTCGAAAGTGTCAAAATTGGAGGAAGTCTCGCACGAAATGCTCGTTTTGCTGCGCCCACGTGTCTCGTCTCCAGTCTCTGGTTTTCCTGTGGCGTCGCCGTGTCTATGGGGGAAGCTGCAAAACCTCTCCTTTTCGAAGGTTTCCAAGCAGGTTGTCATGTCAGTTTGTAGGGCACAAGAGAGTGAAAGAGTTAGTAGCTGGGAAAGTAGTTGAACCAATGTGCAAAGCTAGGAACACACGAGTAGAAAGATACAAACAAACAAAAAAAAATAGTAAGTACTGGGGATAGTGTTTGTGCAAGCTTTGTAGTACAAAGTAGTGCTGGGAAGTAGTTTGTGCAAACTTTGTAGTACAAAGTAGTACTGGGAAGTGCTTTGTGCAAGCTTTGTAGTACAAAGTAGTACTGGGAAGTGCTTTGTGCAAGCTTTGTAGTACAAAGTAGTACTGGGAAGGACTTTGTGCAAACTTTGTAGTACAAAGTAGTACTGGGAAGTGCTTTGAGCAAACTTGTAGTACAAAGTAGTACTTGGAAGGTCTTTGTGCAAGCTTTGTAGTACAAAGTAGTGCTGGGAAGTGCTTTGCGCAAGCTTTGTAGTACAATGTAGTAATGGGAAGTCCTTTGTGCAAGCTTTGTAGTACAAAGTAGTACTGGGAAGTGCTTTGCGCAAGCTTTGTAGTACAAAGTAGTACTGGGAAGTCCTTTGTGCAAGCTTTGTAGTACAAAGTAGTACTGGGAAGGTCTTTGTGCAAGCTTTGTAGTACAAAGTAGTACTTGGAAGTAGTTTGTGCAAATTTTGTAGTACAAAGTAGTACTGGGAAGTGCTTTGTGCAAGCTTTGTAGTACAAAATAGTACTGGGAAGGACTTTGTGCAAGCTTTGTAGTACAAAGTAGTAATGGAACGTGCTCTGTGCAAGCTTTGTAGTACAAAGTAGTACTGGGAAGTAGTTTGTGCGAACTTTGTAGTACAAAGTAGTGCTGGGAAGTGCTTTGCGCAAGCTTTGTAGCACAAAGTAGTACTAAGGAAGTCCTTTGTGCAAGCTGTGTAGTACAAAGTAGTACTGGAACGTGCTTTGTGCAAGCTTTGTTGTACAAAGTAGTGCTGGGAAGCAGTTTGTGCAAACTTTGTAGTACAAAGTAGCACTGGGAAGGACTTTGTGCAAGCTTTGTAGTACAAAGTAGTACTGGGAAGTGCTTTGTGCAAGCTTTGTAGTACAAAGTAGTACTGGGAAGTACTTTGTGCAAGCTTTGTAGTACAAAGTAGTACTGGGAAGTGCTTTGTGCAAGCTGTGTAGTACAAAGTAGTACTGGGAAGTGCTTTGTGCAAGCTTTGTAGTACAAAGTAGTACTTGGAAGTAGTTTGTGCAAATTTTGTAGTACAAAGTAGTACTGGGAAGTGCTTTGTGCAAGCTTTGTAGTACAAAGTAGTACTGGGAAGTGCTTTGTGCAAGCTTTGTAGTACAAAGTAGTGCTGGGAAGTGCTTTGTGCAAGCTTTGTAGCGCGAAGTAGTACTGGGAAGTCCGTGTGCAAGCTGTGTAGTACAAAGTAGTACTGGGAAGTGCTTTGTGCAAGCTTTGTATTACAAAGTAGTACTGGGAAGTCCTTTGTGCAAGCTTTGTAGTGCAAAGTAGTACTGGAACGTGCTTTGTGCAAGCGTTGTAGTGCAAAATAGTACTGGGAAGGACTTTGTGCAAGCTTTGTAGTACAAAGTAGTACTGGAACGTGCTCTGTGCAAGCTTTGTAGTACAAAGTAGTACTGGGAAGGACTTTGTGCAAACTTTGTAGTACAAAGTAGTACTGGGAAGTGCTTTGAGCAAGCTTGTAGTACAAAGTAGTACTGGAAACGTCCTTTGTGCAAGCTTTGTAGTACAAAGTAGTGCTGGGAAGTGCTTTGTGCAAGCTTTGTAGTACAAAGTAGTACTGGGAAGTACTTTGTGCAAGCTTTGTAGTACAAAATGATGATGCAGAATCCCAGCGTTGACATGCAGGTTGCACACGAGAATGACATTATAAGAGAGTAGAAAAGCAATATTTTCACCAGTCGCGTTCCATTGTGTTTTATGTTTTTTTAATGTCTGAAATGCATGTTTACACTTTTATTGAGGACAGCGTTCCATGCAGAAAAGCATGTAGGCATGACTTAGGCATGACTTCTTGGATACAGCGTTTACAATGGTAAATGCCATTCAAAACACGCTAGGCATGACTTAGGCGTGACATTGTCGTTTCCCTGTATATATTATAAGAGAAAAAACAATATGAAACTTGAGGATTTAAATTTAAAATGTAGGAGTGACTGCTAATTTTGACAGTCGGAGTGATGATGATGAATGGGAAGAAAACATATAGAAAAAATGAAGAGATTAGAGACTTTGTCAAATGTCATCCCTGTGCCTTCACCTGATGATGAGGAAGGAGACAAATTTTGGAAGAAAGTAATTGACGATTTCAAAAGAAAACGCGGAAGGAGTATATATATATATATGGTATGATATGTTTTGCGTTTGTTGGTTTTGGCATTATAAGAAATGTATGGAACCTCACGGAGAAAAAGGTCATCGTCGATTGAGGTAAAGAATTCAACCATGATGGTAGATGCAACGCTTTGATTATTAATCTACTTCTTTTATCAATAGCAATGGATGCAATGAATGATACAGGAAAATCTTGCTTAACCCAAATACGACTGATTGAAGACGGGTGGGATTGAATAGGACAATGGAAAACATACATTGATTAATTATGATTAGTTCATAATATCTTTAAAAAAACATATTATGAATTGTGAACTAGTCTGCAAACAAAAGTCACTGAAAACTGAAAACCCTATCAGCCACAACAATTATCTCCCTCATTCAAACCAAACATCAACAGTGAAAGTTCGGGGCAAACTTGCCCCAAAATCCCCATCGCAAAAAACACAACATTAAAGGTAAAGATGAAACATTGAACATCAACATATCAACAGAAAAAAAACATAACAACCCACAATGAATGCTGGGATGTCCCGGTATCCCCCTTTTACCATTTCTTTAGGGGATTTTTCATAGTTGTGCTGGTTTGCCAAAGGGTATTTTTCTCACGTTCTACCTGATCAGAGATGAGTCTCCTGACCGGCGAAATTTTTGGATCATCTGGGGATATCAAATCTCCTGGCAGCCCATCGTTTGCGGGTATCAAACTCATTGCGGTGCCGCTCCGATGTTGCAGGGTCGGTAGGATCAATTTGTTTTTGTGGGAAATAGATCGGGACCCAAAAAGCATCTTTGAGAGCTTGGTTTCTCCACCACGGCTGACAATTAGGGATTGTCCAATAAGTTTCCAAGTCTAACAACATAGATCAATTGGTGATATTCCCACTATACTCCCAGTACATTCCCATTACTGTAAGTGTCATTTACATTCCATCACGTTCCCATGACATCCGCTTAAATCCAATGAAATCACCGTTAAATCCGATGAAATACCATTAAATCCCAGTTAAATCCCATCAAATCACAATCAAACCCATTTAAATCCCCTTGAATCACCATTAAATCCCAGAAAAAACATGGATAAACCAAGCTTTGTTTCCAAGGTATCTCTGGGTTTCCGCTCCCTTCGCAAGGTGGAAATCGTTCCTCAGGGAGATTCTTTCCTGGTGACCCGCGGGGCGCTGGGCGGGCAGCAGAGTTTATTTTTCTATTTCGGGTGCTTCATATACTGTATTGGATTTCTGGGCATAATCATGCGGATTTAGCAGGATTTTATAGGAGCTTAAAGGGGGTTTATAGGGATTTCTTGGGATTTTACTGCGATTTTAATGGGATTCTACTGTGGTTTAATGCGTTTCATGGGATTTAAAGGGATAATCATGGGATTTAATGAATACGTAAGTGAGCCGTGAAAGTTATGCAGTTATACCCTGTTGGGACTTATACTACCGAATTTCTCGGGGACGATATCCACGGCTCAATCCTTGGATCTGGGACAAGCACCCTGGAGGAAAGGCACACTATTTTTCCTGGTACTTTTTCCCCTTCCCCGGGGAATATTTTTCCCCGATCATCCTTTCACAATAAAGCCAGCAGGCAAGCAAGCAAGCAAGCCAGGCAGCCAGGCAGGCAGGCCAAGCAAGCAAGCAAGCAAGCCAAGCAAGCCAGCAAGCAAGCAAGAGCAAGCCAAAGCAAGTCAAAGCAAGAACCCCCCGGCAAAGCAAGAAAGCAAGGCAAGCCAAAGCAAGCAAGCAAGCAAGCAAGCAAAGCAAGCAAGCCAGCAGGCAAGCAAGCAAGCAAGCCAGGCAGCCAGGCAGGCAGGCCAAGCAAGCAAGCAAGCAAGCCAAGCAAGCCAGCAAGCAAGCAAGCCAGGCAAGGAAGCAAGCAAGCAAGCAAGCAAGCAACTGAGCAACCGAGCAAGGCAGCAAGCAAGCAAGCAAGCAGGCAGGCACGCAAGCCAGCCAAGCCAGCCAAGCCAGCCAACCAGCAAGCAAGCATGCAAGCATGCAAACCAGCAAGCAAGGGGGCAACCAGCCAGCAAGCAAGGGGGCAAAAGGCCAGCTAGCAAGCAAGCAAGCCAGCCATGCAGGTAAGCCAGAGCAAGCAACCACTTTGCATGCAGGCAAGCAAGCCGGGAAGGCAGCAAGCAAGCAATTGAGGAAGCAAGCAAGGAAGTAAGCAAGCGAGCCAGCCAGCCAACCAGTAAGCAAGCAGGCCAGCCAGCCACCATAAGTAAAGTTTTGAGCCAATCGTAGATAAACCTTCGAGCCAACCCTGCGGAGAAACTATAAACCCACTTTCAATAAAACAAAGCAACCCTGAAGCAACCCTAAATAAAATTCTAAACCAACTGCGACCCAAATTCAACGTTACTTATCCAAACCCTAAACGAACTTTAAACTGTAAACTAACTGGCACTAAACAGTAAATAAAGCTTTAAACCAATCTTTGACCAACCCTAAAGAAAATTCGAAATAAAAACAGCATTTTAAATCAACCACAAACAAATGTTGAACCAACCCTTAAGAAAAACCCTAACCAACCTGAAAAAGAAAGTTAAACTGACCCTTAGTAAAGCACCTTTGAAATACAACCTGAAACCACCCTCAAATAAATTATCATTAAACCTTGAACCAATCCTCAATAAACCACAAATCAACCCTAAATAGATCTCTAACCAGCCCCAAACCAATTCTAAACCAAACCGTAAACCGTAAACTGCAAACCAATTTAAAACATTAAGTGCACCGACACTACATCGACCCTAAACCAACTTGAATTAGCCACTAAGCCAACTTTAACAAAACCCTCAACAACTTCAAATAAATTTCCGAACAACATTCAATAAAATTTTAAACCAAAATTCCATAGTCCCCAAACCAGCTCCAATCAAACCTTAAACCAACCCCAAATCGACCCTAAACCAACCTTAAACCGATTATAAAGAATCCCTCAATCCAACCCCAAAGAACACCTTAAAGCAAACTATAGTTTTAAAAAATAATCCTAAAACCCTCACGAAGGAAACTGCACGCACACCGTAAAGTCAAACCCCAAGCCAAGTTTAAATTTTCAGCCAACCTCAAATAAACCCTGAAAAGAATGCCAAATAAAGGGTTAACCCAACCCAAAACAAACCCAAATCAAAAGCTAAAAGACAAATGAATTTTCGATAAATTACGAATCAAACCCTGGACCGATTTTAGAAAAAACTTTGAACCAACCTTAAGCCAACCAGCGCAACCAGCAATAAACCACTGACCCAACCCTGAAGCAACCCGAAACCAAACCGAAAGAAAACTTAAACACACCTTAACCAACACTAAGCATGCCAGAAATAACACCTGAAAAAATGTTAAATGAGCATTACGCCAACATTCAATAAATCCAGAGTAAACCTTAAGCTAACACTAAGCCCACCCAAACCAAACCCTAAATATATTTTAACTACAATTTCAAAGCGGCCTAGGAACACAACCCTAAACCAAATCTAAACAAAACTTTACACCAAACATAAACCAACCCTGAACATATCTTAAAAGATAAGAAATATTGCAAAATACCTTCACCCAAGCCGAAACAAATCCTACAGCAACCCCAACACCATGCTAGTTGAACCAACGCTAAAACTAAGCGGACTCCTAGCCAAACCGCAAACTAACCCGAAACAACATATCGCACCAACACGGAATTCACGCCGAGCAAGCGCTACACAAACACCATTTATAAACCATCTTTAAACCGACCTGGAATAACTAAGCCAACCCACGATACCGATACCTTTAACCAACCCCAAGCACACACCACAGCAGCCCCAACAACAATTCTAGCTGAACCAACCCCAGATTGCTGCTAGCTCCAAAAAATTCCGATTCCGGCGGAAATATGAGTTTCTAGCTCCAAAATGCTGCAATTACGGTAGAGGTGGTTCCAAAATGTTGCAAATACTGTCGAAATGGCAGCTTCGAGGTTTAACATGCTGCAAATAGCGAGGGAACTGATGCGGCATTGAGGGGGGAAAAAAACGCAAACTGGGCCCTGGAGGAAAGAGGTGACAGGATATTTTTGTTGGGTCTGAAATGAATGCGTGGGTTTCAGTGAAAAGCCCAATAAAAATGGATGGTGAAGACTGAGTTGTTGTTTTTCTACCCCAGGTGAGAACCTTTCAGATCCTGTTGCGATCTTCCGCGTTCGTTGTTGGAATATGGTATCAGCTACCCTAATGGTCAGATATGGCAGTTGAAAATTCACCACGTCCCAGTGCCAGTCCACGTCATATATTGATAAAATGTGGGAAAGCCAACAATAAACCTACGGTATCAATCCCAGCCATTTTTCGTGAACCTGGGCATGGTTTATGACACTGGCTTTACCACATGAGTGGTATAGCTCCCAACTGAGTATCCACGAGATGTTTTTGCCCTGGGCCAAACATAGAGCTGGAAAATCAATCTTTGATAGATTTATAGATATACAATATATATATATATACACACATATATATATATATATATATGTATTAATAGAATATGTATAATATATATATAGTATGTTTTAATATGATATAATATAATATTTAATTTAATATATTTATATACATATTATATATATAATATAAATATATGTATATATAATACTATATATATATATATATATTAAATTATACTTATATATATATTAAATTATATTTATATATCATATAATATATAATATATGATATATATATATATAACAATATATATATATATACATGGTTTTCCCATTAAAGTTAAACACACCATTTACAGGGTATTTCTCACTGCCACGTTTGATTCCCGGAGGGTAGATGTATTCCGGATTGAGATGTTTAGTTTCCAGAAAATAATATTTTCACCAAGGAGAACTGGTTAACTGGTTCAGTGCTATGTAGATATACTAGACCATACTAGAATTACTAGATCAAAATCACCGGTTATATTTGAGGAACATCCTTATCGGCATGACCCAAATTTTGGGTTGCCATTTAGTTTCCGATCTCACATTTGCCAGGTACAGTTAGCCAAGAAACCTGTAGCCAAGGCAAGAAATTCGAACGAGACGGGGTTTGACCAGGTTCCCATGTGGGGTTTAGACAACCTCTTCGCAGTTCACTAGTGATGAACCTCACTGAAAGGGAAGGTGTTCTGTGTGTGTATGTCTGTTATCAGGGGGAAAGGATTATGAGGTTTACCTTTGAAACATGTTCATACATGTTCTGCATTGTGGCATTCGCATGACTGGCATTGACTGGTCACATACTGTACATCTGTAATTCTGCACTGTTTCGCGGTGTCAAGCATGTGATTATAATCCCTTTTCTAGCTTATTGGTTTGTCATGATCACTTTCGTTTAATTGATCTGTTTTCGCTGGTTTGTTTGTTTGGGACCACCAGTCAGACTGTGGTAGTTTTTTTGCGCGAGATCCATCCACGGTTGACATGCATATCGCATCGATGTTGCAGTTCCAACCCCTGGTTTGAGAGGACAAA
>CAMXCT020003669.1:504702-553914 GCA_947184155.2 Cladocopium goreaui | reverse complement strand
TTTATACTATATATACTATATATACTTTATATATAGTATATATAGTATATATATAGTGTATATATATACTATATATAGTATTTATACTATATATAGTATATATACTATATATACACTATATATACTATATATATATACTATATATATACTATATATACTATATATACTATATATACTATATATACTATATATACTATATATACATTATATGTATTATATACTATATATACTATATATATTATATATACTATATATACTTTATATACTATATATACTTTATATACTATATATACTATATATACTATATGTACTATATATACTCTATATACTATATATACTATATATTCTATATATACTATATATACTATATATACTAGATATACTAGATATACTAGATATACAATATATACTGTATATACTATATATACTAGATATACTAGATATACTATATATACTGTATATACTATATATACTATATATAGTATATACCATGTATAGTATATATACTACACATAGTATACTTTAAGTATATACTATAATAATATGCTATATTTGCCGTATTTGCTGTATTCAAACTGTATATGCGTTATATTACATATTATACATGTCAATACTACATAAAATCGATTTAATATATATATAGTGTTCACTATATATTTATTTATTTATAAAATGCATATTGTATATACTCAGTGTATATACTTTATATACTGTAAATACTATACACACTTATATACTGTGTACTCTATATACTAGATACTATAACAAACTTTATATATACTATACAACCACCTCCCCACCCCACCACATTCAAAAAAAAGGGGTGTCCTTGACGGTGGTGTGGTTGGAACCTCTCAAGGTGAGCATTCCCTCCATGAATTCTGCAAAGGTGAGAGGTTCACCGTCTTCAAAGAGCAGAATGCCATAGTCCTGCCAGAGGCAATATATGGGGTATATATATATATATGATGTTTATATGGGGTATATAGTTTTATATATGGTAATTCACTATATATATACACATGATGTTCTATGTTCTATCCCCAAGAAAATGCGAATGCTTTTGTTTAGCCCAGAAATTAGCGAATGGTGCCTGTGAATGATTGTGAGTGGCCATTCATTGATTGATTGGCTTGGTTTTTGTTGGGAAAATTAGAGGAAACCCGTATATTTGATGGTCAATCCCTTGTTTCCTGTAGATGTCCCCTTCAACCAATCCATTGACAGAGGGGTCAACTTTGACCAAATATGACAACATGGGATACCTATGGACCTATTGGAGTAGCCAAGAAACAGGGATGGTTGACTCGCAGAATAACCTTAAAATCACCAAATTCGCAGATCTTACCCTCTGGTAATTTAACATAGCTATGGAAAATCACAATTTTTAATGGGAAAATCCACTATAAATGGTCATTTTCAATAGCTTTTTGTATGTTTACCAGAGGGTAAATAGAGACCCATCCCCAATCCCTGACATTTTTGACTGAATGCCCGACCGCTTTTTTTGGTGCAGCCATCGCCAAATCGCTATGGATCACACTGGTCCCGGACCACAAATGTTGTTCACCTTTTTGGCTACCCTGATGACTTGTCTACTGGTTGGTGGTTGAGCCCTACCCCTCTGAAAAATGATGGAGTTCGTCAGTTGGCATGATTATTCCCAATATATGGAAAAGTAAAAAATGTTCCAAACCACCAATCAGTAATTAATAGTAATTATATATACAGCTCCCCCTTGACAACTGGCCCTAGAAATTAAACACAGATGATCACAGATGCAGCGCAGTCCAGCGCTGCCGTCATGTCCACGCCCAGCACGGTCAATGCTTTGGCAGCCTCAGGCCTGCCGATAAACTTCGGGCCTAAAAAATGTGTAATCATCAGCTGTCTCCTTGGTTTGCTCCAGACAAATCTAATTAATCTGCAAAGTGTTTGTTGCCAAGGTCAACATCTCTTTCGCACATATTCTCGCATGTTTTTTGAACCTCAAAAATGTGCTGTAACTTCACCGCAACTCCAACTGGCCTTGATAGGAGGTTCACGTACTCCGTCTCCGAGATGCGATTGTCGCCGTCTTCATCTGCACCGCCTTTGTCGATCATCTCCCACAGGACCTTCTGTGCAAAGTCGATGTCCAGTTGCTCACGCTCCAGGGTGGCCACCGTACTCACTGTCTCCACCAAGACACCAACCAGGAGACCCATCACGATGTAAGAAGCAAAGAGGATGAATAGCAACCATAAAAGTCCTGGCAGGGGAATGTTTCTACACGTTTTTTTGCGAAGTATGTTCAATATGTTTAGGACGAGACAGTCGGATTATGGTATGTTAAGTATGTCTGGTCTTGGAACTAGTTAGAACTTTCCGCGTCATTGCTTGGCTCCATCAGTGGTGTCGGCTCCGCAGCAAATATATCTTGACTGCTGCAGTGAGGTCACAAGAAATGCCACGTCCACGTCCTACGAACCAGTTGTCTGCTGCGGCTCGCTTGAAGGATTCTTCCTGGTCAGGCATGATGCACTGCACAAGCAGCGTCAGCAAGGTAGATCCCATCGAGGAAAACAACAAGGCCGGCAGCTCTGTTCCGCGGCTCACTTCGGTGATGGCAACACTGAAAATCACGGTGACCAAAATCAGAAGCACGATTGTAAAGAAAACCTGGTTTTCGTGGTCCCTACCCATCCCCAAAAATTCACAAGACGTCAACTATTCGGCAAGTCCTCTGCGGGAAACGATCAAAAGAAACATGCTAAAATATAGCATGTCTAAAACCAGAGAAACAGATCGAAACGCAATCATCATCCCTTTCAGCAAAATGATCAGCTCGGGCATGTAGCGCACCAGTTTCGCCACCCGCGCAGTCCGCAGCACCCGCATGACCCGCGCGATGCGCAGAATCGATGCGCTGCGCGCCACGTCGGTGCCGCCGTTCATGCCACCGGAGAGGAGACTTACCAAGGGGATCAACCACGTCTCCAGAACCATCATGCTAACCTCATTGCGATGTGGTACCAGATATGTACCAGATATGTACCAGATATGTTTGTTGGTTCATGTTGGTTCATAATCCATCATAATCCCATCTAACTATATGTTGTAACATGTTATAACTACTACAACTACCCTAGACCCTAGTCAACCTGGTTGAGATCGTTGTAAAGCTACCTGGCTAACTATGGGGGCCCCACATTGTGGTTGAGCTACCCCCTGAAGAATCATAGGACAGTCAGACAGGGGATATTTGGTTGATGAATCATCCTCCCATTTCTATGAAACAAACATATGACTGAAACCACCAACCAGTAACCAACACGGCATCAAAAATGAATGGCGGATCCCTGATGGCATTGCAGCCACTGGAATATCCAATGAATCTCAACAAGAGCTCCACGGAGAAAAAGAGAAGGAAGATGTTTTCGACCACGAAGAAGCCCTGCGAGGCATCTGAGGCTGGCTCAGCATTGAACTCGATGTCGATGGGGATCCAAATTGCATTTAGCAATGTAGCTGCCATGGCAACTCGTTCGAAGCATGGGTGCTTTCCAACCTTCACAAGACAGCGCTCATGTTGCACGTCTTCTGGCTGAGTAAAGTTGTCGAATGCAGATCTACGGACAGATTTTGCAGCGTGCTCGGCATTCAAATTGGCAAACCTTAGCTTGGTCACAGCAACAAAAAAGAGTATGTATATATATATATTGTAAAAAATATTGCAAACCAAAAAGTGTCACAGACTCGGTGTCCGTCTCTGCCATGCCACGCTGAAGATGCACCAAACCGCTCTTCAGCATCCTTCGCAGCCTCTTGCTTCTCCTTGCGCGAGGTGGATGCGATTGAGGTATCTTCCTCCACTGCAGTCCTCAGGATGACTTGACACGCCAAAAAAGGTTCACCTCATCTAGAAATGGGAAGTTGGACAATCTACAGAACCGCCACGAAACATGCGTGGTCAAAAAAGGAGCTGTTACCATGGTGTTTTGTTTTTTAGATTTAAAGTACCCCAGAGGAACCATTTGGCATACACCAACAGAAGATCTGCCAAAAAGAAAAAATGCATTGCAGGAAATCGGAGAAACAACAGGCAACACTCAGAAACACCATGGAATTTGTCATGGCGTTTACCAAAAATTACCTCCACAATATGAGGGGATCAAGCGCATGTCCAACAATTCTGCTGAGCTTCTTATGGATCCAAGGCATGTGTCTTTTCCGTTTCTCTCCAACGTTGTTCAGGGTGGAAAAGGTGGCTACCGCAGACTCCCGCGCTGATCTGAACCCATGTGACCCATCTCCTTGCGGTGTCTCTTCCAAACAGCCTGGTAGTGTGGGAGCCGAATGAAAGCTTCCATAGTTTCCATCGTCCTGCAAAGCTCTGGCGTTTTGAGCGAAGATGGGCAACAAAACCTGGTTTTGACTCTTCCTATATTAAAAAAAAAGGTTCCTCTAGATTTTATTCGTTGGTATATTCACCCCGCTTCGCGTGGGGTGGCCGCCCACACCGCAGGTTTATTTCGGTCCGTGAGAGGGGCTAAGGGTGGTTTTCCCCCGTGGGGGCTCCCCAAGCTAAGAATTTTCACTTCCCCCCCCGTGGGGGCTCCCCAAGCTAGGGAATTTTCACTTTTCCCCCCCGTGGGGGCTCCCCAAGCTAGGGAATTTTCACTTTTCCCCCCCGTGGGGGCTCCCCAAGCTAGGGAATTTTCACTTTTCCCCCCCGTGGGGGCTCCCCAAGCTAGGGAATTTTCACTTTTCCCCCCCGTGGGGGCTTCCCAAGCTAGGGAATTTTCACTTTTCCCCGCCGTGACAGCTTCCCAAGCTATGGAATTTTCACTTTTTCCTCCCTTGGAGGCTCTCCAAGCTGCGGAATTTCAAATAGCTAGACAACGACGCCTAGATAGTCCCCCAAATCCCGTGTTCTTTGAATGTGTTTCCATGTTTTTGCAATGGTTTCCTTCAAAGCACGGTACTTTACACTTTTGTCGCCATAAAACCGGTCGAAAACATCATGTTCGACAATGCTTCCAATTCCCTTATCTCCCCAACCGTTGAAAATACCGCTATTTACAGTGTTTTCTTCAATTTTTCCATGTGCCAATGCCGGTAGCCAACTCCAACATATATATAAGAAATCCTTCCAAAACATTGTTTTTGACAGTGTTTTTCCAATGTTTCCAGTCAAACAGACGGTAATTTACACGTTTTTTGCCATAAAGGCAGTAAATCCTTCCAAAACATTGCTTTTGACAGTGTTTTTGTAATGTTTCCAGTCAAGCATACGGTAATTTACACGTTTTTTGCTATAACGTCAGTCCAAAACACTTGTTTTTGCAGTGTTTTCAATGCTCTGGCATCCAAAAACCCTGCAAAATCTTGCTATGTACAATGTTTTTTTCATTTTTGGCCGTTTTTCCATTGCCGGAAAGCTACCAAAATGACCCAAAATTCCATTTCAATACCCTCTTGCGCTCAGACACCCAAAAATCCTCGAAAAATGTCGAAAACACCACCGTATTCTGGTCTCGGTGCGAAACCGTTTTTGGCCCCCCCCCCCAGCTAAAGCTGATATAGCGACTGCTATATTAACAAATGTCATTGAGCATTTAGTGTTGCTGTTTTGCCCCCCAATAAGCACGCCTTCACCGCCAAAGCGGTGTGGGCGGGTTTTTGTACAATGTTAAACGCCTCCATGGCTTAGCACTTGGAAGTTTACTGCTGGCTGCCGTCAACGTTTCAAGCATCCCTTGGAAACACGGCAAAATCTGTGTGTAAGTTCGATGATGGTACCCTCTGGTAATTTAACATAGCTATAGAAAATTGCCATTTATAGTGGATTTACCCATTGAAAATGGTGATTTTCCATAGTTATGTTAGTTTACCAGAAGGTATGCCACGGGAAACTTTCGTTCCTTCGGCAAGCTGCAGAGTGACGCTGGCTCCCCCTTGGGTTCGGCGACGTCCCTCGGCATCCGATAGGAGACTCCGCTAACAAGCTTCCACAACAGTGACAGGCAAATGATCAAATGCAAACCTCAGAAATCCCTTCAAGTTGCATAATACACATGGAAAACAACACAATTGATGATATTGATGTATTAAGCTAAGAATTGAAGATAAAAGGCAGTTACTTGCGTGCACTGACTTGATCACACCAAAATCCAATCGTATCTCAGCAACATCTCCATCCGAAATCCCGCCTGGTTGATGGAATTCGTTCCAATTGCCGAACCTGCCCATTGGTTGACGATCAGAATCTCCTTTGAACTCAGGAAATAGGCCCTTGATGGCCCTTGTCAATAGGGAAGGACCAAACGCAACCTACAGATACCTACAGTAACTATGTTCAATCTTCGACTGCTTTGAATGCATGCCAAGCAAGTACAGCAGGACCTGCTAAGTGCTCACAAGGTCAGTGCCATGGTCCTTTAGCATATTCCAGAACACAGGTTGTTTTTCTTAGGATTTTTCTGCGGATCCTGTCTTGGAGATGGTCCGCGATGTCCCGTATGAAGTATGATTGGAAACCCCGGAAATCCCACCCAATTTCATGGTCTAGCAGCGATTTATGAAAACGTAGGAAAGACAAGTATGGTCTCGAGGAATTCCATCTTCGGTACAACCTTCGGAGCATCTGAGCCATCCCAATAAACCTGGTAGTACCCTCTGGCAATCTAACGTAGCTATGGACTATGGAAAATCACCACGCTTTACTAGGTAGATCATCTATCAATATGCATCAATATGCCATGTTCCATAGTAATTTTCCATAGTAGCTGTGTCAAACTGAGGGTATAATAGTATAAGTCGCTATTTTATAATAGCATAAAAATATATCATATGCAACCAACAGGGCGATGTTGTTCTCATCATTCCGAGATCGCACCTTCTCCAGCTCGCTGTCCAGCTGCGACAGGATGGCCTTTTGACTCTGAATCAACGAGCCCCGGAAACCGTTGAGGCTCTCCAGAAGTCCTGGAAGCTTGGGCCGGTGGCGGATTCTTTGGCGTTGAAAGGGATATGACCGATATAATCCCATATAGATCATTAGTATAATTGTAGATATTAATGATCTCAATATGATCTCATTTTAGTTATCCCAACAATTGAGGAAAATTCCAACAAGGCGCCTCTGGGGGATGACGCAGGGGAAGTTCCGTGCCGGAAAGGATCGAAACTAGGAGGTGACCTCGGAGTGGGTCACTAACCGTTGTTGAAAAAGCCATGCATTGCGAGTGTTTCCCACCAGTACAAGTCCCACAAGTCATCTGTGTTCATCACAATGGATTGGTTTAAGGGAAAATGTACAGGAAAACCCCATATTTAATGGGAAAATCTATTGTTTCCTGTAGATTTTCCCTTAAACCAATCCATTGATCATCACAATGGATCTTGCTTTTTTATATGCTTTTTTGCAGTTTGGTGGCAAGTCCAACGTGGTCGGGGCAGAAGGAAAGTCACCAGTGAAGAGCATCGGCATGCTTTCAGCGTTCAACAATTTATGTCTAAGTGCCTACTCTCTCTCTCTCTCTATCTTTCTTTCTCTTTCAATTCTCAATTTTGTTAATGTTGAATGTGTAGCTGCAGCGCTGCTTTCATGATACTAAACAAATGAGTGTTTCTTCCTTACTGCATATTTCGTCTGAAACACCAAAGCCAATGTTTTCTGGGCCACTCCTCTTGAGCTTCTGGTTGGTTTGCTCATGACCGTGGATTTCTTGTTGTCATCTATGAAAGAGTGAACTCTGGGCCGACAGCAGCATGGGGTAACAGGCATGAGCCCCAAAATCGCCCAAACATGACCCTGTACACGCTTTGCGAGGCATCATGCACCACAGTCAGAGAAAATATGAAGAAAATACAAAATATGAATAAAAAAAAGACCGACTCAATGACTCCAAAGAAAATGACTCGCCCCCTGGACCCTTCACAACCTCAAAACCCTCTGTGAAACAGTCTCCAAATGCACGGCCAAGACTGAGCCATGCCTCCGTGTGTCGACTGGCTTTTCGGTACAGCTGAACTGCCTGCAGCAACACAGCGATGGCTGAACTGCCCGTGACCGGCCCTGAGCTGTGTCCAGAAGCCCAAAAACTGGTGACACTGAAAAACCTGAGGTTTTCAACCACTGAATTTGGGTTTCCCAACATTTTTGGGCCCCTTAAGTACCCTCTGGTAATTTGTTATAATAATAGCTATTGAAAATGGTCATTTAATTATAGTGGATTTACCCATTGAAAATGGTGATTTTCCATAGTTATGTTAGTTTACCAGAAGGTAACACTCAACTAGCATTGGTATGCATGGGCCCAGCACCTCAATCTTCTTATTCTTGTCCAGCAGGTGCTGTGCATACTTCGCCAGCAAGCCTGCAGCTGTGGGTGATGATCTGCAAGACCCAGGGGAAGCGCTGATGTTGGTAACTTAACTAGTTCCAGGATCTTTCAAGACTATATCCATGATATATATATAAGATGTATGTACAGTATTATTTCATATCCCATGTTGATACATTGTTGTTCGGCTCCCAACTCTGGCCCATCAAATCTCGCTGGATTTTGGTGCCAACCTTCGATCTGTTGAAAGTTGTGCTGCTGCGCCAGATTCACAGCCAGCTCCCACTGATTCAGAAGGACACACCTTGGACTCGAAAGTCATCGGACTTCGGTGCTTGACGGGCTCATCTAGCGTCGAAACTACAGATGATTCTACAAGAAAAACTACAGATATTTTACAGGAAATCAAACATCGAGGTTTCTTGCTGGGATTCTTCTCTTCCTCCAATTCTTGGAAAGCAAAAGCACTGTGGTAAACCCAATGATAACCATCCCAAAATATCCTAAAATCATATTTATCTATTTTTGTGGCGGATATGTTTACCATCCCCATGGTAGGTTTATGGCCAGGGTTTCACACCTCTTCCCCGCAGGACCCTGACTGAGGACCCTGACGTGTCAACCGCGGTCTTCACATCTCCATGTCGCAGAAAGGCTGCAACGGCCTTCCGAAATGCCGGAGGTTCATCGAATGGGAGGCGCCTCCCGGAAATATCTATGGAATTCTACAATGTGGGGCCCCCAAGATAGCGTTCAGTTGGTGAACATAACTACAATTTCACTAGGGTTTATGGTAGTTATAAGTTATAACTAACCACAGTTAGATGGGAAATATCTATGGAATTCTATAGACTTTTGCAGATGCAGATGGTGAATGCTTCAAATTTTTGAAGACTTGTTCTACTCAGATTCTACTCGCTTCTGGTTTCTCGGTTCCATGCCTGCTCACACAGCCCCACAGAGGCGAACTTGTTGCCAACCTCCGTCAAGAGCGGGCTGCCTGCAGTTGGAGATGCTGAAGCAAGTCGACATGTTGCCAAATCGCTATGAGCAGCGAGAAGTAGCTGCAAGAAAAACATATCATCAAGGAACTGTCAGATCCGAAAATTCCCAAAGTGTACAAACAGTTGTTCGAAGCTGGGTCTCCGATAATTAGGCTGTAAAAACGAAAACTATCCCAACAATTTGATGGTTAATACATGCTAATACTGAAGAAATTAAATTAACATCTATTAAATTAGATGCTTAATACATGTTTAATACATGTTTATTACATGTTTAATACTGAAGATAATAAATTAATCTCTATTAAATTAGATGCTTAATACATGTTTAATACATGTAAATACTGATGATATTAAATTAACATCTGTTAAATTAGATGCTTAATACATGTTGAATACATGTTTATTACATGTTTAATACTGAAGATAATAAATTAATCTCTATTAAATTAGATGCTTAATACATGTTTAATACATGTAAATACTGATGATATTAAATTAACATCTGTTAAATTAGATGCTTAATACATGTTGAATACATGTTTATTACATGTTTAATACTGAAGATAATAAATTAATCTCTATTAAATTAGATGCTTAATACATGTTTAATACATGTAAATACTGATGATATTAAATTAACATCTGTTAAATTAGATGCTTAATACATGTTGAATACATGTTTATACTGAAGATATTAAATTAACATCTATTAAATCAGATGCTTAATACATGTTTAATACATGTTTAATACTGAAGATATTAAATTAACATCTATTAAATCAGATGCTTAATACATGTTACATGTTTAATACATGTTTAATACTGAAGATATTAAATTAACATCTATTAAATCAGATGTTTAATACATGTTTAATACATGTTTAATACTGAGGATAATAAATTAACATCTATGAAAATAGATGCTTAATACATGTTTAATACATGTTTAATCCTGAAGATATTAAATTAACATCTATTAAATTAGATGCTTAATACATGTTTAATACATGTTAATACTGAAGATATTAAATTAACATCTATTAAATTAGATGCTTAATACATGTTTAATACATGTGAATACTGAAGATATTAAATTAACATCTATCAAATTAGATGCTTAATACATGTTTAATACATGTTTATTACTGAAGATATTAAATTAACATCTATTAAATCAGATGCTTAATACATGTTTAATACATGTTTAATACTGAAGATATTAAATTAACATCTATTAAATCAGATGCTTAATACATGTTTAATACATGTTTAATACTGAAGATATTAAATTAACATCTATTAAATCAGATGCTTAATACATGTTTAATAAATGTTTAATACATGTTTAATACTGAGGATAATAAATTAACATCTATGAAAATAGATGCTTAATACATGTTTAATACATGTTTAATCCTGAAGATATTAAATTAACATCTATTAAATCAGATGCTTAATACATGTTTAATACATGTTTAATACTGAAGATATTAAATTAACATCTATTAAATCAGATGCTTAATACATGTTTAATACATGTTTAATAAATGTTTAATACATGTTTAATACTGAGGATAATAAATTAACATCTATGAAAATAGATGCTTAATACATGTTCAATACATGTTTAATACTGAAGATATTAAATTAACATCTATTAAATCAGATGCTTAATACATGTTTAATACATGTTTAATACTGAATATATTAAATTAACATCTATTAAATCAGATGCTTAATACATGTTTAATACATGTTTAATACTGAAGATATTAAATTAACATCTATTAAATCAGATGCTTAATACATGTTTAATACTGAAGATATTAAATTAACATCTGTGGTGGTCCCTCAAAAACTGCCAGAGCGACCTTCAGGCAGTGAAGGGATGACTCGCTCCAGCGCGTCGTAGTCCTGGAGACGACTGGGAAGATGGGGATGAACCGACTGGGAAAACCCCTAGGAAAATGGAGGTTTAGCCTCTGATAAACTGTTATATACATAACGATGGAAAGATCCACCATTTTTAATAGGTAAATCAACTATTTCTATGGGCCATGTTCAATAGCTATGTAACAAATTACCGGAGGGTAAATATTGATATGAACATAGTAACAATAACTGGTTGGTGGTATACTGGTATACCTACCCATCTGAAAAATATGAAAGTCAGTTGGGATGATTATTCCCAATATATGGAAAAATAAAAAATGTTCCAAACCACCAACCAGACAACTATATGTCAATATCATTGATGGGGATGACTTTGTTATGTAAACTATAGGCGTTAGTATAGTCACGAAATGGCGATTAACATGCTTACTAAATGGTAATACTAAATGGTAACCAAGATGTTACATGATATTAAGCTAGTATTCCATCCATAAATGGTTTCACTATGATGTAACTAACTACGTCACTGGCCAGTTCCCAATCTTATATCTAGTCTGTATTAGTCGTATAACTATGGTTACTAACCAACTAGTAAGCGGGATGATCCTCCAAGTAGGGAGTTCACGAAAACAAAAAGGGGATTTGACCTTAGATTTCATGGGAATTGAAGCAACAATCAATACGGATTAAGCCAACTATAGTGGGGGATTTCATGGGGAAAATATGGGATGTCAATAAGATCTATCCACAATCATTTGATGGCTGTGTCAAGTGAGGGGTTCACCCCCCAAGCTATGGCCGGAGAGGATATCCTAGTTTCAGACATTGCTCAATTGGAGTTTGAAATCACAAACCGCAGGAAGCCATGAAATTGCCATTGTTTTACTGATTGTGGTCATCTTCTTGTGACCACAAGGGCCTCCAGGAAGTAGTAGGTATCGACCAGAGCTGCATTGTTTCCAGCCTCTCAACGGAGCGCTTTCGCAGTTGGAAACGGATGGAAACGGGGCTTATGCTAATGGGGATATAGTGATACATAATAGTGATATAGTGATAGAGTGATGGTAGTTAGTTCGCCATGTGTTGCTTCCGCAAAGTCAATTGTCTTTATGCTATCTTGCGGAATGCAATCACATGCTGTGGGTCAGAAAATGATTTTACATACCCCCATGCAGCCCATTCACAATTCAAAATCATAGGTGTTGACTTTGACCCATCCCGATCTGTCGCCGCTGTGCAGGACATCATCAGAGCCTTGGCGTAGTAGTTGGCTGCATTGTGCCACCTGGCATCCCGAGCTCGCCACTCGTGATGTGCAAAAGAGACTCTCAAAATTTGACATCGCCAAAATCAAGTTCATTCATGATTGTCTTACCCTCTGGTAAACAAACATAGTAACATAGCTATTGAAAATGACCATTTATAGTGGATTTACCCATTGAAAATGGTGATTGTCCATAGTTATGTTCGTTTACCAGAGGGATCCAGAGGGTATATTCCACGCTATGATTTCTTCACAGATTTCTTGACCTCATGCGTCCAAGCTGGCCACAAATTTGCGCAGTCGTTTGGGGATGATTCCACGGAAAACACCATCATTCCACAGAAAGCGACGTGAGGTCATCAAATTCATCCAGATATATCCAGATATTATACCATGACTATACTGACTATACCATGTGATTGGGCTATTTATACCATTATCTATACCATTGTCATACCATTCTCTATACCATTTTCATACCATTCTTATAGCATTTCGAAATCACCCTTTCTCTCATCCAGATCAGTCCCCCCACTTGCAACGATCTGCATAGTAGTCACCGATGGCGCTCCAGGCTTGATGCAGTAAGTCCTACCATCCGACCCGTGGCTCGACGACGGGGTTGGAAGATGTTCAGGGTCGAACTGTTCATTTACCAGAGGGATTTACCATAGCCCTGAAAAAGTTAAAATTTTAGGATTGACCAGTGAGATCTTAGGGATTTTGCTCAATTGTTTTCTCTCGTTGGAGGTTGCTGAAGCATGCTGAAGCATGGTTTACCACGACCACATGGCTTTGTCGGAAGATAGCGTACCCCAAAATTTCATGGTAATCAACATGTTCTCAAAAGTTGCAATGCCGCAATGTTAGGGATGTCCCCCATTTTCAGACCCGCATGATTTGCTTGGTGAACCCAATTGTCTGTTAGTTAGATCCAAGTCTAATCATATTCCATGAAATCCAATTTTGCAGCAGCAGGGTAAACTATCACAATTTCGATGGGTACCATCAAAAATGCTGGGTTTGTTGGGTTTACAGTACCACACTAGATGGTATGAAAAACCATTATATCATCCCCATTGTTTGTTGGTTAAATTGCGATGGTTTATTGGATAACATTCCAATTATCCCTTTATATCTCCATTATATCTTCATTATATCCCATTATATCCTATGATATAACCTTTTGTGCCTAACGTTTTCATAGTTGTTGATGGTTAATACCAATCAATGTCCCAGGTCACCTTATTTTGTTGGTTAATCCAAGCATAAATGTATGAGTGTAACAGATAAATTAGATTATATAAATTAAGCTAGATTAGACTAGATTGGATTCGATAAGACACGATAAGATTAGTTAGATAGACAGATAGATAGATAGGATCACTGTAGATAGGATTACAGTAGGATTTAAGATAGGATTAGATCAACAGTCCCTGTTGAATCCCCATTTTATCATCAGGTTGGCGAACATCCCCCGTAACCCAACCCATCAGTGCCTCATTGGCTCCATGCGCCAGCTGAATGACTCGGAACCAATCGCCCAGACGCACCCGCAGATCAATCGCCAGGTCCTGATTCACCAGCGGTGCTTTTTTTAGGGAAATGCTCATTTTCAGAGAAACCCATATATTTATGTAATATGGTTGTAGAGTTATGCTAATGTATCACAATGTATCTATCTATCTCTTGATTTGTTTTAATATCTATTTATCCTATCTATTTTAGTAATTCAAGCAATCTATACTGATACACAACTACGGAAAGATCCGGAGGTTTGCCCGCACTTTAAAATCTTTAAATGAGCGTCTGCACAATGATGATGATGATGATGGTGATGATGATGATGATGATGATGATGCTGATGCTGATGCTGATGGTGATGATGATGATGGTGATGGTGATGATGATGATGATGACGATGAAGATGATGATGATGATGATGATGACGATGACGATGACGATGACGATGACGATGAGGATGATGATGATGATGATGATGACGACGACGACGAGGAGGACGATGAGGATGAGGATGAGGATGAGGATGAAGATGAGGATGAGGATGAGGATGATGATGATGATGATGGTGATGATGATGATGATGATGATGGTGGTGGTGGTGATGGTGATGGTGATGGTGATGATGGTGATGATGATGATGATGATGATGATGTTTCGTCTTTGTTTTTCAAGCGTTTTTTGGAAAAGACACTGGAACCCATTTGACAGCAGCAAAGTTGGCTCAAGGATGCCCAAGGTTAAACTGTTGTAGCCATCATCCGCAAAGAACTGCAAAAAACTTCGATCAACTGCACTGAACCTAGAAAAAAAAATATACATTAAACATTTAAATATATAACCAACTGCTCCTGCACCCAACACATTCGAACCAAATACCCCAGCCTTGCGATCGATCTCGCGGTAGAGGCTTTCTGCTTCATCGAAGCGCTGGAAATAGGCAGCCACCTGCCATGGCGTCCAGAAAAAATGGCAGTGGCAAGAGAAAATGATGAGGTATCTTTATAAACCCACAAAAAGGTTGAACATGTTTGGTATTTAACCATGCATAACTTGGCGGATAGGAGCTCCCAAATGGATTGATTTGAGGGAAATCTTGCAGGAAAACCATGGCCAATTTACAACTGGTTGGTGGTTTCAACCCCTCTGAAAAATATGAAAGTCAATGGGAAGGATGACATCCCATATATTATGGAAAATTGGCAGTTTTGAATACTAAACCGTCTCATGCTGGGGGCCGAATACATTTTGCCCCATCCCGAGGTAATCAAGCACCGCTTGTAAGTTGTACGCCTTCGAAACGGGTGTGTTTGACACTGAGCAATAGCAACTGTAAACCAAACTACGTATTTTCCTCAGAAAAGTTGGCTTACAACTTAATTATAACCATTTCATTTGACTTACGTTAGAATTCACAATTTGAAGTTTTGTGACCCTGTTCCTTTCTGATTACACCTTTCAGAGTTTCAAGTGTTGGTGCTAGCTGTCCCAAAGATCTGTGGCGCAGAGCCAAGCAGACTTCCCGCTCAAACATATGGATCTATGATCTATGAAGTGAATTTGGAGATTAAAAATGTTAAAACTTCTTTGTTTCAACCCACCCAAATCATCCAAAGACCAACTGCTTCATCATCTTCTCCATGAAAATTTCGAAAATTTGCATCATTGGTAGGCAAATCCCAGATTTTTTGCCACAAATCCCCCAACTTCCCAGAAGTTTCGTCGCCACCTCGGCCTTTTGCTTCACCCTGTCGTCCAGCAATCGGAGCCGCTTCACCAGTTGGATGCCCTGCGAATCAGGTCTTGGCAGATCTGAAAAGGAACCAATTATTAATGGGGATGAATCAACTATTCATGTGGAATAACTATTAGTAAATGATAAAAATATTGATTAATGGATATCAATGATATCAATGGTAATCCCTTCCCCCCTAATACTAAACAATCCAGAAACCATGGTGGATGCGGGGATGAAACCACATATTTGGCACCATTTGGCGGTTAATGAGAAGGGGAAGGGATTAGTCCGATGTAAATTTACCGGGCGCAAGCTGTTGCTTTTGAATGGGAGAAATATGGTAGGGTGCGGTTGGTATATATTTTCATCCATGTAGCTGTTGATGGTCAAAAATGGGGTGCTGCCTCTATTGATCGACCCGCCTGTGAGAAAAGGAGATGGATGGTTTGGCAAACGTTGGGGATATCTCGGTATTTCGACCCATGATCCGCATATTACATCATATTGCAAGTCCTACTGTGTCACATACTAAGCACCTATGTGGTTCGTATCAACTTAATATTGATGGAAACTATTCGACGCTATTCCCACAAATCCTGAGAAATCCTCCCTTTCAGAATAGGGATTGTTTGACAGGATTGTATCCATGGACAATGGTAAATCCAGCTTGTTTAGTTTAATCAGTTTAATCCATTTTAATCCACCATTTCAAATGTTCAGATAGTTTTTCTGTGAAAAATATGGACATCTACCAGTTCTAACTTCAGAAATCCCTGGGGAACTTCCCATGTTTCACCCAGCTCCACGGATCGATCCCGTGGATCCAATGGATCCAAGGCCTGGTAATCCTCGAAGCGAACGAAGGCCTTCTCTGCCACGCTAAATTCCAACTGCTCCAAGGCGGCTTCGGCCAAAAGCCTGGCCCAAGGGCCCACCAAGGGGGCACCCTTAGGGGGGCCCAGGGCAGTGAGTTGATGGGTACCAGTATCATCTATAAAGAAATGTCCATTGTCCATATTTTGATGGGAATTCATGGGAATACTTCATATTGGATGTTGATGGATGTTGATGGATGTTGATGGATGTTGAGCATGTTGGCAAACCTCCAAGATCCAGAAGTTGCAAGGAGTGTGCGGAGTCTGGTGAATTGTTTGACTACTGTATTGTAGCGAGTGCATCAATCTCCTCATTGTCCGAAGCTTTGAAGTGCCACACCAGCAAATAGGAGCACGGTCCAGAAACCACAAACGCTGTTTTCTCTGGCAATTTTGCCCTCTCAGCACTGAACACAAATGGCTGTAGGCACTCTAGGAGAGATGCTGAAGAGGTCAAATGCTGGCTAGCCGCATTTTATAGGGGCCCACATGTCAAAGCGCTTTGTCTCTCCCAGATTTTGATAAATAGATCCTTTTGGCAACTTCCAGTAATTAACAAGTTTACAGAACGGTTGCAGAGTTCTCTCTGCAAGGAAGCTGAAGGGATCCAGTTGCCAATCCAAGCCCCTGACCTTGACGAAGCAGAAGGACGTGTGTGGGAAATGCTACTACCCATTGTTAATTTGCATGTTTTTGCGGCAGCATTTTTGGTCATTTTGGTCAAGGGTGTTGGGCTGAGTCGCAGAAAATGCCGAATCTTGAAATCTTCAGTCGCGAAGTTGCGAAGCACTTGCATGTACATTCGATACGAATACGCAGCGACTCATCGTTGCCGCCCTCCCAGAGGCGGGGCATTCCACGATGAGCCAATTGGAACCGAAACGAAACGCGCCTTCAGGCACCTGAAGTTGAAATTTCACAAGCCACCAAAGCTTCAAAAGTTTTTGTTTACCCCATTTTCATCACAAAATATACATAGATTCAACATGATTTGATCAAAGGGTTCAACGCTGCTGAAGGCACATTCTTAAAAAGAGAATGATGAACCTTTAAGCAGTTTTGGCATCATTTCTTTTCCGCCCATTGAAATCGCGGCACGGAAGAGATCTGTCTGTCGCCCAAGCACCTCTGTCTCAACGGCGTTGTTTTTGGGTGGATGTCTGTCTGAAAACAGGGGATGGGACCCCAATGGATATAGCCATTTTGGATGGCGAAGAACTGGGAATATGATGATTCACCAATGGACGTGATATGGGATCCTGAGATCCTTCTGTTCTCCCAGCTGTTCTGGTTTATGTTGATCCCCCTCCAAATGGTCCCATCATGTTCTGCAAGTCAACTGCCCCGCATCAAGAGTTAGGTTTGTCTGAAAGTAGTGTGCCCAAAAACGCTATAGTTCACCAGTAAAATTGCAAGTTTAGGCCAACCCTCCTAATTTTGGATAAACCCATATACCCCAGATTGTTGGTTTTAGCCAATTACATTCCATTAAATCCCCATTGTGGCTGGTTTAGTCAATATGCATCATCCAAAAACAAAACACTGATAATTTGGGTAAACCCAGTAAATAACGCATCCTACTGTAAATTCTTTATCTTGAGTTGTCTACATATGACGTATACACTGTATATACCCCTATAATCTCCTATAATTTCTATGGTCACTGGCCATCTCAGGAACCTAAATTGGAGGTACCTACCATATATAAGGCCTATATAAGGCCTATGTAAGGAAATATCCCCACAAAATATGGCCTTATATGGTACAGTACCTCCATTTTAGGATCCTGACATTCCAATTGATATGGTGTTCCTTATGACCCCCATGGGGCTATGGCTGGTCACTTCGTTTATCCCGGCCACCCTGGGGGTCCCTGCGAAGCAGTGTCAGTACTTGCCCATCGGCTTGGCTGCACCTGAAGTGGGGAGCGAAGAACCATTCGAAGGGATACCATTCGTTATCAATAAACCAGTATACAGTATATATGGGATATGTATATATATATATCATATATAAATATCATATATATATCATATATATATCATATATATATATATTATGTATAATATATATCATATATACAATATATATCATATATATAATATATATCATATATATAATATATCATATATATAATATATATCATATAATATATATATATATATATATGTATATCATATATATATATATATATGTATATCATGTATATATATATATATATATATATCATATATATATATATGTATATCATATATATATGTATATCATATATATATCATATATATCATATATATCATATATATCATATATATCATATATATCATATATATCATATATATCATATATATCATATATATATATATCATATATATCATATATATATATCATATATATATATATCATATATATATCATATATATATATCATATATATCATATATATCATGTATATCATATATATCATATATATATGATATATATCATATATATCATATATATCATATATATAATATATATCATATATATATATATCATATATATTATATTGTATATATATACATATATGTGTTTATTTAATTTACATGATATGTATATATATATATATATCATATAAGGGATATGGCTTGCATACTATATACTGGAGTGGTTTGTTGGGAAATGAATGTTGGGAAAATTGTGACCAAACCATGTGTTTTTTCTGCGAAATATGGGGGTTCGGGATTTCCGGTTTCAATTTTCCCTTAAACCAATCGAATCAATGAATGTTGAACCCAGCAAAGCTTTACTGTACAAAACCCAGCATTTTCTGGGGATAGAATGGGATATCATTGGAAAAGCGTCTCTAGCTCTGTGCCAGGGTTTCACCATCAGAGACGGTGGCATACCATGAATGATTGGGATTCAACTGGGAAAATGGGGAAAATCAGGCCGCCAAAGGGCGGGCCTCAATGACCGACAAGCACGTATTATTGGGGGTGGTCACCTCTGGAGCGGGGGAGCTGCTTGAATCCAATGTTTAACCTGGCTGCAGCCATGCACATGATTTACCCGAAATTGACACAAAACTCGCCAACCACTTCGGATTTTTTGCCCACTAAAATGCTATTTCTGACGTGTTTTATGTTTGTCTGAAAATAGGCGATGCCTTTCCATCCCAGTTTTTTAAGCCTCATTTTCCCAAAAATGTGCAATGGCGAGTAATGGCCATATAATGGACAGTCACCCATGTGCGGTAAGCCACATGGACAATCCCATTCCTCATCCCGTACCTGGGATGACCATGACGACTCGTATAAATAAACAACCATGGATCGACGACTGGGTATCCGATAAATGACATGAGAAACTTCGGTACCGAGGGTCATCAATCCGCCATGGTTTTTATCACATATATCCCCAGTCTTGGCTGGTTAAAACCACAAAACAATGATGTTTAAATCGTTTCAATCCCATATATATATATATATATAAATCCTGTCAAACATCTCCATCAAAAATCCCATAATAAAAAAATCCAGTAATAAACATCCCATTATATTCCATGATATGCCATCTATCACAGATATCTCCATTAAAATCGGTCCCCCACCTGCGAAGGGACTGTTGAAGAGCGCCTCTCGGGACCGAGACTTGGCTTCGGCCTCCTGGCGCTCACCTTGGCTGCGAATGCTTCGTTGACGTAAATTTTCAAGCAGAAATATTTTTTTAAAAAAAAAACATATTAAAAATTTATAGAGTATATAGCTGAGTAGCATCTACCCTCTGGTAATTTGTTACATAGCTATTAAAAATCGCAATTGTTAGTAGTTGATTTAGATATTAAAGATGGTGATGTTCCGTAGCTATGTTAGTTTACCAGAGGGTGTATAGGATCAATTGATATATGATACTTTATAAATATGGGGATTTAAAAAGTTCAATGATGTTAAATATAGAAGTTGATGGGGTTTAATCATGATTGTTTTTTTTGGAAAGCAGGAGAAACATATATGGTACGTTGTTTTTAAAATGGTGATTTAATTACTTTATATTATTTTCGAAAAAGGAAATGTTGAAATATTGGAATTATATTAGTTATATATATATGTGTGTGAGTAGCGGACAAAATTATATGTTAAATCTAATGCCATGCACAAATTAGGGTCGTCCCCCATCGGTTGTGAGGATTTCAATATTCCCGGAGGTATCACAAATAGGGTATCGGTATAGGGTCGTCCCCTATCGGTTATGAAGGTTTTGTGCAACCTCGGGCAGGCCAAGGCGAAGCAAGACTAAATCAGTATTACATTAACTTTGTCGGTTACTCATATGATTAAAAAAAAACTACGTACTATTTTTAAGGACTAATAGTTTTGACGTTTGATGATGACATATTGGAACCATCAATGTGTTCGAAAAACTAATTGGATCTGCATCTGAATTTCAAGTGAAAACCGAATATTAATGACTGTTGTTGCTCATGCATTCAAAATTTTGGGGCAATTGATTGAAACATGGATTAAACAACCAGGTGAATAAATGGTGAAATAAAACCGTGAAAATCCAAATAAATGAATTTACAAGAAAGTGATCTTAAGTAAGAAACTAAAACAACTAATAGACGTTCCATATCGACCTTTTGATTAATACTGACACATCGACTAGATACATGAAGTGTTGAAATGTCACGCGCGCAAAGTCTGACCCATGGCCATTCTTGCTTGATAAAATATCCTCATAGTTTGTTCGTTCTGTGCCCGTGTGTGTTTATGTTTTGAATTTCACATATTTTCTTGGGGTGGCCTCCAAAAAATATGGTTTCAATTCATGATCACTGATCGGCACCGTCGCCAAAACCAAAGGCACGTGCTTTTTCTGCTTGGTCCCTTTCAAGTTTCTCTGCACGTGCCCGACGGGCTTTGTCCATCTCCTGCCAAGCGATCTCGATGGGTAGATGTGAACATCTTGTGGCTGTGAACCAACAGGTGATCAGATAGTGGAATATAAGGGGTATATTGTGGGAAATATACTGAGGATATGTTGTACATACGTACCTACGTACGTACCTAGATAGATAGATTAGATAGATAGATAGATAGATAGATAGATAGATAGATAGATTAGATTAGATTAGATTAGATTAGATTAGATTAGATTAGATTAGATTAGTTAGTTAGATAGATAGATAGATACATCGATAGATACATCGATAGATAAATCGATAGATACATCGATAGATACATCGATAGATACATCGATAGATACATCGATAGATACATAGATAGATACATAGGTAGATACATAGGTAGATACATAGATAGATACATAGATAGATACATAGATAGATACATAGATAGATACATAGATAGATACATAGATAGATACATAGATAGATACATAGATTAGATACATAGATTAGATACATAGATTAGATACATAGATTAGATAGATAGATTAGATAGATAGATTAGATAGATAGATTAGATAGATAGATTAGATAGATAGATTAGATAGATAGACTAGATAGATAGACTAGATAGATAGATTAGATAGATAGATTAGATAGATAGATTAGATAGATTAGATAGATAGATTAGATAGATAGATTAGATAGATAGATTAGATAGATAGATTAGATAAGATTAGATAGATAAGATTAGATAAATAAGATTAGATAGATAAGATTAGATAGCTAAGATTAGATAGCTAAGATTAGATAGCTAAGATTAGATAGCTAAGATTAGATAGCTAAGATTAGATAGCTAAGATTAGATAGCTAAGATTAGATAGCTAAGATTAGATAGCTAAGATTAGATAGATAAGATTAGATAGATAGATAAGATTAGATAGATAAGATTAGATAGATAAGATTAGATAGATAGATACTTAGATAGATAGATACTTAGATAGATAGATCGATAGATAGATCGATAGATAGATCGATAGATAGATCAATAGATAGATCGATAGATAGGATAGATAGATAGGATAGGATAGGATAGGATAGGATAGGATAGGATAGGATAGGATAGATAGCTAGATAGATAGATAGACAGATAGATAGATAGATAGCTAGATAGCTAGATAGCTAGATAGCTAGATAGCTAGATAGATGGATGGATGGATGGATGGATGGATGGATCGATCGATAGATAGATAGATATACATAATTTCAAGTTTTCCCATCCTAAAAATGAACAGAACAAACACGTGCAGTGCATAACGGGTTTGTGTGAAGATAGGGTATCCCATTCATTCCATCTTCCAAGTACGTTACTTCGAGTGATCCCCAGCCTGACATTTTATTCTTGCATTCTATCTGTCATATATGACATTCTATCTGGCATTCTTTCTGGCATTCCATCTGTCATATAATCTGACATTCTATCTGGCAATCTTTCTGGCATTCTATCTGACATGTGTTCGGGCCCAAGGATGCTCCACAGCAGCCGGAGCGGGCAGCAGCAAGAGGCGGAGAAGGTGGACGAGGAAGGAGGAGAACGCGGAGAAGAGGAAGAAGGAGGAGTTGCAGCTTGCTGTTGAGGAAGCAAACCTGGCAAGGGGGAAAAACAACATTACCATGTTGTGGGTTTACTCCATGTTCAAGCAAATCCAAATACAAGTTTTGGTGATATGTCCCGTTAACATCCCATGTCATTCGCATTCTTGTTGGTTAAATCCCATTATCCTTGTACCTACCCTGCGGTAATCAATATATGGCTGGCTGGGAATCCCACCTTAAAAATTTGCATGTCAATGAGATAATCATCGAACTAACTGTGGATTGTTCATTAGAACCCTCCTTCCCATCAAAAGTTCCATTTTTTCATGGGGATTTTCCCAGTTATGTTTGATAAGGGTATGTGTCTGTTGGAAAATCAAGCTCACTTGCCGTGTCCAGAGGCTCCTCCTTGGTCATGTGGACGGAACTAGCTACACCTGCCGAAGCAAGGTGGATAGACAATAAAAACCTATGTGGAAAGCAATGCCAATCAACAGAAATAGGGAGAACCACAATATGCATGTATGTAAATATACATAAACCTTATTTCTATATACCCATATTCCCCCTAAGAAAGTACTGCGTATAGCCACTATCCCAAAAATATATAAAAATATCCCAACGATATTCTAGCCACCAGTTTTATCCCATTTAACCATCCATAGGGGAATCGCCACGGAAACCAAAAAACCAACGGGGTCTTTCCCACTGACCTGATCCAGAGACACTTCGCTCGGCGGCGGGTTTCTGCTGCTGCGCTTGCTGGTGGGCTTCCTGCATGTCGACATCCTGGGAGCTGGCTGCAGCTGGCTGGTTGAGGCACCCAGAAAAGAAGGAGATCATGGGAATGGGTCTATTTTTAGTACGAAAAACATGGGATATGAAGCAGCAATTCGGCAACGTTGAAACAGCGAAGGAATATATAGTCATCTCAAGCTGAACCGCCCCCCATTCACCTGGCCATTTTCCTGGCCATTTTCCTGGTCCGTCATCACATGTCGCCACCAAGGTGCCCCTCGCTTCATCAAGAAAGAGCGTGGCTCTTCCTCCTTCGCCGCAGCTGCTTGTTGTTGCTGCTGCAGCGCGGCCTGCTGCAAGCCCACCATCATCGCCTGGCTTTAAAATTTGGAGGCGTTGCGGCCTGTTGTTATCATTGTGACTATTGGCATTGTCATTACCATTACATATGATGAATTTACCATTTTATGTTGTTACTATTGTGAGTGCTTGACTATTATCATGATATATGATGATTATCAGTCTGACAGTCATTTGCCATCCATCATAATTGGTGATCCGTCACTGTCCATGTTGCACCTTATTTTTGAGGTTTGCGCCTGAAAGAGCATCTGGTTGTCTTCTTCCCTTGATCCTGAAGACACTGGATCAAAGCAAGGCAATTTTGTCTTGGTACATTCCAGTTTTTCAGGATTCATGTATCTGCTTGGCTTCATTGTCAATATCCAATCAGTTTTCATTCAAACTCATTTCATTTCATGTAATTTCATACAATATGGTATAATGCGATATCACATTCCTAACAAATGAAAAAATGCCCACCACAAAGTATGTCTGGTTCCATTTTTTTAAAAAATAGGTCCCCTTCTGTTCACGTCAAAATAGCGGATATAGTTGGATGCGCATTCAGCCAAAATACGGTATCAGAACTACACCAAGTACATGGGTGTGTCTGTGTCTGGAGGAGACCCCAATTGCCATTTTACTGGTAAAATGACGCTTTAAACAGTGCATTGTAGGGGTACCTCATCTTCAGAGAAAACAAGTAGGGGAAAAAAAGCTGCACTGATGGCTGTGGGGCCATCTGATTGGAATCGTACTCCCTTCTGTTGACAGTGCCCGCTACCAACTATATCTGTTGGTGAGGAAATATGTTTCATTAATATCCCCACGTTGAAATTCCTATTGTATCCTATTCTATCCTATTAATCCTTATTGTTGTGTTAGTTAAGTCATGTTAAGTCTTATTTCATCCCATTTCACATCATTAATCAGTTAACCCCATTTTGCTGCTTGGTTAAATAATGTTAAATCCCAATGACCCCAGAAAATGTAGCCAGTTCCTGGAGAGCTCTGGCTGGCCACTGGTGGCGACTCGCCGTCGCCATCACCTCAAGACACAGATTGGAGTTGCCAGCGGACCGAAAACCGCGCTCGCAAAAGTAACGCTTTTCCTGGGGGTGGTGGGGTGGGGTGGAGTGGGGTAGGGTGGGGAGGGCTATTAACGTGCTTGGTCCTAACAACCAAGTACGTTACCAACTTTTCTGACATCTTCCATGGGGTAGGGTGGAGTGGGGTGGATTGACCCTTTGAACCGAGAATGGCAGGAGCTACCCTCTGGTAATTTGTTACATAGCTATTGAAAATGGCCATTTATAGTTGATTTTCCCATTAAAAATGGTGATTTTCCATTGTTATCTTAGTTTACCAGAGGGTAAGCTCTTTGAACTCAAACGATTCCAGCTTGTTGCAGCTTGTTTCGTGCTAACCATGGGGTGTCCCCGCTGAGCCGTTTGAAAAAACCCGCTGAGGCTTGGGCTGTTCACTGCGCAAGCCAACTCTCGGAGCTGCAGGCTCACCCTGACGCTGTCCCTTGTGATGGGATTGGCTCATGGTTGGTATTGCCTGGGTTCTATATGTACAGCCCCAAAGCATCCTCAAGCTATAGATGTCGATCTTGACTCTCTATTCATTCAATCTTAAGGGATCTATATAGTCTATGTCTCAAAAGATCTTAAAATGTTCGCAGACAGAGAACCAATAATCCCTAGGTCTCCATCTAGGCAGTTGAGGTCGGAATTGCCACTGCGCAAATGATTGAGGTCAGATTCTCATGAACTTTCGGAAACCCATGAAATCAGCTAGTATTCATCAACCAACTAATGAACCATCAACTAATGAACCATGAGCTGAATCAACCAGCAACTAATGAACCATCAACTAATCAATAACCATAAACTAATTAATAAACATCAACTGATATCATATTGCAGAACTAATCACCCCTCATCTATGATTCTTCTTGTTATTAACTATATAGTTAACTACTAATCATAGCATTAACTACTACTATTAACCCCTAATTATCTATTATTCTTATCATAACTACTCAACTAATCGACTACATACTAAACCCTACTAGTCATATTAATTACTATTAACTCTCATTAACTCTTCTTAACTATTAACAACTAAGTAATCAACTATTATCATAAAACATTAAAACTACAAATCGTATGAACTACTCAACTACTCACCCCTATTCCCAGCCACCCCCAGCGTGAGCGCCTTGCACTGTCCTGAGCCAAGTGCAGCGCCTCCTGCGCCGTTTGGGCCTGTTCCCGTGTGAGATCCGCCAGCCGCGCCAAGCGCTTCTTCATCCCCGCGTGTTCGCATTCCTTGTTGGCACCCGGAAAAAGGTCGGGAAAATGGGTTTGGGTTATTGATTTGAGGGAACATTGAAGGTTGAAGCCATGGTTTTAGGATGTTTTAGGATTGATTTCACGAACTTGGGATTGGTTTGAGGGACATTTGCAGGTTGAAACCATGTCTCTTTCCATGAAATATTGGGGGAAAAGGGTAAGCCCTAGAGATTTTCTCATCATCCAATTCTGGGATGAAGAAATGACAACTTAACTGCTGGAGGATGATCTATCAGAATCCAACCATTTCATCCAGTGTCTGCTGTTTTTTGTGTGGCATCACCTGGCATGGCGTCGAACCTTGAGCATGAAATGCGGGCATGTGGCCACATCCACAAAAGTTCAGGGAATTGGGGCGTATTGATCAAAACTGAATTTCTGCTGCGTGGCAATAACTGGCTGAGGCTCAAAATTGCTTTACCCACCTTGAGGCCCGATATATTTGATGGCTAAAGTCTTAAAAGAATTACGATCGCCAATTCAAATTTTGAGTGGAAAACCTCGCTCTTGGTTGGTGAACTGTTCATTTTGTTGCTGGCGAAGGTTCCATTTTTTGGTGGATGTGTATTTATACATATATGTATATATTATATGTATACACATATTATTACCATATGTAATAGAGGATATATATATATGTATATATATATATATGTAAAGAGATACTGGATATAGATATTTTTAGCTGTAGCTACAAATATATCAGATATTAATATATATATATACATAATCACAACCAATTCACTGCCAACAGCTCAAAGACGCGGGCCAAGACACCACCTTCTCCATATCTTCAGCAATGGACATCAAGTCCTGCACCTCCTGCAGCACTGTTGATGTTTTCATGCAGTCGTTTTGATAAGAAAACTTACCATGTATAAACATATGTATGCTATATTTATAATATGTATGTATTTATAATATGTATGCTATATGTATACTCTATGTCATTGAGATGACTTCACTATGTCTTTGCTATGACGCGCCCCAACAAAAAAAACATGTCCAAAGGCGCCAGCAACGAACTGCACCCGGACCAACCTGCGGACCACATCCATTTGGACCAACCTTGGGATGGATACATCTCTGGCATATTCTCCAAAGATGATCAGATATGCCGGATATGCAGAGTATCATGTGACTAGTAGCTTCACTATGGTTCACTGAACTTTTCGAAACCGCATTGCCTGGCAGCTATGGCAGGCTTTCAGCCCCACAAGCCGCATGGTGCAACCAGGGTGCAATCTTCTTGATCACCTCCCGCAGGGAATGCGTGATCGCACCTTCGCCTTCGAGGGATCTTCATTTTCCCGGTAGATTCTTGCAGATTCTATGTAGCTTCAAGTTTCATTTCACAAATGAATGTGAGTTTCTCTGAAAATGTTGAAAATGTAGTATACCTCCAGACCCCATGATTTATCATGGTTTATCGTTGTTTTTCATCTTCACAAAAATGGCACCATGTAAATCCATGTAAACCAGCTGACCACAGGTGATTTGCCGCCAAGTTTCCATCGTGGGGAGGGGTGGTATCAGCTAGTGGAGAACTCACCTCACGGATTCAACCAGGGGATAGGGGTGAACTGGTCAACTGGACTCACTTGGGTGTGTCTGAAAATAGTGTACCCCTAAACCCAATGGTTAATGATCATTATCCCTATTAAATGGCTATAATTGGGAATATACCCTATTTTCAGACAAACCCACTTAAATGAACTGGTCATTTCTAGTCCTAAACGTCCTAAACCAACTACTCAACTCTTCTGTGGGCCCCCCATTTGGACGACAGAATTGTCCACGATCTGCAGGGCACTGCAGGCACTGAGATGAGGGCCGCATTCTGAAAGAGTGATCCAACCGGAGCACACGCGGCACCAACGGCCTCACAGCGCTGATGCGATGTCCAAAGTGGGGGAAAACCCCAACGAATTCTTCAGGAATTGGGTGGAGACCAAGCAAAGTTGATCAAGTGTTTCCAAAAAAAAATAGATTGTATAAACATCTACCCTCTGGTAAACTAACATAGCTATTGAAAATGACCATTTATAGTGGATTTTCCCATTAAAAATGGTGATTTTCCATAGTTATGTTAGTTTACCAGAGGGTAGACTGTAGACATGTGTTAGTCCTTACGGTCATGACCCAATCCGCTGCACCTGCCAAGGAGCTCCCATCCTTGGAGCCTTCCAGGCCTCGGTTATGAAAAAATCCACGATGTTTGCCTGGGATTTTTGTTGCGATCCCCCCAAAGAAGGGAGTTGTTTAATTCATTGGAAAATCACCATTTTTTATGGGAAAATCTACTATAAATGATTCTCAATGGATTGGTTTTGTTGGGAAAATCTACAGGAAACCATGGTTTTTACCATCAAATATAGGGCTTTCCTGTAAATTTTCCCATCATCCAATTCTATGATTAATGTTGGTTTTATGGCAGTTTCACACTTTAAATGCCTTCAGATGAGTTATATAATTCCGTGTCCATGTGTGGATCTAGTCGGCAGCCCTGCTTCTAGTGAACCAGTGAAAATTGGAGTCTCAACACTCTTAGCATATTCCCCTTGTCAACCAATTGATGGGAATAACTACGTGATCACATTGTTTACAGCCACTAGCGGATCATCAATATTGTGATCATCTAATTAATTGGTTAGTTTTAGTTTTAGTATCAATAAACTAACGAAACCGTCTGATCATCAACGAAAACAACAAACAACTCCCGATTGTCATTACTTTAGACCCGCAAGACCTTGGGATTTTTGTCCGGATTTGTTTAAGGTCCCGGCATGGCCCAAATCGTCATCTGCCTCGGTGGCGGCAAAGTGGCCAATCTTAGATTGTTAGCATGTGCAGCATGTGTATAATATGTATATATATATATGTATACATATATACATATGTGCATAAGTATGTATATATATATGGATATGGATGGATCTATGTATATATATATATATACATACATATGTATATGCGTGCATGTGTGTGTGTAGATATGTGTATATATATATATATGTATTTGTGTATATATGCATATGTATTTGTGCATGTATATGTATATATATATGTATATGTATATGTATGTGTATGTATGTGTATGTATGTATTTGTATGTATTTGTATGTATTTGTATGTATTTGTATGTATTTGTATGTATTTGTATGTATTTGTATGTATTTGTATGTATTTGTATGTGTTTGTATGTTTGTATGTATGTATGTATGTATGTAGGTAGGTATGTAGGTAGGTATGTATGTATGCATGTGTATATATATATATACATGTGTGTGATTGTATGTGTGTGTGTGTGATCTTTATCAAAAAATGTAATATGATACGACGTAATACGATATATATATATGTATATATACGTATATATCAGTTGACGGGGTGTTCCTACCTCGTTCTCCAGTCCCGTAACGTTTTTGCCTACCTCGTTCTCGGGGTGTTCCTACCTCGTTTTACAAGCTAAATATGATATTTTTGACAAACCGGGGTACGTCCGAATACTACTTTCCATATACGCAAATAAGAGCCATCGCTCATATATACATAAACCCCCTTTGGGGTAAAAGACTAAAGTTTGCCCAGAAAAGGCTGGGCAGTCCGACATCACCCAATTGGAATGGCTGGAAGGGACTCGATCTGTGAATCGTAAGTAGCCGTTGGTAAAGTAACGTAGCTATGGAAAATGGCCCATTCATAGATGATTTACATATTAACAATGGTGATTTTCCATAGTTATGTTCGTCTACTGGAGGGTAGGATCTCATTCTTGCAGAAGAAGGGTCTTGGAATCGGCAACTATCCACAGAGGAAATAGCAGAATCCCAACGTTCAATGGATTGGTTTAAGGGGAAATCTAGAGGAAGCCTCCATAGTTCATGGGAAAAACCATGGGAAACCCCGTAGATTTCACGAAAAACCGACCCATTGAAACATATCCCAATCATCAGCCAGGGATTCTTGTGCCATCCCTCGAAAGCAGCTAAGGCTCTGGGGTCTCAGTCCCACCACTGCCATCTGTTGTGAACCTCAGATGACAATCTGAAGATGGCCATGTTGATCTTGGTTGATGCTTAAAGTCTAGGGTATGAATCTCTAAACATAGGAGTGTGCATGAAGCTAGCGCAATGGGTCAAGATTGTCAAGATGGCTTCAAAAATAAGATTGTATAAAGAGTGTGTAAAGATGGGTAAAAGATGTAATTGGTAAGTGGCCTAAGGTCTAAATATAATAACTCAATGGTAAATGATGCGCCCTACATGTTACAATCAACAAGGCATTTCAACAGCCCCCCTTTTTGTCGCGTTCGCCAAGGCACAGGGAGGTCTCACGGCTGAAACCCGTCGTGTCGGAAGCCAAATCCATGTGAAATCCATCCTGAGGCACTGCATCGATGCAAAAAACATCACTGATTGACATGCCACTTGCTGTTCGAAAATGTCAAGCATCCATAGGTCCACTGGTCTTCTTGATGTTGACTTTCAGGATGTCTCCGTTCTTGATGCCAAGCCTTTGTCAAAAATGTCAAGACATATGGGAAAGGGGTGGAACTTGGGGGTGCTTTCAAAAGAGGATGGCTCAACCAAAAGATGGGCTTGTCCCAAAAAAACTGGAGACTCCAAAATGATATAAATAAAATGATCATTGTACTTGGACCAAGAGATTTAGGTTCAGACAAATCCATAAATTTGTTGCTCAAGTGTGGATGGCAGGGGGTCTAAACTTGGACATCTACGATAGCGCAGTGTCTATTGGGCCTATTGGAAAAGCAAATTATATAAATAGCTGTTGGTCAATGGATTATCCTAATCACAATCCATAGCTATCATAGCTGTAGGGAATTCATGGGAATTCTCAGCATTATAGATTGAGATCATGATAATCCCCACGATATTGGGTAGTATAACCCCCGACCTCCGTACATTATCAGCCATCAGCCAGCATTTAGCACTGGATTCCCATATTTTGATGGTTGAAACCCCTATAAATGATGAACATGATGATTAAGTCCCATTAACATCCCATGAAACTGGCTTTGAATGGTTTAAATGATAGTACATATATCCCCCAATTTTATGGCTTAAAACATCATAAAACTGGGTTTTGATGGTTTAAAATTAGTCTATCCCATTAACCCATTACATCCCCCATTTTTGTTGATGGTTAAATCCCATGAGAATTCCTGTCTCTCCAAGAAACTCCGCCAGGCTGGAGTCATGCTCCCTTAGGCAGAGCCGATCAATTGAACACCGCACTAAGGGTGTGTCAAAAATGTGCTACTTCTAAAATCCAATGGCTTCAAAAAACATCTGAATAGATATGTATGTGTATAGATATGAAAAAATATGTATAGATACATTGATATAACTTACTTACATAGATACATGATATATATATATATACATATTAAAATTGTGTGGCATGCTCCTTTTTTGGACTAAAGCCACAGAATTGGAAGAAAAAAAACCAGGGGATTTTTTTGTTCCTGGTGCGGGTGCCCCTTATCACCTTTCAACATTCCCCGCGTCAAGGTTCAACTCTCGGTCATCGCGGGAAAGGCTTGGGAAGTCCTTCAAGGGCAACACCTTTTGCGCCTCTGCTGCCAGGTGAAAGACCTCGGTAACGGGTCCGAAAAAACAGGATGAACAGGTCCAAAAATGCTGGATTGACCCATCATTTTTTGCTGTTTTTCTGGGGAAAATGATGTTTTAAGCATTTTAAGCCATGGGATTTGGTGTTTTTTCTATGTTCAAACGAACAGATTCTCGCGCAATCCAATCGTTATATGGTTTTGGAAAGGTCTGGGTAGCGTCGGTTTTCCAGGCAAGGGATGTTTGACTTTGAAGCCAAGAAAACACAAATCCAGTGTTGAAATTCCACTCCTTCCAGCTTCTGAAAGACCAAAAAACAGGCCAGGACAATGAAATGGATAGGGAGCAGTAGCTATAAATCCCAGCTATTTTGATGTGAAAACCCAGGGATTCCATGGCTCTTGCCGATCCAAGCAGCTGTGGCATTGGGTGAGATACGCAGTTCCACCTTGTCTTCACCACTCTGCACCTCGACCTGATTGCCACTGTTATGGGGAAAGTATTAATTTAATTTAATTTATCATAATTTATCAGTGAAATTGGGTGTATGCATATGCTATTTTTGAATTGATCCATGAAGTTCATAAAGCCAAAATAAGCCAAATACCTCCCTCAGGTGGCTGAAAAAGTCTGTCTTGACAAAATTAATTTGCTGCATGTATGGCTTGTTCAACTAAAATTGAGGAGCAGACTGTCAATAGGTTCGCCATTGGCGATTCTTCTGAGTGCATCATCCTCGGGACGAATGCTGCCTTTCACCGGTCTGTTAGTTACTCTTGAGCCCACCAAATGTCTCAGCATGTCTACACTGGGAACAAGCTTGAGCGCAGCCGTTTTGTGTGTGTGCCTCGCTGCGCAGCTTCTTTCCAGCCCCGCGGACCCCGGACCAGTGGTTTGTACGATGAGCCAGCTTGGCAAATATCATTGCGGGCGCGGCGTGTAAAAAATGGTCAAGCAGCAGGCAAAATGCCATGCAACTAGGCAGCAAGGGGGATATCTTCGGAATTGAAATATCCAGTAGACCTTTTCTTTCACTTGTTGAAGTGAGCAGTGTTCAAAATATCTCTGTCATTCCATCATACTGGTTACTAGGGTCTCCCCTTTTGGGTCCCCAATATATGAAGGGTAGTCAAATCCACTATGACTATCTACCTATAACTATCATCATCAACCAACAGGGGTGGATCGCAGCCACTGCCTCCAGAGTCTGGGATGCGGATTGGCATCAACCTCAGCAGCTGAGTCGTTTCTGGTGAAACAACTCGGCACCAAAAAAATTGGTGAAAATCATAATTGGGTAAACCATCCCAACTAGAAAGTACTAGAACATCAGGGAAAAAATCGAAAGGACTAGGAAATGGAAAATAGAAAGTACTAGGAAATTGGAAAAAAAAGAACAAAGTACAAGAAAATGGAAAATGATAGACATTAGTATTATATCTATAAATCTCTATAAATATAGATCTTAACGGGAAACCAAGCCTGTCACAGGCGTGGATCCGGCACCCAATATCCCTGAGACACGCACATAGTTGAAGGCATCTTTCAGATTGGAGACCTGACAAACTTCTCCGCCACTTTAGGCAATGTTTCGCCCTGACAAATCTCTGAGGGTTAAGGGAATCACCCTTATGAATCTTAATCTCTGTCAATGTGAAATCATATTATATAGTCATATAATGTTAGTCATATTGCCACCATTTAGTTCATGTGAAACACATGATCTCACCGCGAAAAAAGCGCCTTGGTGAGGATGTCTCTGGTGTCTCTCAAGCTCTTTGTCTCAAAGTCCAACAGCACCTTTTCAAAGATCAGCGCTGTGGAAAAACGACTGGGGAGCCCAGAAGAAGAAGAAGATGGTGGTGTTTCAACCAAAAAAAAATGGAGATTATAGAATAATATAAACATGTTGTCCTGACTTTTTCATTGAAATCATTCTTTTGCACATCCATTGATAGTTGGAACTCACCTGAGATCCAGCTGAGCAACCACGCAAACTTCATATGATACTCCCTTTGTAATGGTGGGTCGTTTGGTGGCTCTCCAAAAAATAGAAAATGTCTGCCATACAGAGTGGTACATTCCCCAATATTGAACATGTTCGCTGCAACCTGTGACGTTTGCCCGGAGTTGATGTCCCGCAATCAACGTATTGTTCAGAGGGGGTGGCTAATTTTGATCCCTCATGAAGATAAAGTTGATGTTATTTCCCCAATCAACATATTGTTCTAAGGAGGTGGCGAATTTTGATCCCTCATGAAGATAAAGTTGATGTTGTTAGCCCGTTCAACATATTGGTCATAGGGGGTGGCGGATTTTCTTCCCTCATGAAGATAATGTTGATGTAATTACCCGATTCAACATGTTGGCCATAGAGGGTGGCGTGTTGTTAGCCCGTTCAGCATATTGGTCATAGGGGGTGGCGGATTTTGATCCCTCTTGATGATCAGGTGATATGGTTTCCTCATGAAGATAACTGTATTCAAGGTATCTTTCACATGCCACCGTGGCCTAATTTTCCCCCCTTGGCCCTGCTTGGATTCGCAACTTCCCAGCAACACAGAATTGTCTCTGTTATGCCACAATGATGAGTCTCGGCGAACGTTAAGCTTGCGGACAACATGTGTTTCTTAATTAAGCTCGACTCATTATACTATTGAAGATAGTCAGATAGTCCTTGCTGGGTTACAGGACATGTTGCATTTTCATGTATTTTCCCCAGCCATACCCTGGGTTATATGTTGGCTCTGGCCCCTGCTGCCTCCTTGCGGGGGTTCTCTGGATTCTGGATCACCTGCCGTCGGCAAAGGGAGGCTGGGCTTGTTGTCATGGTTTGAGAGGAAAAACGGAAAAAAAAAAAATGATGATGATGCGTCATCTCAGTTGATTTTCCCCCATTTTCTGGGCATCCCAGAGTTTGAGACACGGAGACAAATATGAAATGATTGGCGATATAATATGATATATCCCATGAACATCCCCTGTTTCCAAGATTTTCCAAGTATCCCATTATGGTTGGTTAAATGCCCATTGATTGGTTGCGTAGATCCCCATTTTTGGTTAAATCACCAGTGTTTGTTGGCTTTGGTACCCAATAAATTGATGCCTAAGTCATGGGTCATTTCCAGCCTCATCAATGAGCACGCTTTGGATCTGGAGGTCTTTGAAGGCGCAGATATATGCGTTGGACAGAACTGGCTCCTGGCGGTCTAAACATACTGTGGCTTGATTGGTTCCTATAGATTATCATACAGGGTGTACGAACTGGCTTATTGTTGGGAATGACTATAAACATCTATAAACCATCATCAGGATACCAAATTACCAACCAGCACTGTATCATCGGATACAAAATTGATGTTGTGCCTCAAGTTGACCCCCCCTTGTCCTCAGGTTGCAAGCCTCGCACCTCGGTGATAGGTTTTTGAAGACTGGCAGCTATGATCTGAAGCCATGATATTTCATGGGAACTGGTCAACAAAAGTGTAGCCTGCACCAAAATTTCATGTTGCAACACTGTGCATACAATTCTGGGACTCGTCAAACAAAAAAGTGTTCCGTTCCAAAGGATATATGAAAGTACATTTCTTCTGTTGAATATGGGGCCGGTGGATCTAACTAACAGAGTTCCCCTGACCTGACCTGGGGTTTCCTTGCTATGTACATACGGGTCTTCTCCATAATCGCGAAGAGGTCCGGATTGTCCGTGGCCCAGCGCATGTTCCAGACCTTGGATGGTGACCCGAGCAGCGGGATGGGATGTCTGGGTGCACCTCTTTTTGAAGATGGAAAAGTAAAATCCTTACTGAAATAGTGATAGAATAAATATAACCTATGTTGGCATTTCACTGGTTGCGAAAAATATTAAGGATTTTGTTGAATTTTTGTCCAAATTGTGGAATTCATGACAATGCTAAAGCACCGCAACCGGAAAGTGCAGATGCAGCTTGTTTCCCACTCACTTCCAAGCATAGCGGTGTCCAAACGCAATGAACTTGTCGATGGCAGTTGGGCACCTCAGCTGGTTCAATTCATTTCACAATACTTCAGCTGTGCTGTGATCACTCTGCTTTGGATGTGATCTTTCTCCTTTGCTTCACTTTCCCAGGTGGTAAATAAGCTCTCCGGTTGCCAGGACCTTTCGTGGCTCGCCAGAAAGCAAGAATCCCATCCAGCAAAGAAAACTGCAAAGCTGTCTTCTTGGACTGGGCGCGGTCTAGCAGGAACTTTGCGAACCTGATTCCATTTTGCATGTATTGCGTCCACAACTTTGACATTGACCACTTGGCAAAAATGAGAATAAAAGCATGCCAATCAATTTCTTTCAGGAAACGGCGGATTGCGAAGATACACCGCAACCAACAACACACCCAGCTGCTCAGTCCTTTCCAGCTGTAGAAATGAAGCAGTTACCTGCAACTTGAACAGGTGCGTCGTAAGCTTGTCATGTCCCGACAGCAAAGCCGATTCATGCGATCATCGGCACCAGCGATATCAAATTCCAGATATGAAATTCCATAACTACTCTACTTCAATTGGCATGGCTGCTCTGGCTGCAGAGGGCAGCTTGGCCAGACCCTTGGCCGCGCCGATTTGACCCTTCAACGCGCCATTTTGAAAAAAATGCGCGTTGAAGGGTCAATTTGGCGCGTTGAAGGGTCAAATGCACATATGGGTGTATATATATATATGTGTAATATACACATATGTATGTGAATATATATATATATATATATTTAATATAATTGTATATATTATATATACGCACTAAAAAAAAACTATATATATATATATATACGTAAACAATATATATATATATGAAAATATTTAAAAAAAAATATATATATATATGAAAATATATAAATATAAAGATATAAAAATATATATATATATGTACACATGTTCATATACATTTCTATTTAGGTTATTATCTTATCTTATATAATATTTATTAGTAAATAAAGTTATAAATATATATATATATATGTATATTCTATTTTTTTAGGGGCAGGACCCAAAACAATTCTGCGAAACTTCCTCAATTTTTGAATTTGACAGCATCAAAAACAAAACAATTCTGCGAAACCTAAATTTTTGAACTTGACAAACAATTCTGCGAGACTTTCTCAATTTTTGCACTTGACAACATCAAAAACGAAACAATTCTGCGAGACTTCCTCAATTTTTTGAAGTTGGCAACATCAAAAACAAAACAATTCTGCGAGACTTCCTTCAAAAATGGAAAGTCAGCAGAGCTGACGGCCTCATACCAATGCGTTTTTCGGTTTTACCACTCCACAAAATCATCTGAGCAAACCTGAAGATCTGATGCTCCAAAATGCAACCCCTCTCAGGAAATCAGCGCCCTGACCTCCGAACAGCTCTGATGAACATGTCACTTGTATTGTGCCTGCCACAAGAAAGACATCTTGCGAGATCCTCTGCATATGTCCCACGCCTGCCATCGTTTTAGGAAATGCCACAAAACCCTCACATTTTGCTCACTTTTGACCAGGTGCATAATCCCTGAGGCCTGCCACGCAAAACGACATATGAACGTCCAAAAGTGCTCCGAATCCGTCAGTTTTTTGACACTTTTGACTTCGAAATGTGCTTCGTGCCACAACGGCATGCACTTTTTCGACATCTCAACTTCCAAACTTGCTCCGACACTGAGGTGTTTTGTACATTTTGCACATTTTGTACTTCCAAAAATGATTTCCTACAACATTACCCTAGAAAAAAGCAGGGGAAATTGGAATGGGGAGAGAGAGAGATATATATATATATATACATATATATATTATATATATATAGAGAGATTCTTTTTATTTATTCATTTATATTCTATCTTTGTAAATAATATATATTTATATATAATATGCACCGCCTATAATATAAATAGTAACTATATTAATATATATACATATATATATAATCATTGTCATATTAAGATAGCAGGTAAATATGGGAAAAAATGCTGCAGAGTGGTCGACCCTGCAATGAGAGCTGATCCTGCCAGACATGGCATGCCACAAATTTCAACCATCACATGAATCAATAGCCGCAGGACCCTTCTGAATTATGGAGTGCTGAATCATGCTGGATCAATACAACAGGACCAAGTAGCAACTAAGAAAATCAAAACGATACGATCACCAACCAAGCTCTGGTGATCGCATCCCCAGACCATGCATTAGTCAAGCATCCTCTGGCTTTGGACACTGGGTGCAGGAAGCAACCTTCACAGGCTCTCCGGAATGTGTATGCCTTTAGAATTCCCTGCAATCGCAAGAAGGGGTTCGGCAAGTTCAGGATCTTCAAGACCAAATTTGAAGGCTCCTGCACAAATCTTGGGCAGCTTGGGCAGCTTGGGCAGCTTTGGCAATGGTGGAATTTGGCACCACAAACTTCACATGACCATTTCGCCATGAGCTTTCCAAATGCCATTGATTGAATAATGACCACGACGAGGCCAGCGGAGGAATGTTGCACTTGGCACGGTACAGCAGGTAGGCTGCTAGCAATGCCTGAACTTCAAGCAAGCACTCTTTAATCTAAAAAATGCTTACTTGGAAATCAGAATGAGCAAAATGAGAATATCACAGTCACAACTGGAATGCCGGCTGCGAATATCACCAGAAAAGGATAAGCGAAAAAAGGCGACCGCAATGGCAGCAACAACGACAACAACCTCCACCACTGCCTCAATAACACCACAAACACTGCAACAGCACAAGTAACAACAACCTATCCCAATCTCATTGCCAACCAAATACGCTAGGGGCTCGTTGGGCTGGCACCCCTCTTAGCAGGAATTCAAGCAAGGGGATCAACTCCTTCTCGCCTCCCCAGAAGCAATTTTTGGCAGCCTTGAAAAACAATGTCACATGCATTGTTTCACCACATGTAGCTGTGAGTGGTATAGCTCTGTTTAAAACAAAGGAACTGCATAAGCAATCCTGGCTGTTCTATTCGTCTCGTTTGGAGCGCGCCCAGCTTCCACACTTCGCAGCCACAGGCTGGCAGCTTTGCTTGCAGAAATCGGCACCGGCGGCATTCTTGAGCACCTGCGCATTGGAACAGTGGTGGGCTGGCAAAAGCTTAAAATCAACACACTTAATGGCTGGCAACTTAAACTTAAACATTTGACCCTTGGGCGGAAAATTTGACCCTTCGTTGTTGCTCTGACCCTTGGTTGACCCTTGGAGGACAACCTCGCTCGGTCTCGCGACCCGGAGGCGTATTGCATAGGGCTATTGGGAGTGTATTGGCAAGGGAATTGCACGTCTCAATACGCCTCCTGGTCTTGAGACCGGGAAGATGAATTCATAGGTGGAATGCTCTTGTCAAACTGCGTTCCTTGAGTTTCGGTATTTGGATGGGAAAATCACGTCTCAATACGGGGGGTCAGTCTTGAGACCGACAAGCGTATTGCAAAGGGATGGAAGTCAAGGTTTTTTTTGAAATCCGCAAGTTTCGTTTGCTTGTGCTTGCACAATCAGCCCACTCACGGTCTAGTGAATTTGCCAGACCCCCCCCGAGACTGACGAAACACCCTGATGATGAATTTCAAAAAGCATTGCATGTCTGCCATTGAACCAATCCTCTTCACAATGGTTCTTTTCTTGGCAGTGCTTGCAGTGGCTGCTTTGGGCTCCCCTATTAACAAGGACCAGCGCTTCACCACCTGATGCGATCACCAAACCAAGCTGGAAGAGCGCATTGAATTTCAACATCCACTGTGAAGAAACCAATGTCAAGCCATCCCAAAGCAATCCAAAGTCGTCCTCAGTCTGGCCGGTCCAGAGGATGCTGCAGGGGCCGCGGGTGCCTCGTCTGTAGACCCATCGCTGATCGTCGAAATCCCCTTTCAATCACTCAGCCTTGCAGGGATTCTGTTATTAAGATTGCTGCAGAGAAATTTAAAAACCTGATGCTGCAACATCTCCCCTGATTCCAGTCCCTAACATGCCCTTGTAATCAAACCACTGCAATCGTTGACAACTAGTACGATTACCCAATTAATTCATTATAGAACTATTATACACAAACTAGCCGGTTCACTATATAAAGTATGAAGGTTGATACTCTAAAATAGCAAGCCAAATGAACAGGCAATATTGCTGTTGCTGTTGCCATTGCTGTTGCCATTGCTGCTGCCATTGCTGTGGCTGTTGCTGTTGTTGTTGTTGCTGCCAGTGCTGCTGTGGTGGTGGCGGCGGTGGTGGCGGTGGGGTGCTGCTGCTGCTGCTGCTGCTGCTGGTTGTGGCTGTGGCTGTTGCTGTAGTTGTGGTTATGGTTGTGGTTGTGGTGGTTCTTGATCTGGTCCTTGTTGCTGTTTTTGTTATTGTTATTGCTCTTCTTCCTGTTGTTGTTGTTGATGTTGTTCTTCTTCTTCCTCCTGTCCTTCTGAGAAAATCTCGAATCGTGTTTTTTATATTGTTCTTGTTTGTGTTGTTCTTGTTCCTGTTTTTATTATCATTGTTAGTGTTATAACATGTTATAACTCTTGTGTCTTGTCCTTGTCCTTGCCCTTTTCCGTTTAATTATTACATTTTATTACTGCTGAGGCTGAAGCTGCTATTACTAAATATTTCTACCCATGTCCAGCCTGTAGTACCCAGCAGGGGCTGTCGAACTTCTTCTGCTGCACGTCAGCTGGCCGGAAGCTGATGATATAAAAAAAATCCTTCAGCAGACACCCAAATGGACTGGGTAGTTGGCCCTGACATCTTGCCAAAGTCAAAAAATTGCGCATTGCCAGGCTGGAGATTGTGGAGCAAGGCATAGTCTTCATTGTTGAGGTACTGCTTGGACTTAAGGGCATACCTCACACCTCCGCGCTCTTGCTCTTCAATCTTGTGGCCAAAATGAACGCCAAAGAAGGAAGCATTGACTGTGTCCTTGTTGCACTCCTCCAAAGACTTGACGCGCAGGTTCCCTGCCATAGCGTCCAAATTGCGTAGCTCGGTGCCGCTGGTGCGCAGGTGGGCAAGGTCCAGGAGCTTGTTCGCCATGCTGAGAACGTCATTGGCATAGAGCAGAAGGGTCATCAAAGTGCCCCCGTTGCCAATGTTTAGCTCGGGAAGGAAAGCCCACCAAACAACTACTGATGCAGAAAATAAGCATATCTTAGTAACAAAATGCCAAGTAATCTGCAACAAACATGTAATTCATTGATCAGTTCAATGATGTTTTGAGTGCTTTGCTTTCAATGCTCCCCATCCTCATCTGGCTCGAGAAGCTGGTATCCCCTGGCAGCACCGTTCATAGAGAAGGGTAAGATGAAGATGTTGCACAGAAGCGCTCCACCACCGCAGGGACTGGCCTCTGAGAACCGCTGGAGGAGCTCACGCACAATGGCAGACAACTCAGCAGGGAAGCAATGAAACACCGGAGGATTAAAATTAACTCAAACAATTTCTAATATTCTTGGCGCCCCCATGACATGAAACGCGGATCCATGTCCAGAAAAATCTTCTTTGACCACATGATGCCGAGCCACAGAGAATTTCTTTGGAATGCTATTGTACGGAGGAATCAGCTGCAGCAAATCGCGGGCTTCCTCCACAATGTTGGCTTCGCTGGGCTGCAGGGTCAAACCTCAAGCATGCGCAAAAGCAAGCACAAAATGGATCCACGATGAGCATTCTGGGAAAAAGTCCAACAAATATGGAATTGACCTTATTGGTTCATATAGACATGGAAAGCTTTACTAATTCACATCAAAGTGCCGACGCATATGGACATATTCGTCTTGTCAGCAGCAGGGAAGAAACTCAACACCATGGCGTTAAATCCGAACATTGCCCATGAGAAATCTTTGGACGTGTCGTAGACCTCAGTGAAAATGTATGAAAATGTCAGGGGCATGGGTGCGAGCCACAGCATGGTGCTTAATTTCTTCCTGGCCCAGCAGACCTTCCATTCGCAAGCCAAAGGTGCCGCCAACAGCTTGCTTCACGCTCTCTGCGATATCCATTCGCTGGCGCTGGGCAGCAGCAGTTTGGGCAGCTTGGGCAGCAGGGACAAGGCCAGTTTCAGATTGGAGCACCAATCTCCCTTGCACAACCAGCTCATCTGGCCCTGGCCCATCATCTCCATGCTCCGCCTCATTGTAGTCCTCAATCAATGGCGCGCCATCAGGAGGACCAGCCTCAGCAGGTGCTTCGGCGGCAGCTTCTGCCGCAGCAGGGGCTGCTTCAGCAGGGTGGGCTGCTTCGGCAGCAGGAGCTCCGGCAGGATGAGCTGCTTAGGCAGCAGGTGCAGCTGCAAGACCAGCAGCGTCTGCAGCCTCCATGGCGGCCAATGCCTCTGCCAGGGCAGCAGCAGGAGCTGCCATCACCGGCACAAGAAGGTGAAGTGAACGCACAGGGGCGGCTTGGGCAAACAGTGGTGCTGGGGATGGAAGAATGAAGCAATCAATGCAGGGCTGCTGAAACTAGAATGCACTTCATTAATTAATAAAAAACATTATCCACAAACACTGCCGACCCCAGCACTGAAAGTCCAAGCCTTCTCCAAGTGCTGTTGTGGGAAAGGCAGGGGCAGCAGGAGCAGCAAGGTCAGGCCTGAGCAGGATGTAAATGTTATACTTAGACTAGAGGCTTATGAATGGAAATGGGATTGGGTATTTATAATAATGCATAATTTGACCCTTCAACGCGGCGATATGACCCTTCAATGTCACATTTTAGTTTTTTTGCGCGTTGAAAGGTTCTGAGGGTGCGGCGAAGGGTCAGGATAATCAGGAAGATGAGGAATGCAGAGCCGCTTGGGCAGCGTGGCCAGGCAGGGATGCTGGAATGGAATGAACTACTACTAACTCAACCCTTTTGACTGGACAGTGGCTCACAGGTGTGAAGAAAACAGCAAAAAATAAAAAATGTCCGAATTGCCAAGGCAGTAACTATACTATATATATATATACAATTTTGTTTTTTTCCCGATCTTTTGGGGGGTGCTATAAATCAAGGCTGTCACTTCCAACCTTTTGATCTACAAAATCATTGCAAGCTGATGATGCTGATGCTTATTCCGAACTCTTTGGTCCATGTGTGTCATGGTCGAAACATTATATGTGGGTTATGGTCGTCCATCCCAAAATGGGAATACGGAATACGCATGATGCGTATGGAAAAACGACGAATGTTTTGACTATGGCACATTGGAGTTGCACTGTTCCCTTCCATCATGGCTGGGTCTCTAACATCCTTCCGCTCAAAGTCCAGCTGCTTTCCAGGTCCATCCTGTGAGGCCCGGGCTGTTAGGAGAACCACAGCTTTAAAAAGCTGAGAAACCAGAACTTTCTCTGATAATACAGTGGTTATAATCCCAATAATAGTGGTTAGTAACATATAGATCATCATCAATAATGGGATGATATTATCTCTGATCTTTCCAGCCCAAGTGTGGCACTACGGCACTACTGAGACTTTTTCTGCTCCACAGCAGGGTTCCATGTGCTCTGCACTCAAAAGCCGAATTTTCGTCGCTTCCGCTGCTTGATATCTGCAACAACAAAGTGAAATAATTACATATCTGAAGTTGACAATATTGACAATGAAATATAAGAAATTTTCTTATGCTTCCAACAGCGATTGTCGGCTTGGGATAGGTCGCCCTCTGCAGTCTCAGTTGGGTTTGCATCAAGCTGCGACAGGCATGACCTGGCTACGCCGCAGCTTGCTGCTGACCCCAGTGGATGCTACTGGGCAGTGCGGGCAAGGTCGAATGATGTCGAATGTCTATGCAACTAATCATAAGCTGGTTGATTACTCATCTAACTTAAGATATTTTACGTTGGTTGATTACTAATCTAACTAAACCATACTAAACCCATTTAAGTCAACCTGATTTTGAACCAACTCAGCTAACAAACTGGGACACCAAACATGTCAACACGAAGGTTGACGCACATCGTAACCAAATCCATGGGAAAACAAAATGACATTCAGAAACAATCGGAAACGCTTCCCAGCGCCGAGACACGGGGCTGCTCTTCAGATGAATCAGCAAGGACCTGCTCAAATTACGCGGGGTATTTCGGATGGGAGGATGGCATCTCAATCAACCTAACTATGGGATACTATGGGTGCTAGAATCTCCAACTTCATGGAATGAGAAGGGGCTTGAAGCACGTTGCGAAGCGCATGGCCTCAGGCGCGATGTGTCTCGACTATCCTCGCAGCGAAAAAAGGTCACATTGCTGGAAAACTGAGCAGAATCGCCATGTTGAGATTGGAGTTGCGCCAATGTAAGTCAAGCATTATCATCATTTTCTGTATTTCAATTAACGACATTATCATAATTATCATCATTATCTCTCAGTTGGATCACCTGTCGACATCTCTATTTCATGCCCTTGCTCTTCACCATTCCACCGCTTGGTGTCCTCAGCTGCCTTGGCATTGGTATCAATCAAGTCGCAAACACCTGGGTGCATCGGTCACTGAATGGGTGGGTGTGCTTCAAACATGGGAGTTATATATATAATATATAATTATATATATATGTGTGTTCATCTTTATCAATGATCCATGAAATGCTGAGGGTGCAAAGGGTACAAGAACCGGGTTGAGCCATGGGTGTATGGCCTTCAGAAGTGTAGGCCCCAACCAGAATGGCATCCCTGCGAAAAGGACCAACAAGCGGTCGGAGTTTTGGGGGCACCACAGTCGGAGTTAAACATCCATAAGATTCCATTAGAATCTTAAGAAAATTGCTGAAAAACAGCCTGAAACAGCCCATTCTAAGATTCTATAAACTCTTGCGCTCCCTTCACATCAAAATGGCAGGCTCTTCTTTAAACGTAAATAACACCCACCATCAACGCCTTGGTCCATTCGGTTTTAACCCATCCCCAACACGTTGCGACGTTGCGCCCAGCTGATGTCAAGCAGCGTTCCCATGGATTGGCACCTGGCTTCATGGCCTCAGGATGTAAGCTAAGAAAATGAAGATGGAAACAAAGAAAACCAACCATAGAATTCTTCATGAATGTTCCAGGATCTTTCGCATTTTGGGGGTGTCCAAAAAACAAAAAAATATAAGCGCACCTCCACTCTGGCCTTCTCTGAAGTCTCCTCATCAGTGCGGTTTGTGGCCTCAGAAGGGCACAGAAGCTGGTGGTCTTCGTGACAAGAGCGGCTTTCGAAAAAGACACCACTAGCTTTAAAGATCCAAACATCCAGGAACATCTAGAAACTCTATGAAACTTTAGCGAATGTGTTGCACTAAGATATTGCTTGTTCTATCATCGTCTATATGTTGTTCACTTCTGGTTGATGGAGAATGTGAATCTCTAGGGCAGCAAGGCATGTTCTTTTTTCAGTACCCTTCTGAAAACAGCTTCGCTGCTCAGGTCCTGAAAGTATCATCAAAAAAGTTCATGTTCCCCATTTAACTGGGTAAAAAAAACATGACCATATTATGGGAAGAAAATGGAAGAAATCACCCACAATTTCCAGACCCATTCCAAGTACACCGGTTTTTCAGAGTTCCGCAAATTCAAGGCTCGGACCATGCGCTTTTTGCGCGAATCCAAGCGTTCCTGCGGTGAAGCATCTGGAGACTGGGGAACTCATGTTGGTCGACTGGTCACTGTTAAGTTTCTGTCTGTTTATAGTTGATGGTTAGTTTTAGGTTTATGAGGTGTATACATGTGTGGAGTATAGATAGTATAGTATAGTGTATACTTTCTTTGATGGAGACCATCGTACTCCAGGGAACCTCAAGAAAGCAATCTGATCAGTGCATTCAATCCACAAATATCCAGAACAGATGTTGGAAACTGCCCCACCCCGACTGTGCTGTCCTCATTCCACTTCGACAGCTCAGACGTGGCATTCCCACGACGCTGCTCTTTCTCGTGTGCCTCTGACACAACGCTGCTCGGACACTGCCAACGACCAAAACGAAATCGACATGGCACCTCCTTGCGGGCCATTTCCTCAAGCTCCTTCTCGTGATTTTCCTTCAGATTCAGAGTGGAAAGCTTGGAAAAAACTATGACCCTCGATACCACTGCCGGTGCCATGTTCTTGGCTTGGAATTCACAAATGTTACCTCGATCCAAGTTGATTGAATGTGTCGCAAAGGTCATCACAGCAAGGGGTCATAGCTGCTCAAATGTTTCAACACTTGTGCAAGACTCTTGACATTTGGACTGCGGCCTATTCTTTGGCAGTGGATCAGTCCTCCCATTCGCGAAGTGCATTCATCTCTGGAATCAGCGGAGCACTCACGGGATCCTGTTCCAATGGCAGCTTCAAGGGTTCCCTTGAAGTGATTACACAGAAAAACTCCATGGTCCCATCGCTGCTGACCCATCCCGATAATATATGTATAGATACACAATTGAATTGTATATGTATATAACTATCAAGTTATATATATATATGATGTGTCAATATTATATATTGATACACAATAAATTCTACATATTTTTTCACTGCTTGTGATGTTCATCCCAGCTATGCCCGCCTTCACAGGCACACCTTGGAAGGGATCTTGATACGCCACGGGAGGTGCATCCATGGCCTCCCCAGCGAAATGGCCGATCTGAGCGGTTCCCAGCGAGTGTCCAAGATGTGTTGATCATTGTATGATCTGGATATTCACATAAATATATATATATATGTATACTCTATATATACTGTATACTATAGAAAACAATAATAATAACAACATATAGATATATATATATACATACATTGTACATGTGTATGTCGTGTTTTTTAGAGTTCGGTGGGGAAAAACATCTCAGCAGTCCACGACACCCGACCACCTGCGATTCAGCCATGAAGGGCATGGGATCCGCCGGCATCTGTGAGAGACAGACGAAAACCATGGAAGATGATGTGACCCAATAGATGCCAAAAGTAAACCGCAATGGGTTATGGTTGATGATGGTTGATGATGGTTGATGATGGTTTATGATGGTTGATGATGGTTTATGATGGTTTATGATGGTTTATGATGGTTTATGGTTGATGATGGTTTATGATGGTTTATGATGGTTGATTATGGTTGATGATGGTTTATGATGGTTGATGATGGTTGATGATGGTTGATGATGGTTGATGATGGTTTATGATGGTTTATTTATGATGGTTTATGGTTGATGATGGTTTATGATGGTTTATGATGGTTTATGGTTGATGATGGTTTATGATGGTTTATGATGGTTGATTATGGTTGATGATGGTTGATGATGGTTGATGATGGTTTATGGTTGATGATGGTTTATGATGGTTTATGATGGTTGATTATGGTTGATGATGGTTTATGGTTGATGATGGTTTATGATGGTTTATGATGGTTTATGATGGTTTATTTATGATGGTTTATGGTTGATGATGGTTTATGGTTGATGATGGTTTATGATGGTTTATGATGGTTTATGGTTGATGATGGTTGATGATGGATGATGATGGTTGATGATGGTTTATGATGGTTGATGATGGTTGATGATGGTGTATGGTTGATGATGGTTGATGATGGTTGATGATGGATGATGATGGTTGATGATGGTTTATGATGGTTGATGATGGTTGATGATGGTTGATGATGGTTTATGATGGTTGATGATGGTTTATGGTTCAAGAAAACAAGTCATCTGGAATTCAACTGCTACAACATGGAAACACTATAGAAAATTGGTATATCACTTTATGTCTAGCTTTCCAAAAATGATAGATGTCGAAGATTTCGCACCTCTGCTGGCGCGGCCGCTGGTGCCGCCTCGGTGAAGCCCAAGAGGTTGTTGCCGTCCATTCCCTGATGCAAAATGTGGCGCGGGGTGGGGGTAACCTATTTAATGAGAACCCATGTCATCCTGGATGGCACGTTGCATCCAAGCAATCCACTGATGGAATCAGCCTTTCAATGGGGTACCGGCATCTGAATCCTCCATCGATCCATTCCGAAGAAATTTTGGGGTCCTGCTCCCCCGCCATGTGGCATCAATACCTTCTCTAAAGCTATCACGCCAAATTCACAAAGCATCCAATCAATTGGCCTCCATCTTGGTCGAGAATTGCAAAGGTTTCAGGCAGGCACAGCTTGATTTGAGCCAGTCCACTTCTCGGAACACATCAGATAACGCTTCACGCTGTTCACATCTCGGCAGCTCCATCTCGGGGCATTTTTAATTCTTTTTTAATACCGAAGGTGAACCAAACAATCCATGTCTTCTTCCGGTGTTTTTCGGTCGAGAAAAAATCCATGGCTTTTCTCCGGAGCCCATCACGGACCTCTGGGGACACGGGTTTCACATCCCCGAAACTGCTCTTGGACTTCACCTGAGCAGCTCAGGTCACCGGTGTATATAATTTTCTATAACCGTATCTACATATATATATACATACATACATACATACATACCAAACATAACATAACATAACATAACATAACATAACATAACATACCATACATACATACATTACATTACATTCATACATACATACATACATAACATTACATAACATTACATAACATTACATAACATTACATAACATTACATAACATTACATAACATTACATAACATTACATAAAAATTACATACATACATACATACATACATACATACATACATACATACATACATACATACATACATACATACATAACATTACATAACATTACATACATACATAACATTACATAACATTACATAACATACATAACATTACATAACATTACATAACATTACATAACATTACATAACATTACATAACATTACATAACATTACATCACATTACATAACATTACATAACATTACATAACATTACATAACATTACATTACATTACATTACATAACATACATACATACATACATACCATAACATACCATAACATTACATAACATTACATTACATTACATTACATACATACATAACATACATAAAATCCATAACATACATAACATATATAACATACATAACATACATAACATACATAACATACATACATAACATACATAACATACATAACACACATAACATACATAACATACATAACATACATAACATACATAACATACATAACATACATAACATA
>CAMXCT020003669.1:457500-504602 GCA_947184155.2 Cladocopium goreaui | reverse complement strand
ACATACCATACATACCATACATACCATACATACCATACATACCATACATACCATACATACATAACATACATACCATACATACCATAACATACATACCATACATACCATAACATACATACCATACATACCATACATACCATACATACCATACATACCATACATACCATACATACCATACATACCATACATACCATACATACCATACATACCATACATACCATACATACCATACATACCATACATACCATACATACATACCATACATACATACCATACCATACATACCATACCATACATACCATACATACCATACATACATACCATACAAACATACCATACATACATACCATACATACATACCATACATACATACCATACATACCATACCTACCATACATACCATACCTACCATACATACCATACATACCATACATACATTACATACATCACATACATTACATACATTACATACACTACATACCTTACATACCTTACATACCTTACATACCTTACATACCTTACATACATTACATACATTACATACATTACATACATTACATACATTACATACATTACATACATTACATACATTACATACATTACATACATTACATAACATACATTACATAACATACATTACATACATAACATTACATACATAACATTACATACATACATACATACATTACATTACATTACATACATTACATACATTACATACATTACATACATTACATACATTACATACATTACATACATTACATACATTACATACATTACATACATTACATACATTACATACATTACATACATTACATACATTACATACATTACATACATTACATACATTACATACATTACATACATTACTTACATTACATTACATTACATTACATTACATTACATTACATTACATTACATTACATTACATACATACATACATACATATAAGTAAGTTCAAAAATACATGTATGTGTACTGTATAAAGAAATAATATATACATGTATGTGGTATGGTACGTAGGTATATATCTATATATTATACTTATATGCATAGATATATATATATATCTATATATTATACTTATGTTATATACATACATTAAAACACATGTTCAGGACGCTTGGCAACTGAAGTGTGTACCATCGAGACGTTCCCTGGCCCCTGACCTCAATGTCGAAGAGCAAAAGAACCTCAGTGACCGACAGATGGAGATCGGCTGATGGGCATGGGTCACATATCAGAAGTCCTCAAGATGGTGATATAGCCGCTATGAACAACTAAATGTCTCTCCACAAATTGTGACTTCTGAACAGAACATATATTTCAGCTATATTTCACTTGTTCACATGTTCAGGAAACCCATTGACCCATTGACCATACGTGATTTATCGGATCCAGAAGGCGTTCAGGAAGCCCAGAACTGAGCTTTGTGTCCTGCGCAAATCCCATGGTTTTACCATCACAAATTGTCCCATCAGTACCAGCAAATCGGGGTATCCTGCATGACACATCCAAATATCAAATGGATTGGTGATATATCCCATCAACATCCCATTATATCCCAAGTATCTGCAAAATAGTTTCTTAAAGCCGCTTTAAAAAAAAAACATTGCTGGTGAAATTCCCTTTGTTTGTTGGAATCCCTACAAATACCCCATATGGCTGATTCTAATTCATAACATTCCGTTGTATCCCATGATTACACCAATTGTAATATCCCATCAGGCAATAACTGGGATATCCATGGATATCCCCCCCATTTTTCGGACAACGGGACATGACCCACACCCCGATGTGGAGATGTCGAGTCGAGCAACCCCATTGATGTCAATGACAGACATCCTCGTGCTCTCACAGTTGGCCGCAATCACCTGGCAGCTGTGGGGCGCAGCCAACGCGGAGTGGATAGGCTGGGAGAGCTTTGGGAGAGCCTTGGCTTCAAAAACCAAGGGATGAAAAACCAACCATGGGGATAGAATGGAGATGTGTATTATACATATATATATATTATATAGAAATATACATACACATGCGCATATTAATATATACAGTATATATATATAACCCACAACCTGATACAGTAGGAGCATTGCTCCAACAAAACGTTGAGGCAACATGCATCGGCCAGGCCTGTGGGCGGCAGCGGATGGTGAAGCGAGCCTCCAATGCCAAATGTGGCCTGAGAGGTACCAATTTCAACTGCACCAAGCAATCAATGGATTGGCAAATCTCAGGAAATCATGGCTTTTACCAAATACTAAATATAGTAATTATAGGTTTTTCGCATTTTCCCATCGTTTCTCCTGTCATTGTTTCCTCCAGCCAAATCTGGGAACTTGGCAATCTATTTAATAGCAACTTTAGTCTTCCAAATGACAACCGTGTTTCTTCCCAGGTGCTCAGTCTTGTTCTGAGTCATTCGCAAGGCATATCGTTGCACTACACCACTCTCCCGCGCCACAAGGAGGCATTGCTCTGTTGCACAAATGCATGCGATTGGATCCTGTGGCTTAAGCGGTAAATCTGACCAGCGACATTCTTCAAAACAAATGCGGAATTTCTCATCAAAGAGCACTTGAAAACATCCCTATGTCACATGTGTTCCAAACGATGTCAAAGAAACACCACAAGGGTTGGCAACTCCAAGCCCCTCCTGGGTCGTCGTGGAAGGAGGCACGAAGCCATCCTTGTCATGAGTGCCAGAGCCCGGAGCAAAGGATTCATCGATGTGAAACCTGGCATTGTCAGCAGCTGCAGTATGCCTTTCAGCAATAGCAGACAAATCCCACCAACCTTTTTTGTGAACCAAAGATGTTCATGTCGGAGAAAAGAAGACTTAACTGATCTATACAGATCCATTTGGGCGAATATGTCTTTTAGACCATAGGATATATGCCCTAATATTTTACCATTTGGTACCTCTTTCATGGCTATGTCCCAATGGGCCCAGGCCCAACTAGGCCCAACTCGGCCAGCTCCACATCATCTCGGCTCGCCTCCTGGCCGCGACACCCCAGAAATCCGGACATGGTCCACATGGCGGCAAAAAACTGAGCCACTGACACATGACCAGAAAAGTTGGCAAAAAAATCTCTCCAAAGGCGTCTTGTGAAATCCTCAAAGTTCCCTTATCCAGTGATTACTTCCAGGCTCCCATAGCGAAGAAAAACTTGGCCGGCAGCACTGCTTCATGCCAGCAGCAGCTGATGCCAAATCGCCCTGGCAGAGAGACGTGTCTGACTTGCAAAATATGGCTGTAGGGTGGTGCCCCAGGTTGCTGCCGAATTGGTTTATAACTCCAATAACTAGGGCTTATGGTGGAGCTATATACATATACTGTGTATATTGTGTGTATATATATATATAATTATAGTTAATGGGGGTTAGAAACCAACAAACATAACAGGGGGGGTCCACTCGTTATCGATGAAAGACCTGTTGAACAGCCAAATAGCGGACAAATAGCCTAGCTGCAAAAGGCTGGAGGTTCATCCCATGAACACCGGGTACCGGGTACTTTGGGTTTTGACCCATCCCCATTTTTTCCATACCCGAGTTACGGGCGGTGTACAAGTGCAGTTCAAAATTCGTACAGCAACGTAAGAAAAAGCATCTTGCCAATATAATCATCCTGAAACAATTCGATAGAATATCAAATGTCAATCATATTCCCATTTTAGTATATTTTGAAATATGCAATTGGAGTAGAGGATCAAATTTCCATATGATATCAATGTCATCCAGGATCAAATATCGAATGAGGATTTTTTGAAATATCCACATTCTATCTACTCCAGGATGGCTACTCCCGCATCGACCCCGCCTGCGCTTGTCGTGACACACTGCTCCGGTAGTTCCAGATATATACTACGTCCTCACGGGCACCCACAGGGCTTCAGGGCCAAAAAGGACTGCCACTTTATGGTAGTTCATGGTAGTTCATGGTAGTTCTAGGGATCCAACGTTTGGCCCAAAGGACTCCTCATATAATTATGAACTTTTTTGAACAGTTGGGAGATTCCCCATCTCATGACAATAGGGAAAATGATCGAAAAAATTAGATGTTAATTTTGTCCAAATCTTGAGACAACCCCCATTACCTCTCAACTCTCAGAGTCGCTCTTTGAGTTTTTTCAGTCCTCGGATGTCGCGATGACGTGGGAATTCGTCATGGCTACATGCATGGGCTCCAGCTGCATGTACCTTGGATTTGTGGATCTGAAAGACACTGAACCAATTGCAAGTCCTAGGACGATCACTAGGTAAGTGGCAAGTTGTTGGGTAACAATGGTACCCGAGATAGGCTAATCACCACTTCCCACTCGGATACATGTATATATATACATATATATATATACATATGTATATATATATATGTAATTATATATACTCATACATATACATTCATAGGTATAAAATCTTGAGATATAGCCCGATGAGTACATGTCCTTCCGGGATCGAAATTTTCTCTGCGCACTTGGAGTCCACTGGGCTGCCAATGTCGTTGCAGACAATGACCTCAGCGGTTCATGGGGATCGATTCATAGGACATGATATCAATACATGGGTCATTAAATGTCCCCATTGAACATCACCCAACCACTAGGTATATGGTCTATAATGGCTACTATAAGGGTGATGTCAAATATTCCCAAAATGGGACAGTTACCAACCCCTGCAATAACTGGACAGATGTTATTAATCGAGTTCATGGAGAGGATATTAATGGGATAATTGCGGATGGGAGATCAATTGGATAACTGGGATCAATAGGATATGAATGGTATTAATAACTAGCATGATATGAGTAAGATCATGTGGATACTCTTGTTGAGCAAAAATGGTTCACCCTTATATAAATCCATGAGGACATTCAATGGAGATGTAGAAGGCGGACATCATAATTCCAGGATTGAGGTTAACGCAACCCGGTTAACGCAACGAACTTTTCAGGTCAACGATTGATCCGGTTGATCCATATGGATCCATGGCGTTTATCCACCAAAAGTATGGCTTCATCCGGTTTTTAACATCGATTTTTGATGGAGTATGTCAGCAACTGTAATGGGACAACCTGGAACATAACAACAATATGGGTACCAAACAGGTTTGTCAAAGTTCATTGTTTCAAGCGGGGCCCCAAAACAAAGCCACAAAAACCAAGCAGAACGATAGTTGCAGGCACCATTCTCATGTGGCCAACTGATTTCCAATATAGGGGTGTACCCAGATTGAAACCTGCAGTTGAATGTTGAAGTGGAGAAGTCAAAATTCACTTCAGGTACAGCATCGTCCCATCCCCATCATCAATCATCAATCAATTGGGAATCATCATGAAAGAATGTTGATAACCCCCCATTGATTGATGATTATCCCCATGTTTGATCATCATTCACACATGGCTGTGGGTCAGTGGAATCCCCTGGAATTCTGAATGTTCAAACAAAAATTGAGTTGCTTTTTTTGGATGGATGTTCATCCATTCTTGAATGGTGCCATGGTCAAAACATGGTATATGGCGCATGATCTTCCCATCACTGTTGGAGACATCCTATGAATATAGGATGGAATATACATTCATATCATATATCATGTATGCATATATATGTGTGTGTGTGTGCGTACCACTATATAAAGATAGATAAAAAGCACCTATACTATAGCACTATATATATAAACATATTAATAAACATGGGGATGTGACCATCCCCTACTATGCTAATATCATCGAAAATACTATTAATCTCCATGGATCGCCGTCGCCCCATCCTTCGCCATCCTTCGCAGCTTGGCCACAATGTGCTGCCCGCTGGAATCATCGGCCTGGCGACTGGTGACAATGGTGCTATTCCAATTAACTATATATGATTACGTATCAAGAATAGTTCAACTATAGTGTTCACAATTCATATAAAATTATATAACATTCATATATATATATATGGTTCACCATATATAATTATCTAAGACGATTTTCTCATGTACTATATGGTTGAATTACGTGTATATGATTGTAGATGTAATTATCGTATGTCGAATTAACATAATAGTATAATATGAGAAGTTATGAGAAGTGAAGTAGATAATTGTATTACCTTCAACCAGCTTCGGGGGCAGTGCCAGAACCACCAAGGCTCGGAGGGCCCACCTTCGTGACAAGCACACAATACTCTTCGGAGGAGCGAATGTGCCTCAAGTGGTGAGATTTCGTGCCCCAGTTTTTGGAAAGGTCGAACATTTTTGGGCCATAACCTCTGGGGTGGAACTATCTTTGGGTTCACTAGCATCACTAGCATGGCTTGCTCGGACGTTGATTCTTCTGTTTAAAGCTGTTTACGCACTGAAAACCCCTGAAAACATCTGAAAACCATGAGATACCACGAGGGCAGAATGCCTCCTGTCCTCCTTTTTGGATGAACCCGGCCGATCCTGCGCTGTGCATCCTGAGCTTCCAGTGAGCACTCTGTCACTCAAGGGGAGTCACTTGCCCAGGTACATGGCACCAGATTCACCAGCTCCGCAGAGTGGAACAGATCATTCTGGCACTGCGGACTAAACTGACCAGATCTGACCAGTAAGAGGTCAGGCAAAATCGCTTAGAACTTAGAACTTTGTACGAATTGCATGCTTTGTACATTTCAGAATACTCTTCGGCAAACAAAAATTTTGAAAGATTTTGAAAGGCTTTCAAACTTCAAACTGTTCTTTTCTTCTGTACAATTGGGAACTGAGCTCTGCAGCTCTGGTTTTGGGCTTTTCTTCCGGATCTTCTCATGGCAGCTGGGTAGTTTCTGTGCCGGTGTCACCAGTGGTGTCTGTGGTATTGTTCTGGCTGCCCTGGCCACGGTCGTGGTCACGGTGGCAGTTGGAACAGTCGGGGGTGTCCAGCCAGGCAGGTCGTGAGACCCAACGACACCAATCTTCGCAGCCATTTCGAACGGCCTGGGAATTTCCCAAAATTTGGTGCCTGCAGACCCTACAGAAAAAAAAAAGTTGAAGAAAGTGGACTTTCCAACAACTTTCACTGACCCAAGAATTCAGTGGACTTTCCAACAACTTTCACTGACCCAAGAATTCAGTGGACTTTCCAACAACTTTCACTGACCCAAGAATTCAGTGGACTTTGCAACAACTTTCACTGACCCAAGAATTCAGTGGACTTTCGAACAACTTTCACTGACCCAAGAATTCAGTGGACTTTCCAACAACTTTCACTGACCCAAGAATTCACTGGACTTTCCAACAACTTTCACTGACCCAAAAATTCAGTGGACTTTCCAACAACTTTCACTGACCCAAGAATTCAGTGGACTTTCCAACAACTCTCACTGACCCAAGAATTCGGTGGACTTTCCAACAACTTTCACTGACCCAAGAATTCAGTGGACTTTGCAACAACTTTCACTGACCCAAGAATTCAGTGGACTTTCCAACAACTCTCACTGACCCAAGAATTCGGTGGACTTTCCAACAACTTTCACTGACCCAAGAATTCAGTGGACTTTCCAACAACTCTCACTGACCCAAGAATTCAGTGGACTTTCCAACAACTCTCACTGACCCAGGAATTCAGTGGACTTTCCAACAACTTTCACTGACCCAAGAATTCAGTGGACTTTCCAACAACTTTCACTGACCCAAGAATTCAGTGGACTTTCCAACAACTTTCACTGACCCAAGAATTCAGTGGACTTTCCAACAACTTTCACTGACCCAAGAATTCAGTGGACTTTCCAACAACTTTCACTGACCCAAGAATTCAGTGGACTTTCCAACAACTTTCACTGACCCGACATTCCAACAACTTTCATTGACCCAAGAATTCGGTGGACTTTGCAACAACTTTCACTGACCCAAGAATTCAGTGGACTTTCCAACAACTTTCACTGACTCAAGAATTCAGTGGACTTTCCAACAACTTTCACTGACCCAAGAATTCAGTGGACTTTCCAACAAATTTCACTGACCCAAGAATTCAGTGGACTTTCCAACAACTTTCACTGACCCAAGAATTCAGTGGACTTTCCAACAACTTTCACTGACCCAAGAATTCAGTGGACTTTCCAACAAATTTCACTGACCCAAGAATTCAGTGGACTTTCCAACAACTTTCACTGACCCAAGAATTCAGTGGACTTTCCAACAACTTTCACTGACCCAGAATTCAGTGGACTTTCCAACAACTTTTGACCCAAGAATTTTTTTCCAACAACTTTCACTGACCCAAGAATTCAGTGGACTTTCCAACAACTTTCACTGACCCAAGAATTCAGTGGACTTTCCAACAACTTTCACTGACCCAAGAATTCAGTGGACTTTCCAACAACTTTCACTGACCCAAGAATTCAGTGGACTTTCCAACAACTTTCACTGACCCAAGAATTCAGTGGACTTTCCAACAACTTTCACTGACCCAAGAATTCAGTGGACTTTCCAACAACTTTCACTGACCCAAGAATTCAGTGGACTTTCCAACAACTTTCACTGACCCAAGAATTCAGTGGACTTTCCAACAACTTTCACTGACCCAAGAATTCAGTGGACTTTCCAACAACTTTCACTGACCCAAGAATTCAGTGGACTTTCCAACAACTTTCATTGACCCAACTTTCACTGACCCAAGAATTCAGTGGACTTTCCAACAACTTTCACTGACCCAAGAATTCAGTGGACTTTCCAACAACTTTCACTGACCCAAGAATTCAGTGGACTTTCCAACAACTTTCACTGACCCAAGAATTCAGTGGACTTTCCAACAACTTTCACTGACCCAAGAATTCAGTGGACTTTCCAACAACTTTCACTGACCCAAGAATTCAGTGGACTTTCCAACAACTTTCACTGACCCAAGAATTCAGTGGACTTTCCAACAACTTTCACTGACCCAAGAATTCAGTGGACTTTCCAACAACTTTCACTGACCCAAGAATTCAGTGGACTTTCCAACAACTTTCACTGACCCAAGAATTCAGTGGACTTTCCAACAACTTTCACTGACCCAAGAATTCAGTGGACTTTCCAACAACTTTCACTGACCCAAGAATTCAGTGGACTTTCCAACAACTTTCACTGACCCAAGAATTCAGTGGACTTTCCAACAACTTTCACTGACCCAAGAATTCAGTGGACTTTCCAACAACTTTCACTGACCCAAGAATTCAGTGGACTTTCCAACAACTTTCACTGACCCAAGAATTCACTGGACTTTCCAACAACTTTCACTGACCCAAGAATTAACTGGACTTTCCAACAACTTTCACTGACCCAAGAATTCAGTGGACTTTCCAACAACTTTCACTGACCCAAGAATTCAGTGGAAGTTCCAACAACTTTCACTGACCCAAGAATTCAGTGGACTTTCCAACAACTTTCATTGACCCAAGAATTCACTGGACGTTCCAACAACTTTCTGACCCAAGAATTCAGTGGACTTTCCAACAACTTTCATTGACCCAAGAATTCAGTGGACTTTCCAACAACTTTCACTGACCCAAGAATTCAGTGGACTTTCCAACAACTTTCATTGACCCAAGAATTCAGTGGGACTTTTTGACCCAAGAATTCAGTGGACTTTCCAACAACTTTCACTGACCCAAGAATTCAGTGGACTTTCCAACAACTTTCACTGACCCAAGAATTCAGTGGACTTTCCAACAACTTTCACTGACCCAAGAATTCAGTGGACTTTCCAACAACTTTCACTGACCCAAGAATTCAGTGGACTTTCCAACAACTTCACTGACCCAAGAATTCAGTGGACCCAAGAATTCAGTGGACTTTCCAACAACTTTCACTGACCCAAGAATTCAGTGGAAGTTCCAACAACTTTCACTGACCCAAGAATTCAGTGGACTTTCCAACAACTTTCATTGACCCAAGAATTCACTGGACGTTCCAACAACTTTCATTGACCCAAGAATTCAGTGGACTTTCCAACAACTTTCATTGACCCAAGAATTCAGTGGACTTTCCAACAACTTTCACTGACCCAAGAATTCAGTGGACTTTCCAACAACTTTCACTGACCCAAGAATTCAGTGGACTTTCCAACAACTTTCACTGACCCAAGAATTCAGTGGATTTTCCAACAACTTTCACTGACCCAAGAATTCAGTGGACTTTCCAACAACTTTCACTGACCCAAGAATTCAGTGGACTTTCCAACAACTTTCACTGACCCAAGAATTCAGTGGACTTTCCAACAACTTTCACTGACCCAAGAATTCAGTGGACTTTCCAACAACTTTCACTGACCCAAGAATTCAGTGGACTTTCCAACAACTTTCACCGACCCAAGAATTCAGTGGACTTTCCAACAACTTTCACTGACCCAAGAATTCAGTGGACTTTCCAACAACTTTCACTGACCCAAGAATTCAGTGGACTTTCCAACAACTCTCATTGACCCAAGAATTCAGTGGACTTCTTTCTAACAAATTTCCTGACCCAAGATCCAGTGACTTTCCAACAACTTTCATTACCCAAGAATTCATTGGACTTTTCCAACAACTTCATGACCCAAGAATTTCAGTGACTTTCCAACAACTTTCATTGACCTACCCAAGAATTCAGTGGACTTCCAACAACTTTTTCACTGACCCAGATTCAGTGGACCTTTCCAACAACTTTCACTGACCGCAAGAATTCACATGGAACTTTCCAACAACTTTCACTGACCCAAGAATTCACCTGGACTTTCCACAACTTTCACTGCCCAAGAATTCACTGGACTTTTCCAACACTTTCCAACAACTTTCACTGACCCAAGAATTCACTGACTTTCCAACAACTTTCACTGATCCAAGAATTCAGTGGACTTTCCAACAACTTTCACTGACCCAAGAATTCACTGGACTTTCCAACAACTTTCACTGACCCAAGAATTCACTGGACTTTCCAACAACTTTCACTGACCCAAGAATTCACTGGACTTTCCAACAACTTTCACTGACCCAAGAATTCACTGGACTTTCCAACAACTTTCACTGATCCAAGAATTCAGTGGACTTTCCAACAACTTTCACTGACCCAAGAATTCACTGGACTTTCCAACAACTTTCACTGACCCAAGAATTCACTGGACTTTCCAACAACTTTCACTGACCCAAGAATTCACTGGACTTTCCAACAACTTTCACTGACCCAAGAATTCACTGGACTTTCCAACAACTTTCACTGACCCAAGAATTCAGTGGACTTTCCAACAACTTTCACTGACCCAAGAATTCAGTGGACTTTCCAACAACTTTCACTGACCCAAGAATTCACTGGACTTTCCAACAACTTTCACTGACCCAAGAATTCAGTGGACTTTCCAACAACTTTCACTGACCCAAGAATTCAGTGGACTTTCCAACAACTTTCACTGACCCAAGAATTCAGTGGACTTTCCAACAACTTTCACTGACCCAAGAATTCAGTGGATTTTCCAACAACTTTCACTGACCCAAGAATTCAGTGGACTTTCCAACAACTTTCACTGACCCAAGAATTCAGTGGACTTTCCAACAACTTTCACTGACCCAAGAATTCAGTGGACTTTCCAACAACTTTCACTGACCCAAGAATTCAGTGGACTTTCCAACAACTTTCATTGACCCAAGAATTCAGTGGACTTTCCAACAACTTTCATTGACCCAAGAATTCAGTGGACTTTCCAACAACTTTCACTGACCCAAGAATTCAGTGGACTTTCCAACAACTTTCACTGACCCAAGAATTCAGTGGACTTTCCAACAACTTTCACTGACCCAAGAATTCAGTGGACTTTCCAACAACTTTCACTGACCCAAGAATTCAGTGGACTTTCCAACAACTTTCACTGACCCAAGAATTCAGTGGACTTTCCAACAACTTTCACTGACCCAAGAATTCAGTGGACTTTCCAACAACTTTCACTGACCCAAGAATTCAGTGGACTTTCCAACAACTTTCACTGACCCAAGAATTCAGTGGACTTTCCAACAACTTTCACTGACCCAAGAATTCAGTGGACTTTCCAACAACTTTCACTGACCCAAGAATTCAGTGGACTTTCCAACAACTTTCACTGACCCAAGAATTCAGTGGACTTTCCAACAACTTTCACTGACCCAAGAAATGGTTCATGTTGGAAGCAAGTCTCTGTTGGAAGCGTCTCGGGGGAGCAGCGGCGACACTCAGGCATGTAGTTCCAAGATGTGGCTGGGCTCCAGACACACCACGTCTTACACCCGACGCCAGGGTCCGATGCTACGCTAACGCCATAGCACTCGTCCACATAGTGTAAAGAGCCCACGGGTACCTGGGCTGATGTTGTGGCTGAGTGTCAGAAGGTGATACTTGGTGCCTTAAATCGATTTTAAATAGAAATGAATGGAGTGAATGTGATACAACTGGCACCCCATGTCATTTGTCTCTACACTACAATCTTCAAGCAGTGCAAAATTATATAAAATTATTGTGCTGCTGGTGCTTCTCAGAGCAAGGCACCCACTTGCACCAATCTGGCTGCTGTGCCTGAACTGTCTTCAGCTTCAAACCAGACAATGGCTGTTCTGTTGCCGAAATCTGTTGAAAGGCCATGGGAAGGATGATGAGAGGCACCGTATCTTCGCACTTTCTGCAACTGGGGTGCCTGCCCCAATGAGGCCTCGGAGTGAGATATGGGGTGACCAGAGGTATCAAACAGCTGGCCCGGGCCAGCTCATATTTTAATCGAAGGTCGTAAGGCCCAAGGTCAACCTGCTTCTACATGCTTCTACCACGTATATGTTTACATCACAAAATTCTGGATTTCAATTGTCCCCAATTCAACTGAGAACTTTGAGCATGAGAAAGCTTTTTTTTGTGGCGAAACGGGCCTTGACAGCCAGCGGCAGGCATCCTGGCATCCGTTTTGATGCTGCAGTGAACTGGCTGACCTGTGGTTCTTGTAATGCTCAGAGTACAAGTTGTAGCAGTCGCTGCAATCGGAGGTTGCTCCCCAGGATGTACCCGGGATCCACTGGCACCAACTCGCACAGATGGAGCCAGACTTCATTGAAGGATAGACATAGCCCTTGCCTTGGCCCAGCTTCCAACTTCAAGAAGTTGCCATGGAACAAACGAGATGTCCACAAAATGTGAACGCACGCACATATGTATACAATCACCCTTTGAAATTTCCGGGAAAACTATGGGAGATGTTGGGAATGTCTCGAAGGTTGAAACCCAAGAATCCTGGTTGCAGAGATAGGTGATCGGAACTTTGTGGTGCCCGGTACCCATTAAAGTCACGAACCGTACCCATACTTTCTGCCAAGCTTCATTGGGACACTTGTCGCTGGGAGCTTAATGGCACCAAATCACACCAATCCGGGTGCCCCATCGCTGATGTCAACACCAAAGCACTTAGGAGGGTCAACATCACGTCACGTAGGAAACACAAGCACCGCCAAGCGCTGTACAAAATGTTTGAACCACTGATTTGTCGCGGCAGCATGAAATCATACTGACATGCAAACTGGATTCAATTATTCAATAGTTTGCATGCCTTGACTCAAAGGAGCCCGGGATGAAACTACAGAGCGATGAAGAAAAAACCGGTAAGGTCAATAACAAGGACATCTGACGACAAGCCTACCCTCTTTGGAGCAAAGGCACGTCACATGCTTGATGTACTTTGTGTACTTTTCCTCGGCGACGGGATGAATGCAACAGAAAAAGATGGAAAAAGTCTAAGATCAGGACATAAAATATCACAAAATGATCCTGCAATACACAACATAATTAAATATAATTAACATATATAATTCGCCAAGATTCATCCGTATGGGTGTCCCAGAAGACCACAACATGTTCGTTCCGCTCCTTTCGAAGCACCTTGCAGCCCGATGTGGATATGGATGTTCAGGGCTTCACTGGACAAAAACTCTTCGAAAAAATCTGAGAACTTGACGGCGTACACGAGGGTGTGTGAAAAGTAGCCCCAAAGGTAATCTGGCCTGCACTGCACTACTGGCAACATCCAAATCCTGCTAAAACACTTTCTAAGCTGGAGAAAAAGATACAAAAAGTACATGTCAATTGTCAATTGTCAATTGTCACATCATGTCACATTGCATCACTCCACAGAACAAAGCAAGCTTTGTACCTGGCCATGGATCAAAACCTATGGCTGGTATGAACCCCACCTGATGTTGGCGAAAAAGATATGCGAGTCCACCGCCAGCGCCAGACGAAGGCCACTTCCTGAAAGGGGTTGACATTGGCACCTTTGGCCAAGTCTGGAACTCACCATGATACCCACTTGTTGGGTTGCAACCACTGATGCCCTCTTGAGGAAAAAGAGAATGAAGTGGTTTGGTACTATTAAGCATCATTTACCCGTTGGTGCTTCATTGGGGTTGTATTGATCAACCAACCGGTGCGAAAAGGACACCCGTACATATCCCCACAGGTTGCAACCTTCTTCATATCACCCAAACACCAGGATGGAAATTCATGTTCTTCCAACTCCCCACATCAAAAATACCTCTCGCTGAAACTGAAACTTACCCTCTGGCAATTTGACAGGTTGCGAAAGTCACCATGGTTTTCATTGGTATATACGGTATATCATCTATAAACGAGCCATTTTCACCCATTCTCCCTATTAAATCATCATTTTTGGCTACCCATGGATCAGACCACTTCCGTTTCCGTTTCGGCCTTCCCAGGAGATGGCACGCAGATTCTGCCCAGGGACTCGCCTTGGTGTCAATCAACCACCCATTTGGGAATGGTAACCACACCACCTATAAAAATGGTGATGACTGGGGGGTGGCTTATCTTATGACATTGTTTTACCCACATTAATACTGGATTTTTTAATACCGTTGCTATAGTTTACTTACCACAAGTGAAAAATTCGATGGTTTCTTTCGTCCATTGATGCCCCAATTTGACAGATACCCAGCTAGGACTGCATAGAAAAGGAGATACACAAGCTATAGCCTTGCAAAAAATGGACTATTCTTGGCTCAACTGAGCCAAGTAGGATCGACTCCCACCACGCTATGATCCAGCTCTGGACAAGTTGCAACGATCGCAAATGCTGCCCGCTTGGTGCGTAGAACTGCACAATCCCCACCTGGCCACTGCCCGTATCCATGCTGGCAACACAGGAGCGGAGTCTATCGGGGGCCAACCCTCCATTATGCACAAGGTATGTAACTCGGTCTCCAGGGACTCCAGGCTCCACGCCGTGTGTTTGTCCAAAAATTGCAGGCCCCAACATCCGGTGGCTTGAGAGTTCAATTCACGGCTTTCCCATGTTTTCCACCATATTTGATGGCCATAAGTTGTGCCCCATGTCTAGCCCCTGCCAGGACACCTTTCGACGACACCATGTCTCGATAAAAATCGGCCTCCCGGTCATTGGAGGCTCCCTGTGCTTGAATACCAGCAATGGCCACCTTAGCATCAAAAACTGCCCAGAATATGGATGCCCCATGTTGCCTACGGCTGGGCTTTTAAACGCTGCTTTGGATGATGAAAAAAATGTCTTCCAAATGGCTGATTTCTCAGTTTTTAACGTATGGAAACTCTGAAAAAGAATCTATGGCTGAGAAATCATCAGTTTTTACTGTAACGTATGGAAACTCTGAAAAAGAATCTTGTCCAATCAGGCTTTTCCAACCATTTCCAACCTATTCCAAAGTGCTTCCCTCGCGCAGGTCCCTACCAATTCCCAATCCGCAACTGGGGACAGCACCACCGAGCCGTTGGGATCCCATTTCAGCCCCGTACAGCGCCTAATTTTTGGCTGCTAGGCTGCTTGCTGCTATTGGTGATCACCGAACAGTCCCAGCTAAATCTAAGAATTCACCAACATGTTGCATGGATTGATGGGTAAAAATGATGGTAAAAGATGGTAATTTTTTTGTATGCAAAAGTTATCTGTTGGCCAATTGCACATGAAAAAAATCGGGAGGCTTCAAGTGAGCACCACCAAGAATTCAGTGCATGGTGCGTCCGAGGTACAGCTGCGTATCCAAAAGCACTGGTTTGTCGTCTGCATCACCTGAGCTCTCCATGTTTCAAAGGAAAACGGTCAACTCGTTGTCGCACATGAGTACTTCATATACTGATCCAATCCCTTCCAACCAACCCGGAAAGTTGGGCCACTGCTCAGCAGCCAAGGCATGCTGCACCCAAGGCACTTCTCATGATCTGCACTCGCCCATTCTCAAAGCCCAGGCAAAGAGCCGGCGTCTGGGCAGCGGTTCGGTTTCTTCATGGGTCTCTCAAGTGGTTCTTTTCGTGCTCCCTAAAGCCAACTTCGTGGAGAAATCACCCTTTTGGCACATGAAAACATCTGCCCGTCAAATACCCAAGCAGTTCATGGAATTGAAAATAGGTGCCATGCCCGGATTAGGTCCTAGCCTGGTTATCAGGACCACTTGGCCCTGCAAACCAGTCGATGCCCGCAATTGCCACCGTCCCCTCTGTGCCGCTATCCAAACCTGGCAACTGAAACGGGTATGAGTTATGGGTCAAAACCCTGGTACCAGTACCCGGATGGTACCTTAAAATAGCTGGCTAATGGATGTTTATTCCCCAAAATATGGTAATAATAGGCTTTGACCTATCCCCATCCAGACTTGTTATGTTGGTTACATTATGTTACATTATAGATCTGCAGGTTTGGCATGTGAGTTCTCGCCGCACTTACCTTGCCCACTGTTGTAGCAAGCACCCGTTTTGCAGCGCCAACAGTGGTGTGCATGGAGCAATTCAACTCCTTACCTAAGATCAAATACACTTCGCCCCTTGGAAAGCCAAAACATGCCAGAAGGACAGTAGATCGGAACCTTGTGGGAGTAAATCCCTTCATTGTCATAGACATGCACCTTGCATGAAGCAGAAGCTCATAGATGCAAAATCAAATCATCAGGAAATAGCTGAATCAGACTAAGATCTGGCGAATCGAAAAGCTCTGGAGGTTGTAGGGAAGTTCCAGTTTGCAGCACAAAATTGTGATTGGAAGCTACGACATGTGTCAAAAGCTACTCGGCTACTCACAAGGAATTTGGTCATGCGTGCGTACATCAACCTTCAAAATCCCATTCGCCGGGCCTCCCCGTTCAAAGTGCAGAACAAAATGTTCTTGCCATCCGGGGACCATTCTACAAAAGCCAACTGCGTTTTAACCTCAAAGGTTGGAGATGTTTTTTCGCACTGGGGTCTTCAAGATCTTGTTGTTTTTTCCACATGTCATCTTCGCTGCGCGAAACGAACATACTCAGCACAAAAAAAAAGGTCACTTGATGAACATTGCTGCATTGAGTGTCTGTGTCTCTGAGGAGCAGGCCTCCTTTCCCCATAACCTGCATTGATGCTAACCGCCGAAACAAGACAATGTGGCAAGCCCAAAAACAAACTCAGGGGGATTCTAAAGCTTCTGAAACATGAGTTTGCCACACTCACATTAAGCCATATTCGTACATATGGTGGTTTCCTAAAAAAGGGGTACCCCCACAAATCATCCATTTTAGTAGGGTTTTCCAGCTTACTGACCGCTTTTCTCTCCACACCTTTGCCCGTCGACTGTGCCAACGATCACTGCACCATCTTCATAGATGATGCAAATCCTGGAAAGTGAAGACATTGCGCACAGGAAACTTCCGCCAGGGAAATATTAGCGATTCATCCTTAATGGATCCAAATGGACGTGTACCTGGACCTAAACCGGCTGGTCTCGAGTGTGCTTCTGTGTCGTCATAGACGTACGTTCGACCGTTCCTGTTTGATTCATGGTCACACAGTTTTTTCATCCCTGACACAATCAATGCAGCCAAATGGCTTCTGACAGTCAGCACCTCGGACAAAGAGCGATGCTATTCGCAACCATTTATATTTTGGAGTTACTTTGCAAGAAATTTTCTCTGAACAGATCATGCTCCGGCACGCCAGTGCTCTTGCAAGCAGACTGTTGCAAAAAGCAGCTGTTTGTCCAATTCTAAGGCCCAAACTCCATTTCATGTCCCTCACAACACTTCTGTTGCGATTGTTAATCATCTCCTGCAAGGCAAAGTGTCGCAGCGCCACGCTTGACCCAAAATCTGTCCGCGTCAGGCCTCGAACCAGATGCCTCTATGGAGCATCCAGACGATGATCAGGCCGTTCCTAATGGCAAAGCGTTCCAAGCACCCTGACTTGTCTAAGATATTCCAAAATCTGCTGGCAATGCTTGCTGATGCCCAAAAAAAAAAAGGTTCATCCTTCCAATCTCTTGACTGCAAGACGTGCTGCCCTCAGGTAATCGGCAATGATGGCAATGGCAATTGGAAATCCATCATGAATATCAATTATTTATAGACTTATAGATGTTTTTCCTGGTAAATAGATTCCTGGTAAATATCCATGATTTATAGATATATATATACAATTAATTAATTAATTAATCTATATATTATTTATAGATGATTCCTCAATGCTCTAGCTGCATGAGCTCCAGACTGGTCGCTGGTGGTCAGCTTGCGGAAGTTTTCATTCCAAGTGATGACCATGATGGTGCCTGCGCAGCCGGACAAGTAAGCCTGACGCAATTAAAAGAAACTCAGTCAATTTGAGACTATCATGGGTAAGCCGGAACTAAATGGATGGTTTTAATGGGAAAATCATCTATAAAATTCTATAAATGGGGTAATCATCCAAATCAAATCATCCAAATGGCTGCCCAACTCTTTCCAACTGCCTGGCACCAGAAAACACTACCACTCTGCTCTACCATCTCGGAACAGGTTTCCTCTTTCAAGTCGCGCCTTGATGCCCCTCTAACGTCTGATTCATTGACAAATTACCTCGGGATGGCCAGGATTGGCCAGGAACACCCTTCAAAAAGGAGGTCAAAACCTCAAAAAGTTTCCTCCGAGGAGCTCTGACCGGCAGCCGCTTTGCCGCCTTCGGAGGATTCTAGCTTCAGAACCTGGCAACTGTTCCGCTTCAGCACTGACTGTGATAGGATTTTATAATGATCTCAACCAACATTTTTGGTGAACTGACTGATGATGATACCCTCTGGTAATTTGTTACATAGCTATTGAAAATGGCCATTTATAGTGAGTTTTCCCAATAAAAATGGTGATTATCCGGTTCAGTGCTATCTATCCAGGATGATCGATCGGCCCATTTTCTCGGCCCGGCATTTTGCGCCTTGAGGAGGCCACTTTCACCACCACAAGCGATCCATCCCTGTGCAGAATTCCATGAGACCACCTGCAGCGGCAGCAAACCTTGATATCCCACAGGGAAAATCATGGAAATGGCATCCCACAGTTGGGAAAATGGCATGAAAATGATGGGAAAATGGCATGTATTGTCAATGTATTGTCAATGTGTATGACATGGTTTTTTTCGGCAAAGCCACAGAAGGTTGGCCTGTAATGCCAGCTGGTGTGGTATAGCGATCTTCTTGCTCAGATAGACCTGCTGATAACTCCCAGTTGGGTTAGAATCCCTCTGGGCTTAGAAGTTGTAGTGTTGTTCAAAGAACTGTGTATCTTGAAATTTATTGAGGCTACAATCCAAAACCATCTAAACCAAGCTAGTGTTGTAATATAGTGGTGTATTAGTTTAGGGTTTATACATGGTTTTTCTAAACCTTGGCAGCTTCATCTCCAGTGTCAACGCGGCCAATGTCTCAGCTCAGGGCGAACATTGATCAGTGCCTACACTTTGAGGCCGCCTCAGTGAACGCCACAACCCGGTCAGTGAACGCCTCAGTGTTTCTTTTTCAGTTGGTAATCCAATACTGGATCAAAAGTAATCACTGAGTAATGCCACAACTATCAGGTCAATCAGGTCAAAGTTGGTAATCCGACTTTGCGTTCGAACCCCGCTGGTATGAAGGGTTTGTAGCGTGTTTTACTTGTCAACCCGGCACGCTTTGAATATTCTGATGCCTTTCAAAGTCAAAACACGGCATCTGCTTCACACAAAGCCCTGGCCCGCAAAGCTATGGCCCTGGCACACACCATGCGCCGCCTGCAACAAGGTCAAGCGGTTTTGTTGACAAAGCTGGGCCCAAAATCCCAAGATTTGGATTAAAATTGACCAAAATTGCCTAAATCCCATGAAATCCCAGGAAGTTTCAGTTGCAGTCTTCAACTTTCACCCCGAATAGATTCTGACTATCTTCGCCTCTGGCGCTGCTGGCCACTTTGGATGATGCAAATTGCGATCCAAAGACTTTCTGTGTTCGTTTCTGGGCTGCGGGTGGCTCGAGAAATGCTACATGGATGTACCTGGTAATAGATGGAGATGGTATGCTAAGTAAGTGTCGCGTCGAGGTTTTGTGTTCCTCTGTTGTTGCTATGTAAAATTTGGCTGGACAAGTTGTGTCTGTGGCTGGTATCCGGTCTTTGCTCCACCATGTCGTGACTTGAAGCTGACGCCCAAGCCGTGCGCATCCGACTTTATCATGACACAAGCATGCATGAACAATTTCCACATGTTTTGGATCTAATCAATGCATGAAATGGAAAAAGGCTCTCATTTCTCGTTTTCATCTTCATCCCAACTGGACACATTGTTGGACATCAGCCGCAGGCATCATCGTTCCTCAAAGCTTTGCTGGCGAGCCATTCATGTTTGTCTGGTCGCTGATTGGCTTTCCTCTAAGAAGCACATCTTTTGGAGCTTCAAAGCCGGCAAGGTCACAGAATGCGCCTCCACACCACACTGGCAAAGGTCCCGTGTCAACGTTTCTTTGGATTCCCATAGTCACAGAGGTCCTCCTATGAACCAAATGGATGGGCTACCTCCATAGCAAACCTGAAAGCTCCCATCGAATTTACCAATTCAATCCAATTTACCTGAAAAGTTCGGCTTCGGTTACCCCAGTCCTAATAATCACAAACACTGTGCTGGCACAGGTCGCACATACTTCACGGAGATTAATTAGTCCATTAAGCGTCATTAAGTGATCATGATAAAGCATTCTCGACTATGATTAACCATTGATTAATCCTGTATTCACCATGTGTTAACCATTTGTGTATATATATATATATTAACATTTATTCACCATGTATTCACCATTTATTCACCCTTTATTCCTGTAACCATGTATTAACCATGTATTAACCATGTATTAACAACGGAACAAGCGCAGCATCCGCAGCATCCCACCGACAGGAGAGCGAAGCCCCATCGACGAGCGCCATGGATGAAGCTGAACATTGTGAGCTTGCAACCACCTGTGGACAATCTGACAATACCATATGTCTATGATATGTGTATAAGATATATATCTATATATATATATGTAATTATATATATATATATGGTTTTTTAGAGTGCAGATTGTAACACAGAATCTCAAGGTTGTAATACTAGTTGGGCCAAGAAAGTGGAGATCAGAAAAGAAAACTGTTCATCACTTATTTCACGATACAGGAAATCAATTATCGCCAGCACCGGCCTGATCCTTTCAGCTCCTGACACAGGTGCTGAAAGGCTTCAAGCTGAGAAGCCTCGGAAGGCTTCTGGAATGTTGTTTATCCTGGTTATCCAGCCTTCCTAAACAGGTTTGGTACCCCTAAATCGCATTAAAATCGACTAGCTAATCAAAATATGTATTATATATATATATCCGCCGACCCCGGCTGCGCAAGGGGGAGCGCGTTAGGGAATAAGACAGCAGCACCCAGCCAGTAGCCAGCAGTCAATATCCGCCGACCCCGGCAGACGCAAGGGGGAGCGTGCCAGGGAATAATACTTTTGACTCTTGTTTCGGACTACTACTACTACTACTACTACTACTACTACTACTACTACTACTGCCATGGTGTTTTCCCATCCGGCAGGTGCCTTTTGAACAGAAGGAGTCACAGGAGCAGGAGCAGCAGCAGCAGCAGGAGGAAATAGAAGGTGTTTGACAAGACGGTTATCATCACAAAGGCAATTCTTTTTTTTTCTAGGATTTCAGAAGGGACGTTAGGCACTTTTTGGGCTCGATTTTGGAGCGTTTTGGGCACGAAATTAGGTGGCGTTTCAGCGTTTCAAGTGGTGGCCATGAGCAGCAGCAGCAACAGGAGCAACAGGAGGGTTCTATGTCTCATTGCACAAACAGTGGTATAAACATTGGTCGAAAACTATAAACATTGGTATATTATTGTGATTGATTTTGCGTCATGTTCGGCACGAAATTAGGTGTCTGGCTGCTGGTTTCTTACTTTATTAGAGGCAGTAGCAGCAATCAAAATTAGAGATCAAATTGGACAAAATTAGATTTCTATTGGACAAAGTTGGATTTCTAGTAGGAGTTCAGAAGGGACGTTTCGGCCCCCGAAAACCTATTCTTGTGATTGATTTTGCGTCATGTTCGGCACGAAATTAGGTGGTGTTTTGCTGTTTCGGCTGTGTTTTAAAAAAGGTGTCTGGCTGCTGGTTTCTTGCTTTATTATAGGCAGCAGCAGCAGTCAAAATTAGAGATCAAAATTGGATAAAATTGGATTTCTAGTAGGAGTTCAGAAGGGACGTTTCGGCCCCCGAAAACCTAATATTGTGATTGATTTTCCGTCATGTTCGGCACGAAATTGGGTGGTGTTTTGCTGTTTCGGCTGTGTTTTAAAAAAGGTGTCTGGCTGCTGGTTTCTTGCTTTATTAGAGGTAGCAGCAGCAATCAAAATTAGCGATCAATCAAATTTGACTAAAATTAGATTTCTATTGGACAAAATTGGATTTCTAGTAGGATTTCAGAAGGGACGTTTCGGCCCCCGAAAACCTATTATTGTGATTGATTTTGCGTTATGTTCGGCACGAAATTAGGTGGTGTTTTGCTGTTTCGGTTGTGTTTTACAAAAGGTGTCTGGCTGCTGGTTTCTTGCTTTATTATAGGTAGCAGCAGCAGTCAAAATTAGAGATCAAAATTGGACAAAATTGGATTTCTAGTAGGATTTCAGAAGGGACGTTTCGGCCCCCGAAAACTTAATATTGTGATTGATTTTCCGTCATGTTCGGCACGAAATTGGGTGGTGTTTTGCTGTTTCGGCTGTGTTTTAAAAAAGGTGTCTGGCTGCTGGTTTCTCGCTTTATTAGAGGCAGCAGCAGCAATCAAAATTAGAGATCAAATTTGACTAAAATTAGATTTCTATTGGACAAAATTGGATTTCTAGTAGGATTTCAGAAGGGACGTTTCGGCCCCCGAAAACCTATTATTGTGATGGATTTTGCGTTATGTTCGTCACGAAATTAGGTGGTGTTTTGCTGTTTCGGCTGTGTTTTAAAAAAGGTGTCTGGCTGCTGGTTTCTTGCTTTATTATAGGTAGCAGCAGCAGTCAAAATTAGAGATCAAAATTGGACAAAATTGGATTTCTAGTAGGATTTCAGAAGGGACGTTTCGGCCCCCGAAAACTTAATATTGTGATTGATTTTCCGTCATGTTCGGCACGAAATTGGGTGGTGTTTTGCTGTTTCGGCTGTGTTTTAAAAAAGGTGTCTGGCTGCTGGTTTCTCGCTTTATTAGAGGCAGCAGCAGCAATCAAAATTAGAGATCAAATTTGATTAAAATTAGATTTCTATTGGACAAAATTGGATTTCTAGTAGGAGTTCAGAAGGGACGTTTCGGCCCCCGAAAACCTAATATTGTGATTGATTTTCCGTCATGTTCGGCACGAAATTGGGTGGTGTTTTGCTGTTTCGGCTGTGTTTTAAAAAAGGTGTCTGGCTGCTGGTTTCTTGCTTTATTAGAGGCAGCAGCAGCAATCAAAATTAGAGATCAATCAAATTTGACTAAAATTAGATTTCTATTGGACAAAATTGGATTTCTAGTAGGATTTCAGAAGGGACGTTTCGGCCCCCGAAAACCTATTATTGTGATTGATTTTGCGTTATGTTCGGCACGAAATTAGGTGGTGTTTTGCTGTTTCGGCTGTGTTTTACAAAAGGTGTCTGGCTGCTGGTTTCTTGCTTTATTAGAGGTAGCAGCAGCAATCAAAATTAGAGATCAAAATTGGACAAAATTGGATTCTAGTAGGATTTCAGAAGGGACGTTTCGGCCCCCGAAAACTTAATATTGTGATTGATTTTCCGTCATGTTCGGCACGAAATTGGGTGGTGTTTTGCTGTTTCGGCTGTGTTTTAAAAAAGGTGTCTGGCTGCTGGTTTCTCGCTTTATTAGAGGCAACAGCAGCAACAAACAGTGGTATAAACATTGGTCGAAAACTATAAACATTGGTATATTATTGTGATTGATTTTGCGTCATGTTCGGCACGAAATTAGGTGTCTGGCTGCTGGTTTCTTACTTTATTAGAGGCAGTAGCAGCAATCAAAATTAGAGATCAAATTGGACAAAATTAGATTTCTATTGGACAAAGTTGGATTTCTAGTAGGATTTCAGAAGGGACGTTTCGGCCCCCGAAAACCTATTCTTGTGATTGATTTTGCGTCATGTTCGGCAGGAAATTAGGTGGTGTTTTGCTGTTTCGGCTGTGTTTTAAAAAAGGTGTCTGGCTGCTGGTTTCTTGCTTTATTATAGGCAGCAGCAGCAGTCAAAATTAGAGATCAAAATTGGACAAAATTGGATTTCTAGTAGGAGTTCAGAAGGGACGTTTCGGCCCCCGAAAACCTAATATTGTGATTGATTTTCCGTCATGTTCGGCACGAAATTGGGTGGTGTTTTGCTGTTTCGGCTGTGTTTTAAAAAAGGTGTCTGGCTGCTGGTTTCTTGCTTTATTAGAGGTAGCAGCAGCAATCAAAATTAGCGATCAATCAAATTTGACTAAAATTAGATTTCTATTGGACAAAATTGGATTTCTAGTAGGATTTCAGAAGGGACGTTTCGGCCCCCGAAAACCTATTATTGTGATTGATTTTGCGTTATGTTCGGCACGAAATTAGGTGGTGTTTTGCTGTTTCGGTTGTGTTTTACAAAAGGTGTCTGGCTGCTGGTTTCTTGCTTGTGATAATGCATTTGCCAAAGTTTCTCGTCACACAGCTTGCCTGTTTCACCAGCAATCCCCGATTCTTTACCGGGGTCGGCGGCAGGGGCGGCAGCCCTTAAATATATTCCTCATGAAAATGACAGTTTTAATGTATCATCATTGAATTGTGTTACGGGGAAAAATTCAGGGAACCTCCATCTTTTGAACGGAAAAAAGTAGCAAAAAATCGCGGATTCCTGTGTAGATGTTCCCTTGAGCCAACCCATTCAGGCTGACCCCGTGAGCCCTTCTGACAGCAAGCGGCTTCCATCAACAGCAGCAGAATCGCTTGGTTCAGCAAGAGATTCTCCTGGTGCTGCTCCATCCATCGCATCACCAAATCCTTCCAGCGCTGACTCCAGATTACTGGACCACAGTCTTCCAGAAGCGCCAAGGTACCTGGGATGACGGATGACCATTGCATAGCTGGGGAGTAACTGCAGCTATAACGCAAGTAACATCGTAGCATCTTTGAAAATTCGCTGACCTCAAATTTGATCGTCCTTACAATCACTGAAGGACAATCCAAAGCATTCCCCCGTAAATTACATCACTGTTCTAAAGTGTTCTATATTTTTATGGATGTTTAATCATAAATGGGGTACCCTTTATATATCGCTGGATGGTTTATAAGGGGTACCGCCATTTCAGAAAACCTCCAGTGGATCAATTTGGGTTATCCCCCACTTGGGGTCTCGGCCGAGACACGACAGCTCTGCAAGATCGCGGCATCAACGACCGTGGACTCCACGGCCTGTTGATGGCATCTAATCAACAAAGAATCAGGATTTACAAACAACTGAAATATAATGGGGATATAATGGGGATATAATGGGGATATAATGGGATTTACAAATCAATATATGGGATTTACAAACAACAAATAGATAGGGTGTACTGAAATGAAATGTTTTGCTAGTGGGGATATAATGGTGATATATGGGGATAATGGAAATGGGATACCGTGATCATCATGGCACTCCAAGGTCCTTTTTGCCATATTGGGATGTTCCGGTCCCAAGCCAACTCCCAAGTCCATGTGCATCCGGTCCTGGAGTCCTTGTCTCTGAAGTTCATCTTGGACCACTGGATCATCGCAGGAACAACCTCGGATCAAGCATAGCAGGGACGACATGCACTTCCTGGAGCTCTTCAGGTGGGGTTGTCTCACTTTCTGGAACCTCAATTTATCCTCAAAATCTGCTCACTTTCGTTTCCCCATTGAATGGCCATAGGTATCCAGGTATCCCCGAGCCAATTGAGACCCAGATGTCTCTGCCTGGGAACAAATCACTTGCTTCAGCATGGGCCGCAGCACCAAAAAGCCGGGCTCGTGTAGGAGAGTCTGTTCACCTCCTTGGAGTGGACATGGAGAAACTTGGTTGACTAGACATCGGGGGGATCCTCCCCAAATAGTGACGGTACCCAAATAAACAGCCCAGCAACTTACTATACTCTGGGGTTGGCATGAGTTTACTATGCTCGAAGTATATCTGTGGACCATTGTGGACCTGAGGGCCGGTATACATCTTGACCCACAGGTGTCCCTTAAGGTCCCATCACATCCATAATAACCATGTAGCACATCAAAGGTTGCTGGCAAAGTGACAGCAACGTCCCCGCTGAGTTGCCGACGCACAAGTGTCAGCACCGGAGCTAGGCGTTTCAATCTTCGAGCTTCCCCGGAGGGAAACTTTGGTCGATGGGGATTCCAGACACCTCAAGTAGAAGCTGACTTCTGGAAGTCTGAAACTTCAAGCCATTGAACAACTGGGCATGGGTTGAACATGGGAAGATACCTGTAAACTCCCCAAGAAAAGGATCTGTAAATCTATAATATGACACAAGTTGGGGGAAAAAAACGGAACAAGACAAATTTATTCCGACCATTTCTGACCCAAGTTGGATGAATTTGGGGCAAACCCAACCCATTGCGACCAGGAACTGAAGTATTCCACCTGATCACTCTGTAAATCACCCAAAGCTGGGCCCACTGCCTGGTCAGTGTCAAACCGTGGCGAAGGGTTGCCCCGAACATAAAACCATTTAAGGGGGGGCTTAGAAAATCAACCATTCCAAACCGATTCAACATTTTGGGTGCATCATTGCGTTTGCCACGTCTTTTCCCTGCCTTCGCAACAGGCTCTGAATTGCCCAAGCGCACCAGTAAAGCCTGGGTTCCCATGGTACAGCTCAGCTCACACCATTCCGTTGCTGAGCTGCTGGCGAAGCGAGAATTGTTTGCGGTGAATTTGATGACGGACGATGCGGAGATCCCATATCCATGCCGCTGGCAGGCCTCCCAAATGGAATCCATGGCATTCCATGGCCATCTGGCAAAATGCTGGCTGCTTCAGAGACATTCGTTTCGATTATGACAAGCCCTACTAAACATTACTAAAGCACATGTAAGTGGTATAGCTCCCCACAGTTTGGGATAGTTTGGGTCCCTGTGACTCACCTTGTTCAAACCATGGAAGGTCCAGTCGATAGCGCTGTCCACCCAGACTTCGGCCGTTGACACATAGGCCACACAGACCTTGGATTTCCAGAAATGGTGGTACCCCAAATCACCCCTTCAAATCATCCCAAATTGATCATCTGATCATCGAAATGATGGTGAAAACCATGGAAAACCTTTGGGCGTTTAGGGCACCCCAATGGGCCAAGTTCCAGAAAACATCCGAAAAACTGCCTGGCGCCTGGTCTGAATGGACAAGTGGCAGCCAGCAGTGCAGTGGGAGACAGTAGCTTCAAGGAGAGTAAGGTGTTCAAATGCGACCACTCACTGCAGCTGTGAAGCCTCAGAATTCGCCAAAAACGCCAGTGGAATTTTTTTCGCGACGCTGAGATCATCAAAATCTGCCATACCCTCTGGTAAACATACAAAAAGCTATTGGAAATGGCCATTTATAGTGGAATTTCCCATTAAAAATGGTGATTTTCCATAGCCATGTTAAATTACCAGAGGGTAAATTCACCTAGAAACTGAGAGGATGTCATAGCTCGGCCACCGTCATATCCTGAGTGCATGATGTATCCACTAGGATTGCAGGCACAGAGCAGAACAAATGCCTTGGTGACCTTGCACCAAAAAAAACTGGTTGTGGAATCTCTACCTGTGGCAGTTCTCCTATAGAGTAAATTATATATATATATATATGACTTTCCCTCTGCCAAAACAATCCCGGACAGTCCTTGATTTCCAGTGTCCAGCAAAAGCAGAAACAAGTCACTGGTTGCAGCCAAGAATCCAAGCTACACTGCATCAAAACGCTTCGATGAATCTGATGAGAGCTGCTGAAGGTAGTCCTTCCAAGCCAGCAAAGCCATCAAATGGCTATGGAGATTTTGGAGGCTAGATGGACTTCATGGACCCTCAAACGGCTTGGCGGCTTGTCATTTCTTGAGCCATTCAACCGTGCAGTCTTGGCGGTAAATCAGTCGTTGGAATATACGGGACCAATAAAATAATGAAAACGACAGTAGGGTCAACCATAGCGAGCCGCTTTAATCACAGAATCAGCGGCTCTGGTCCAACTAAAATTTGAGATGACGGGAAAAAATAACTGATGAACTGATGGTTAGATTTCGTTCAAAACCTCATCTTCCCCTTTTCCAAACAGGTTTGATCCCTAAAAATGTTTCTTTTGATCCCTAAAAATGTGTTTTGTTGATGCCTACGCCATTTCCAAACATCTCAAACTAGCCATAAATGGCGTAGGATCAATCCCCCCCATTTTTCACAGAGCCCCACATCTCCAGAAGCTTGGCTCCAGAGAGCACATCCACGCTCCGCGCCAGAAACACTTGGGCCACTTGGGCCTTCCAGGGGATCCACTGCCACAGGAGGATCGTCTTTTTTTTTTGGGGCTCGATTCGTCTTTTAAGGGGAAAAACGAACTATTGAATGGTAAATGATGAGTTATTGATTGGTGCGAATCCCGTCCCCCTAAAAATTGAAACCTAGTTTGGTACATTGGATCTGTGAAAATGTTGAGGATCCATGTAGGAGGTATCTAATATTATTCATACTGGGGGCATGGGATGAATCACCATCCCACCCATGAGAAAAAACCTGAAAAAACCCTGGGGCTGTGACCTGACTCAAGAATCAGGGCATGTAAAAGAAACCACTATTGACATTGATACCATTGACTATTGGTGATGGTGCCTGTGGCATTTTTTGGTCCCCTTTTGATGAACGTTTTTAGCAAATGTGTTCAGTGCGGAGTGCAAGGGTAGCAAATTGGGCTCAGAGTAAAAGGGGCAAAAGCAGCTATTTTCGCTAGAGCAGCGCTTGAGTCAAGCTGCGGTGAAAAGCGGCTAAAATGCAAAAAGTGAAAATGCAAACTGCCGCACACCAAGCTTACACCTACCAACACATGGTTTTCACATTGCAAGGAAAGTGTGTTGGTGTGCTGGCAGATTAATTAACCGGCGCAGCCGGTGCGGGGGCGCAGCCTTTCTTCATTTTGGCCTTTCGGCGCTGCCTTTGGCCCTGACGCAGCTTGCGTCGATGGTCCTCCAGTGCCTTCTCCTCCGGCGTTTCACGCAGGGAGATGCGTGGCACTTGACAGAAACTCTGCCACAGGAGGCAGACCATCTTTTTGGTCAGGCAGTCTGCAAACTGCCTATGCGTAGGTACCCAGAAAAGCTCATAGGCACCACTCTCCAAATGATGTCGCGACACCATCAAATCGAGCATTGTTTGCCGCTCTGTCGGCAATTGGCCCGTCGTGGAGAGGTGGTCGTACAAACTCTTGGCGTCCGTCACAACGCCACCGTCCAGGCCCATCGATGTACGCCAGTTGGCATCCAGGGGTCGATTTCCAAAAAGGAGTCGGTCAATGACCAGACGCCCATATAGGTGTCGGTCAACACATCCACTCATAGAGCAGCTTTCCGCTGACATAGAGCTGCGTAGCACCCGACCACTTTTGTTCGTTGAGAACTCGATCACTGAAGCTGGCGCTGGCCCTTTTCGAGCTTGCTCTGTTGTAAGAAAGTGGACGGCTCCAAGCTGTGATTTGCCGTCCTGTTCTTTCCCAACCGAAGCATCGAAGTAGCTGACGTAGAAGAGCTTGTCCTTCTCGTTGAGCTTGGGGTATAAAAGTCGGGCGCGGCCCTTTTCAACTTCATCCAAAAACTGACCGTGAAGTTTAACCGCTTCACGATAGTCAGCATGCGTAGCTTTGTTGACCCTTTGTGCGAGGTTGGACACCTGGTACAGGAGATGTGGTAACACCTGTTGTGCCGGCCAGCGCAAACGCATGACCAATTGGCGGTACAATGTCACCTCGCGTGGTCCCAGCTCTCCACTTCCTTGCAAAGGTTCGATTCGAATCTGTTTGATGTACTGGGACATGTCGTCACAGATGCCGCGGGCATCTTGGGTCACATCCACACCCAAAAATTGGAGTGGGGTGTCCGCAGACAATTCCTTCCAGGCTTTTATGGTGAACATACCATTGATTTGTTCCTTGAGTCGTTGGACCCTGCGGTCGCTCAAGTCACCCAATAAAAGCCCGTCATCAACATGGAGACAAAGTATGGCGTAGCTACGCCCATCTTGGCCGCTGGCCACAAAGCAGGATTTGCAGATCTCAAGCTCCTGGAGGTCTGTTTTCTTCATACGATCAAGGGCCTCCAGGTACCACAATCGTGGGCTTTCTGTCAATCCGTACGCGGACTTGAGGATCTGCAAAAGCTCACCTGGTTGAATTGGTGGCCACTTCTCCACAGAGGGTAATCCCTCACGAGGTGCCCTGATGTAGACCTTCCTCTGTAGATTCTTGCCACTCAAAAATGCGGTGGTGACATCAAATGTTGTGCCACCCCAATTCCGTGCGGATGCAACCGCTTTTGCTGCCCGAACTGTAGCCTGCGGGCACGTAGGGCTATCAGTCCTGAACTCGCCGAGTTGTGGGTCCAGGTGTCCTGGGACGATCAACCTGGATTTGGCGACCAACGGCAGCAGCCGGTTTGATTGCTTGTTTGTGCGAAGCATCCGCAGTGGTGCACGGAATATGTTGGCTCGCGGGATCTTCTCTGCCTCCTCCGGTGTCACGCGCTGCACAACACCATTCTTAATCCATTCCGACCACTCCTTCTTGTCAGAGATGTCAAAGGCAGCCTGCTCCTTCTCATCGAAAAAGGTGGGATCCAACTCTTTCCCACATTTCTTGAGTTTGAGGATCAAGGCCTCCGATGTGAGCAGGTCTTTGATCTCCTCAGTCCACAAGGATTCAAACTCCTGGGCTTCATGCGGCTTGAAATCCGCCTTGTAAAGACCATCAGGGAGCTGAATGTAGACCGGCTCGGTCTCACCTTCCTTGTGCGTCTTGTAGAAGATGGTCATTCCTTTCCAGTAAAAACTGGCACGGCGCCTGGGATTGTGGCGCACTTCTTCTTCAGTCTCATTCACGATGAAGGTGTCCTCGGGATTCTTCCCAATGAGGATGCTCAGCCTGGAACGGCTTGTCATCTTCGGGGGTCTCTGAAATCTTTTCCTTGGGCTTCTGTGGATCCTGGCTGCTGTGACTGGAAGTCCTGTCAGCTGTTTCAATAGGTCCACTTCATATCTTGAGACCCATTCATTTTGAAGGGAGCCAAACACAGTGGTCGCGGCCACCTGTGCACAGAAATTGGCCCTCAGCCTCTTAATGGCCTCATCAGCCTGAGCATCGTCGATTCCTTCGTGCCTTCGCTTGAGGGAAAATGGCACGTCATCCAGAGCCAACCTTCTCCTTTCCTCTCCTGGAATCTTCTTGAGAAACTCGGCCTCCCACTCATCATCATGCATGGGTGGCACCGGAACTTCGTGCGGTGCCCTGACTGTGGGAGGCTCGGCCTCAACCGCGGATGGCTCATCCAAACCTTCATCATCCGTATCGATATGTGGCGGCTCGCCATCATTGTCATTGATTGGTGTTCCAGGTGTGTAGGCCTCTGACATGACCTCCTCCTCTTCTCCAGCCAGTGGATCGGGTGGAGGTGGTAGAGGCGACACCTCAGGTGCTGCCTGTCCATCTTCGAGAGCCTTGGGCCTCTTTGGTCGAGATACCCTCTTCGGCTCGGGTTGGTCTTCGATCTGTTTCTCCGCCTTTCTCTTCCGGAACTGTCTCATGAGGTTCGAGCGGTCCTGAAGGATCTGGCGGATTGATTTGGTTCCCCGCAGAAGCATGCGGGCTCTTTTCCTTTCTGGTGTGTCGGGTTCAGCTTTTCGCTTGACGACCCTTGGAGGTGGTTTCAAGCGAGTTTGGTCCTTGTAGGTCTTCTCCCTGTGAGGGTCGCGCAGCAACTCCCCCAAATCATCTGCGTCCTCCTTCGCAGGCTCACGAAGTGCCAGCTCCTCCTTTGTCGCCAAACGTATGTTGGGCGCTGCCAGAAGGAGGGCGCGGCCTCTCCAGCTTGCAAAGTAGCGCTCTTTGCTTTCTCGCGTGAGAATAGTCGCGGGTCCCCGCCAAAGTCCACCACGTTTGTACCGCTTGTCGGCCTTCCTTGGTGTCCAGAAGTAGATCTGGGTTCCAGGACTGAATGGTCCCTCTCCTTCATGGGCAGGCTTACGCAGGATGGCCCTGCGCAACTTCTCTTGTACATCCATGCGGATCAATGCCAACCTTGCGCAAATGCGCATGCGATGAGCTCTGGCATATTCCGATTCCGCGTCCAGAGCCTCTGCAAAGGTGGGCTTGGCGGTGTCTTCGGTGAGACTTGGGAACTTGATTTCGGCGCCATAAAGGCGTTGATTTGGAGTAAATCCGTCCTTGGTCACCGTCATGTTCTTGGCGGCAACTGCAGATGAGATCACCAACTTCATGGCGCTGAACCCCTCTGAGTTGTGCTCTGTGGTGATCGCTGTAATCATATTGCCAAGGATGGAACCATGGCGTTCTCCCACAGACAGCTGCCATCCTGCATGAGCACCTGTCACCGTGCTGGGCACTGCCATCTCTTCCAAAAGCTGGATGAATGAGAGCTCGAACTCTCCACCCTGATCATGGGTGATATGTTCAGGCACTCCAAACACTTGAACCCAGTGCCTCAGAAATTTTTGGGCCACATAGTCCGACCGTCGTGTTTTGAGTAGCACTGCCATGTGGTACGTTGTACCCAAATCAACTGCGCTCAAGCATGGGTACTTTCGGCCACGGCTATCAAAAACGAACTTGATGTCGATGTGGATCTTGCGATTGAAACCATACGGCCTCAAAGTGGGAGTTGAAGCCATGGGGTGCTTTGGAGGTTGCTGCTGGCTGCAAACTTCGCAGCGCCATCGCCGAGCATGGCGGATAGCCTCCTCAGTTGCCACAGAGATGCGCAGCATCCTCACGAGGGTATCCCGGCTCGGGTGACCCAACTGTCGGTGTGCAAACTCGACAGCTTTTTGCACCTCTCGCGGCACAGCTCGCCGCTCATCCTCTTCTGGCTCTGCCAGCTCTTCTGCGATCTGTTCCTCCTCTTCTCGGATTGCATCCATACCATCCTGATAGGATTCTTCCGCCACGTGGTCCTCCAAGACGTAGACCTGCTTGCCATCTGGTCGGTGGATATAGTTGATCACCCCAGTCATGATCGCTCGGCACAGCGGGACTGGATAACCACCTGCCCAAGATGACAGGGAGATGGTGCCATCCTTGGTTCGGACAGAACCTTCGATGGGGAAATGCTCATGATTGCCTGGGCATCTCTTCCTCAACTCGGCCACGATCTCCTCCTGTCCAACGAACCTTGTGGCTTTCTTGAGAGGCATCCGATTTTCTGGATGTTTCAGGCCATACTGGCACTGATCGCAGATCCCTTGCGGGAAATCACCAAAACCATCGATGATTGGGTCTTCTTTCCAAGCCAAGCTTGTGAGCGGGTTTTCTCCCAAGGTGGCGCGGCCACGCTTCTGTCGTTTGAGAGACACCTGTGCAGAGAACTTGAGGAGCTTCCTCGATGTCTCTCTCTTGTGCTGCAATGCTTCGCGCTGCGTCCACGTTTTACTGTTCAGATTTTGGAGCAGCGACCAGGGCCCGCAGGGCCATGCCAACATGACAAAATCGGGGTCCACCTTGTCGATGTAGTCATGGGCTTCCAGTTGAATGCGAGGATCTGTCAGATCCCAGCCAGGGAGTGTGACTGGTTCTAGGTACTCCCATCCCAGACCATAGGCGAACCTTGACAGCATGCAGCTCCAAGTGAAGATCTCCATGATCTTCAGCCCTGTCCTCAGACGTCGAAAGCGTGGAACTTCCTTTTCCTTGCGGCGTCGATCGCACTCGACCTCAACCGCTTCGCTCACCTGCTTGGTGGCTGAAAGCAGCCTCCTCTTCTGACCTTTGGTCAGCTGTTCTGTGTCACCGGCGCTGCCGGCCATCATCACATCATCGGGCAGCTCCTCCTCTGAACTCGTGGACTCCTCTGCACTGCTATCCAAGACCATTGGAAGTCCACCTTCATGAGAGGTTTCACTCTCTCTCTCGCTGATTGATCCAGTGGAGCTATCGTCACGCTCCCCACCTGTGGTGACCCGGAAGCATTCCGTGCCGATGACGTCCAACAGATTGATGGCCTCCGCCTCGGTGTCTTGTTGCCATTTGGCCATCGAATCCAGCTGCTGTGCCGTCCAATGCACAGCCTCATAGTTTGGTGCTTCGTCCCCGGCGCTGCCGGCATCAGAGCTCAGCTCATCAAGTGCCTCCTGCAGGAGGGCAAATGAATGTGGATCTGCCGCGAGGCGCTGCCTCAGCTCCTTGAGCTCGCCAACCTCCCATTGACCAGGATCTGGACGGTTGCACACGTTGAGCAAGTTCAGGATGGGGTGTCGCGAAGGACTCAAAACTGTTGGCTGCCACTTGCCATGGATGGCAACTTGGAGCTTGGCAAAGTCGATCTGGACTTTCCATCTGGCCAGCTCTGCCGGGCCCACCAATCCAGGGCATTCTGCCACCCTGCCATCCTCTGGAGTATTGTCCACAACGGCAATGCGAACCCACGATCTGTGGTCATAGATCTGGATGGCATAGATGAACGCCTCTGTGCTCAAAACTGGGGCCCCTGCACCAAAGCGAAACACCTCTTCATGGTATGCCTTGTAGAAAGGCATCCCTTTCTGGCGCATGAGCTCCTGGAGGTTGTTGTGCCAGTTTCGACCGGCCACTGCTGTTCTGCACCCTGTGTCCAGAATGACATGGCCAGGGGCCAGGATGTTGGAGTGGTACGCTCCATTGTCCTCCTCCAGGATGTCCGGCATAGTCTGGTCCACTGCCATTGCGCCATGCATAGCCGAATAGTACAGCACCTTTCGAAGCTTGCAGTCTCGGCAGCTTGCCCATTGGGCATTCGAGTTTGCTCCCCACAACAGTCGTTCAAAAGGGTGAGGGCAATTTTCCTGTTCAGCTGTCGGCAAGTCCGACGCCTCAGATGGTACCACGCGCCCTTTTCTGTTCTTCGCCGCCTCGTAGAGCTCCTTCCTGAACTGGTCCATGCGCTTCTTCCGAACTCCAACGGGCATCGTGGCTTCCATGTCCGGAGGCTCCTGCACGTCCTCCTTTCTTAGGCCGCGGCCCACTGTTCCAGAAGGTACGGACGCAGCCGAGTACCCATCGCGGCGGCGATCCGGCCTCTTCATCATTGTTGGGGTGCTTGAGGCCGCGTTCTTCCCGAAGAGCTTCACCGCCTCGTCTTCACGTTCCCTCTTCAACTGGCGGTAGAGGATCTTTTTCTCCTCCTTGCTCATGTGCGGCAGGAGCTGGAGCAAATCCGCTGTAGATAGGCCCATATCCTCATCCAACTTCGGATTCGGGGTCTCCTTCTTGGCTCTTGACTTCTTGGGTGCCTCTGATCCAGAAGCCTGGGAGCCAGTGGCTCGAGCTGCCGCCTTGTCCTGCAGGCGCTTCTCTTTGCGCTTCAAGCGCTTCTTCACTTCGGCATCCTCCTCGTCCTCTGCCAGGGATTTCAAAACTGTCAGCAGCTTGACCTTCAGCTTTTCCTTGGTGGTTTTCTTCATCGCTGGTGGGTCATGCAGCTGATACTTCTTGACGTACTCGTCAATCTCGCTGTCGCTTGTGTCCGAATGAGATGAGACCGTCTCCTCTGCCTCAGAGTTGTAGTCCTTGATCACATCCCATGAGCCAACCATCAGTGTCCAGTTGCACTGCCGCGCTGTGACACCTGATGATGGCTGCGAGACAAAGGCCTCCTCGTTGGCAGCTGCCTCACGAGGTTCTTCTGTGCCGGCTGCAGCCGCCTGCTCCTCCTCCTGTCGGCGACGACGTCGACCACGATCACGATCTCTGTCTCGATTCTTGTCTCGTTCCTCTCCAGTTGATCTTCTCGTTCGATCTTCCCCTGCCGAATGCTTTCTTCTCTTCGGCTTGGACTTCTCTGGAGAGTTCTCCGCCTTGGGTTCCAACTCGGGTTCACGCCTCGGAGGTGAGGCTGCTTCCACAGGTCTCCTCCTACCTGGAGGGGGGTGATCTGGCTCCGGCGGCTGTCTCCTTGGTGGTGGAGGTTCCCGTGGTGCTCTCGGGACCACAAAGGTGTCTGCTGGAGACTTGTCGATTGCTCCTCTCCGGGGAGGTGAAGGAGGTTCTGGGGGCGCAGCCTTCCCAGTGCTCTTCAACCCGCTTGGGTGCAGCTTCCTCTGCAGAGGTTCTCGATCATCTCGTTCTCGGACATCTTGTGGGGGCTCGCGGGCCCCTCCAGCGGCACTTGAGGCGCTGCCTCGATTGGACCTGCCGGTGGTGTAGTTGGTGGAGTTCTCCTTGCGATGTGGTGCATCCTTTCCAGACCTGACATTTGGGCAGACACTGTCTCCTCTCCAGTGACCCTTCTGCCCACACGATGCACAGGTCGAGTTCTTCTTCCTTTCTTCCGGGTTGCGAGAGTCTGGACGCCTGCCCTTTCCTTTGCCCTTCGAAGGCTTTCCATCGCCTTTGTATCCTCTTGACTGCCTGGCTGCTGCAGTCTTGTTCTTTGCCTTCCATCCAGCTGCAAAGGCTTCCTGGAGGGCCGCTTGGTCCACATCATCGAGCTCTTCATCGTCGAACTCTTCCTGTGACCAATCCTCCTCTTCGGGCATGTCCTCCTCTGCCATGAGTGCCTCCTGCTCGAAGTCCTCGTCGTCCGTGTCGTTGTAGGCCTCCTCATAGTCATACCCCTCATCTTCTTGCTCGTCCACCACATGGGTATGTCTCGTAGGCCTGTAGGGACCTCGGCGGTCTGATCTCTTGTAGACCTTCTTCCTCTGCGGCTGGCGCTGCACAGCCCGACCGGCGCGGTCTTCCTGCCGTCGGCTCGACGGGTGTTCGTCCAGGTGGATCTGCGCACACCGGAACCTCAAGACCTTCTCTATTGGGGCCGAGCGGTAAGAACCGCCCGCCGCAAAGAAGCAGTCGTACCTTTCCTTGCGTGTCAGTGCAGCTCTGGTCAGCATCCGCTGCGCAAATGCGCGGTCAGATATGACTGTGCCTGTGTCCTCGCGCAAGTACTCGGTGCGCAAACGCTTGAGCGTTGCTAGATAGGCAGCTATGCTTTGGCCAGGAGAGCGGCGGTAATTGAGGAAAGCGGACTGCCTCTCCTCAAATCTCTCATCCGCCTTACTCCCATAAGCCTCCTCAAGGAGTCTCAATAGCCTTTGAAGGCCTCCCTCCTGCTGCATGTCGGCCACCTCCAGCTGATTCAAGACCTCCCGAGCTTCTCCTGTCGTGCTCAAAAACATCAGCACCGCCAGCTCGTTGTCCTGGATTTGATACAGTTGTTTCTGAGCCTGTATCGTCTTCATCCAGTTGCGGTACTGGGACCTGTCTCCGGAGAACGTCTCCAGTCTCACTTGGCCCAGGTTTGCCCTGGCCCTTCCATCAGGGCGGTTGTCTCGCTGATGCAGTAGGTCTCGAACTGAATCCGTGTTCATCGTCGATGATCTTCGGCTTGAAGGTGCACCCGAACCAGCTGTGGATGGAGGGCCGCTGCCATCCGGTGGTGCTCCACCACGTCTGCGTCTGTTAGGCGGATCTGCTGCCGCCTGATGCACCCTGTGCGCCGCCGCGCGTCGCTTGGGTCCAGGTCGCTGCCTGGCCTGTTCGGGTCGCGGCCCGGCTCCTCCACCTTCTGCGCTCCTCGGTGTCAGATTGACCGCAGACCGAGGTGTGACTTCGACCTCCTGGTCTGGCTCTTGGAGTTCCTCCTCCTCGCTCTCTTCTTCATAGGTGTAATCCGACCCATCTGGGTCTTCTCCATCGTCTCCGTCGCCCCAGTCGGGCGGATCTTCCTCGGGAGGCTCCTCCTTTGGTTTCTTCCCTTTTCGACCTGTGTCGTCCTTCTTCTCCTTGTCCTTGCCTTTATCCTTCTTAGATGGCTTCTCGGCTTCTGGTTCAGTCTTGGTCTTCGTCTGCATCCTCGTGCCAGTGCCATATTGGCTCTTTCCGATCTTCTCGGACTCCATGGGGTTCACCTGAGTCTGCTGGCTCAGGAAACTCCATGATGAGTAGGGCGTTGACGACCATGAAGCCATCATCATTGCAGGGTCCACTGGCCACCACTGGCGCCCATCTGTGAACCATCCCTGACCAGGAATGGGCTGGGCATGCATCTGGCCTTTCCCAATGGATTTTCCCCTGCCACCTATTGGCTCGGAGTGCGTCGATCCGGGGCCACGACCATGACGTCGAAAGTCCTCTTGCGGGTGCGGCGCTGCCGCCATTGGAGAAGGAAGCGTTCCTTCTTGAGGCGCAGCCTCCTTCAGGGACTCAGCCCTTTGTTGGGTTGCCACCCTACGGCCAGCAGGCCGTCTCGGCGCAGCCGAGGCCATGGGAGCCTGGAGCTTTGACAGCATCACAGCGCTCCGCTACCAATGCGGAGTGCAAGGGTAGCAAATTGGGCTCAGAGTAAAAGGGGCAAAAGCAGCTATTTTCGCTAGAGCAGCGCTTGAGTCAAGCTGCGGTGAAAAGCGGCTAAAATGCAAAAAGTGAAAATGCAAACTGCCGCACACCAAGCTTACACCTACCAACACATGGTTTTCACATTCAGATCCTATCAATCTAACCCACATCCCATATCCAAGCAACGGGGAAAAACAAAAAAACATGAAAAAACAATAGTGTGTCCAAACTATCTCAGGTGCATTTCTCCTAAGCCCAAAGGTGGAGATACTTCCCGGTTTCACGGTGCCTCCAATGCATCTGGAAGCGACGACAAAATGGACGAACAGCTTCCAGATGCTTCCAGTGACCTGGTGACTGGAAGAAGCTTCACCTCAGCGACCAACAGCTGAGACTTGGGCATGGCTAAATTCTTTGAAGTGCTGGTAGTCACTGGTAGTCTGCCTGTTTGAAGTGGCGGCAGTTTGCAGTGACCCATCCTCTTCGCAAAAGCATGGCATCACTTGGTATCATTGACCCCAACAAAAATCTCCGACGAAGGGCTGACTCCAAGACCAGCGCATGCTGCGATCCCACGGCAGCATCTGCAAAGGCACTTGCTGCCAACCTGCGTGGTCAAGGAAGGTGAGACGTCCACGCATTGAACACATTGATCCATTGACCATTGGTGATTGCCCTGGGCCACGTCAAATTCCTATATATATATTATATAATATATTATATATATATATTATATATATTATATATTATATATATATTATATCAGTAGTTGCTATTGTCGGTTATCGCTTTTTGGGGGACCATATCACTGTCCAGGGTTTTGCGCCATTATCACTTTTGGGGGGTCCTAGGAAAATGATCTACAAATGGTGGGTGAACTCCAGATGATCATTGATGACGACATTGTTCAGGGCGGTGTTTTTAACACCAGAAACCTGGGTTTAGTTAGTTTAGTTACTGGATTTGCCACAAAAAATCACTAAGGAGTTCTGTAGCTTCTGAGCAGATTCTGTATCCTCTCCACCGCAACAATCTTTAAATGTTGGCCAACCAATTGCAGATGACAGTACTGGCTCAGATCATCGGCACCTCAAGGCTTTGGCCAGCGGCAGCTCCAAGCATTCCGCCAGACCACATCCGGAGCGCCAGTGGTGAAAACTGCGGCGTTTGAAGGTGGGAAATGCACCAAGTTGGGTTTCAGATTGAATCCATGTTTCCCTTTTTTGAGTTTGATTCTTCTGAAGCTTTGTGCTTGTGCAAAATCACCATAAAGGCCAAGCTCATAGATTTTCCCATACTGTCTAAAAAGTCTCATGTTGAAAGGACAGTGACCACCGAGACATACCGAGACCAGCGGTGCCTGACTCCCTCCCTTGAAAGGAAGGATGGTACATCCGCTCCAAGGTGGTCCACTACAAAGGCAGCCGTGATCATCGGAGTGGGTGATCGATACTCCGCAAGGCCCAACGAGATCACCTGAGTCTCCAGAGGATACTGTAGATCTGCCAGAAGTCAATGCATGTTTTGTCAGTGTTTTCAATACCCTCTATCATAAAAACTATACTATATATATATAATTATATATTATATGGCTGGTTGAGAACAGGATTTCCAGTTGATGATTTGTCCCCAATTGATGTTGGGAAGTACAACCCCCTATAATCATCAACCAACAGGGGTGTTGAACATTGCTTATGTGTTGACTGGGAACCGGACTTTCCTCTGAGCTGCCTTTGCTGCAGCTTGAACACATATCACGAGCGAATCCGCCAGCTCTCCCCTGAAGTCAGATGGTGCTGCTGTCAAAGTACATAGACTCGGAAAGACTCACGCAAGCACATTGCGAATCAGAACCTGGCATGTCATCATGTCTTCTGTAGCCTTTTCAGATTTCAACTCATTTGAAAACCCCTGCCTGTAGAGCCGGGCTGCACCTCTCTCTGAGAGCGTCACAGCCAGTATAGCGGAAGGCTGCAGTAGGTTGGCAGAAAAGAGAAGGGATATATCTGTCTGCCTGGCACCCGTGTTTCTGTCACCTGTCCGCAGTTGTACCTATTGAACAATTCGGGGGTGGGAACTTATTCAAAAGGAACGATTACCCAACCATTCATTTGTAGTCAATGCTGGGGGTGTAGTTCTGTTATAAGGACCTAAGGAGATAAATAACGATAGTTGCAGGTGTTATATCCCAATTTATGGTGATTACCACGGTTACATCATCCATTTATAATCTCAACTCCACCCCCAAGTGGGATCTCCACCATCCTTTTGGTGATCTCCAAGGGTGGAAAGCGAACTCGGCGTTGTTGGTGCCTTCGATGACCGGGGCCTGACCTTGGGAAGCATCAGAAGTGGAAAATACACCAGATTGACATGGGTATCCATAGAAAACTCATGGAAAACGCATGGAAAATGGAGGTAAGCCACTTCTACATTTGGTGTAGCCTCAATTCCTGGGAAGCCTCAATTCCTGGGAACACCCCCGTGTCTGTCTTCAAAAGGTAGCAGCACAGCAACAGTTATCTCCAAGACACGCTAGAGTTCCACAGTAGTCCAGCCAAACAAACCCAAATTGTCTTCGCTCCCATTGATCCCTGAAGACCGACAAGCGAAAGAGCATGTCTGTAAAGGGATTCAGTCCAGAATATGGTGATATGATGGACACTGGGCAATGAATGGCAATAGCTTCAAGACAACCTGGAAAAACCCAGCAGATCCTCTAAAAAAGAACTGGTTGAACATGTTGGGTTGACACTTTCAAGTCTTGAAGCTACGCAAAAAAATATTCTGGTGGTCCGTGGTCTGCTCCAAGTCCATGCAGTCCACGCCTGAACACGGAAAATGAGGGCTCCTCATCCAAATGTGAGCCTTTGGAAGAAATGTCCTGGCGACCGTGACCGATCAAAATGGGGACCAATGGAAGGTAAAGATACATTACATGTACTATATAAATTATATGTGTATATATAATAATAATAATAATAATTAATAATAATAATAATTAATAATAATAATCATCATCATCATCATTATCATCATCATCATCATCATCATGTAATCCTTGGAAGCATGAGGTTCAGGAAATGCTGAAACGAGGCAAGATGGACACACAATGATAGCAAAAATTGCTGCCAAATTTCAATGTTGGATTTCAAACTCAATTCCAAAGTTTTTCATGCAATTTGGCAGGTGGAAATGTTTGAAATACCATGAATACTCAACAACTCAATGCTGCTAAGAATCTGCCAAGAAAGCGTGAGAAGTGAAAGGTATAGCATGGACCCCAGGAGCCGCGTCACGAATCGCTGCACACTCCTCCGCACCTAAGATGCCAGAAGATATTGAAAGTTGAACGAGTAATGTCAGTAAAGCAATAATAAACCTATATTTTGATGTTTATACCACCCATTTATGGTAAATTTGGGTATGGTTTACTAAGTTGACTATTGTTTTACCAACATTAAATCCACATCCCAGCAATATTTTAAAATCTTGATGTCATCATGCTGACAACACTACCTTGCCACACTCGTCCAAAAAGCGATCGGGACTTATTTGCAGCATCGCAACTGGGGTTTGGGACAACCGTTCTCGCCTTAGATTGAAGAGTCATACCAGTAGTAGTACTCAAAACAAGACAATTCTGGTGAAGTACTCTCTCCTTGGCTCACGAATTCTCTCTGAGTCAAGAAACTGCCGACACGAATTCTCCATATTCTCCACTCGCTGACGTCGCTGACAGCAAAGATCTCAACGTCTGCAACTCCCGGGTTTCCAGGAGCAAGCACCAGAATGCATCATGTCCTGTGGATTCTGGACACAACAGGATCCAATCCGTTTCATTTCTTTTGATCGGAAATGAAGAGTGTCACAACCAAACCAAAATGCAGAAAAAAATGCATAAAATTCCCATGTTCAAATAGTTATTCAAAAATTGCCATTTACAATCAACAGGCGAGAACCACATGAATCTTCCGTTTCATATTGTAGTATATGTGTCAAATGACCTACCATTTTGATGGTTTGAAGAACACAACGCTTCCGACCGTCCACCCCCGTGCCTCCATTGGGCTTGGCTACAGCCGTGACCAGTTGGCTCAGCCAATCGTTCACAGCTGACTTGGCACCATTGCAGTAGGTCGCCCTTGGAAGTCCTTGGTCATTACATGTCATTACATGTCATTAGATGTCATTACATGTCATTACATGTCATTACATGTCATTACATGTCATTACATGTCATTGCATGTCATTGCGATAGTCATGGTCATCCCAGCATCATTAGTTAGGCATTCCCATGGATTCCCCAATTCATGTGGCATGTTTGTCCCTCCATTGTCAGGGGGATGACCATCCCTTTTGGGGACAATAAACCATGTTTTGACCATGGGAAACTTCGGCGCTGAAACACAAAGAATCTCAAACTGGGCTCCTGCCAGGCGTTTCTGGGTTGCAGCCATTGCGCCCCCGCTTGCGCCCCCGCAATGGCAAAGCGCTTAGCAATGATCCTAACCAGTTTTTAGCCAAACGATCCAATCAAACCAACAACACCAGCGCAACCAGGCTGAACGACTGCTTTCACACCTGTTGCATGCTGGAAACTGGGCTTGATCCAGCGCTTTGCAAGAACAGCATGCGAAATGCCGAATGATAGTGAATAAAACCAACCTCAACATGACTGTGAGCCAAAAGTGGATTGCAGTGTCTTTGTCTTAGTCACCTGGCAGACGGTTCAGTGACAAACTATGTGCTTCCCATTGCCAGTAAAGATACTAAAGAAAAATTGGACTGTCATAATTCCACCGAAGATCCACCATGATCAACAAGAAATAACCAAGTCATCTGTCATTACCTGTCATCTCTCATGATCTGCCACAGCCAATGGTGACGTAGGGATGTAGTCCACCTGGCAGGTGCCAAAAAGCTACTGACTCTGGAGCTGTGAGCCTGCAAAATGCTGGGAGTCTCCAACTACCTGCTGAGCATTGGCAAATAATCATTAACCTCCAAGATAAATTATCTAAGAGTAAATGTGTAACAAACCTTGCTGAACTGCAGTTTGAACTTGGTGGATTAGAGAACACCCCCACTTTCAGACCAAACATGCCAGGCGCCACCATGGTCATGGTTGTTCTAGCTACCAGCATGTACAGCACGACAACATCTATTTTCCTTGGCATTCCCAGTTTTCACTTCGAATTAAACCACTTTTGAACGTCCAACGCTTGGATGTCATGAGATTCAACCCTCCAACCCGCAAGGCTCCCCAACACAGACTGGCATCTGCAAACGGAGCGCGCACGCAGCTGGAAACTGCACGTGTGAACAGCAGCGGGTGGGTCACTACGAACGTGGGCATGCTGACTGGTTCATTCATCCCTGTTCCACCGGGTGTAAGTTCATCCAAAATCTGGTCACAAGAAAATGTATACAGTGCTTTGTCATGCGTGGTTCATCGATGCGATTTTGACAACAATTTCTGCAACAAGATGGCCAACGCAGTTGAAACGGAATTGTGTGGGCACTGACACCCAAGAGAGCAGCTGGAAATTCACGTGTTTTTTGGTTTCGCTGAAAGATCTGGAATGGTTCTTGGGCGCCTGTTAAACTCACAAACGCAGCTGCTGGATACTACAGTAACATGGTTTGGAGTGCACATGAGTTGTTTATCCAAGCAAAAGTCTCTTCCTAGCGACATCTTGAACTTGGCAACTGATTTCCTTCGAGGTTAACTACACAGGAAACTCAGGTCCGAGAGAATGGGTCGTTTCATTTGCCTGGGATGCCTGCGTCGCAGTGATGAACCCATGGTAGTGCTGCCATTTCTGGTTTTGTTGGCTTTGAATCTAACTGGAATTACAAAGTTGGCCTTAACTATTGCCCGGATGCCGGCTACATGCAAACCTTTGGGACCATTAGCCTGGTTTGCACTTTCCAAGTCCGAAAGGTCCTTGATCCAAACAGCAGCAACTGCCAAATCACAAGGTGATCCTCAAAAATAGTCTTTCACGTTTGCCTCTGCTGAACAGCAAACACTCTCATACAGGACACAGTGGCGAAGTGGAATGACTAGCCATCTTTTCTCCACGCATTGTCACCTTCAACTCCAAAGAAGTTCAAGTCCCGATCATCACAGCAAATGACTGGCACAGTTGGAAGCAATGAGTAGCTTGCACTACGCAGCGCAAAGGAGGAGTCTTGAACTTGAAGGCTGTAAGCCACATTGTAACTTCGATAAAAATTCAGTGAGAGCCATGCCAAAAAGCGTTCCTGTAGTGCCACTGCGAAAGTGCAAGAAAGCGGATTTGTTGGTCGAATGGCTGGACAGACATCGGCCAGAAAACAACTTCCACAAAATCGAGCCACACGAAAACACCGGCAGAGAGATACTTTGTCTGCCGGGGGCCGACCATGTGACAGCGCCAAACAGCTACTAGCTGCGTTTTCTCTTGTTGCGCCGGGCAAATTCCTTGTACGTATTAGGACCTTCGCAATTGCCTAAGTGGCTGTGGGCTGTCACGCAGCCCGGTTGAAAAAAGGAGTGAATCGACCATGGAACCAAAGACTGGGGGAATCAAATGAATTCTTCAGGCTAAGAATGTTGCAAGCATGACTTCATTCAGGCAAGCTGACTAACCAAAACCAAAACATATGTTTTTCCTTCTTGGTTGTTGCTTGACTGTCTTTCACAAAGCCTGTCTTGCAAAGCCTACGATATGATAGATCTCTCAAGAACGATGCCTTGAGCCTTGAATGGAATGGCGATTGTTTCCTGCTGCAAAGCTACGGATTGTCCTCCAAGCCTCCATCATCTCCTTCCGAGAACCACCGGAATTGGCTGCAAAGAAGTCTCGCGTGAATTGATTATACTCAAACTGTTTGCCAATCTCTTGTTTGCCTTCGCTTCGCTTCTTCTCTGCTTTCTTCCAACCTTCAACCAAATCGCCATAGGTGATTTTCTGGCCAGAGATTCCCTTGGCAAAGCCACGGAGGTACTCATTGAAACGGAAGCCATCGAGGTGTTTTTCAAAGAAACTGCGTGTGGCAGCATCATTGTTGTAATTTTGCACCGGCGTACTCAACTTCAATCCACCTGGAATCGCACTGTCGCGAGGTCCTTTGCCAGGCGCAGCTCGTCGCTCTGCCACATCTCCGGTACTAAGGAATTCACGGACCCGTTTTGTGAGGTCAGCTTTCAGCCCGGTGCTTGACAAGCCTTGCTCCCTAAGAAAAGCAACCAGCTCCTTCACCTCCCAGTACCACTTCCCAAAAGTTTTGGCATCAAGGCTTGGGGTCAACTTTGGCCGTGCTGAAGCTGCCATGGTACGAAGTCCAGGGACTCCGATGCCTGGCCAGAGGCGGCAACAGGCGAAATGGACTTGTTTGACGTTGTCACAAATGGTTACTTCATGTTACTTCAAGGCTGTTCGCGTTGAACTCTCGCAAAAAAAGTGTTCCTACTGGACTTCGCTGATGTGCTCCAATTTCAAGCCTATGCCTTGCCACGGCAACAAGTTTATTTCGTGTTGACTGAAGTGATGGAATTTGGATGATACTCTTCTAGTTCCCCCGCCTAGCCAGTTTTGTTTGTTAGCCTACACATCCAGAAAGATGCAACAGGATCTTGTCCCGAACGTGAAGATGAAACAAAAGACATCTCAAGTCTCCATTCCACATTCCAAACTGCCACATATCACCAGGATTTCATGTTCACCAGTACGCCCATGAAAACCTCATCCTCGGATGCATCCTCAACACTCAAAAGTGGCGCCTGATTCCTGGCCATCAAAGCACCTCTTCAAGGCAGCGGAAGACACGTTCTGAATTCGAAATTGAACCGACTCAGCATAGACTGCCTCCCCCCAACTTCGAAAGTTTATCAAATTCCTTAATGTTCCGGGAAGAACCTTGCCTTCACAGTCAAGTTCAGCAGTCCATAGCGCAAGAAGAGTTGAAAGTCAACTAAGACCATCCCAATCAAGGTGAATTAAATTGATAACAGGGCATGTGGAACAACATGCCAGAGAGAATTACCTTGGGGCATGATATCATATGATATCCACATGACGTGCCAAAATCGAGTTAATTCCAATGAATGATTGCGTTGGACTTGTTTTATCTGGTTTGAAAATACACTATGAAATACAGTAATGTTCAGATTTGAAACAATAAAAACTAGAGATACTGGAGTAACAGTTCGTTGTGAAAGTCTTTGTTTTGGCAGCATTCAATTTCCCATGTTTGAACGTTGTTTTTCATGTTTTTTCCGTACAATCAAGTTTCATTTTTTTCCGCATCCTG